>JAHVYC010000005.1:84155-468502 GCA_020623665.1 Calonectria multiphialidica | reverse complement strand
TGGGATTGGAGGGGGGGCGCACGAGTGTAATCACGGCAGAGCGCCCATCCAAATAATAATGTTGAGAGGGAGAGGGAGGGATACGGCGGGTAGGTGGATGGGTTCATGCCCGCCGGGGGGATGCCAGCGGCGTATGGCCTACACAGCGCATACAGTTAGATGGAGGGGGGGGGAGCAGATGGGATTTCGCCCCAAGGAGCATCCAAGGAACACGCCTAAAGTGGACGGGGCCAAGAGTCCTAGAACATCCCAGAGCAGGATGATCTATGCCTCGCAGAAACAAACGGCCGGCATACCGCGGCCATGGGCAGCCGGTGGCCTCTGCGCGCTGCTCCATGTGCTCCATGCCTTCTGCCGCCGTTACATAGTACGAGACTAGAACCAGAAGCGCCTCACGAAGGACCCCTGTTGCCTGTCAAGCCTGCGGCTAGCGCCCCGAAGGCCCTGCCTAGGGCGCCTGAGGGCCTGGGACTGCCTGGGA
This sequence comes from Calonectria multiphialidica, assembly GCA_020623665.1. Taxonomy (NCBI): domain Eukaryota; kingdom Fungi; phylum Ascomycota; class Sordariomycetes; order Hypocreales; family Nectriaceae; genus Calonectria; species Calonectria multiphialidica. The sequence goes on along the minus strand of JAHVYC010000005.1, from coordinate 468,021 downwards.
TTGCCCGGAAAGCTGTCGGGGGATGCTGTAGGGGTCGCCAAACTTACCGCCCGCCCAAGCCCGAGTAGAGAGGGCCTAGAGAGGGACTAGAGAGGGCCATGACGGCGTCGCTCATCTGGCATCGATACGACCCTCCTCTTTGAGGGCATGCTCTGCACAGCATGCCCCTGAGGCGAGTCCACCTCGATTTCCCGCGCGAGAGCACAGTCTCGAACCTTGATGCGGTTTCAGGTTGTTTACGTAGTATTCGGATCGTAATGGAAGCTTTTGGCCTAATTCCATGCATTTGTGAGCCCTTTTCCCCTTCGCAGATGGACGACGGGGTAATGTGATAAATTTTGTCTGCGGGGGCCCCCTTGCTGTGCTGTGTTACTGCTGCTGCTTGCGTGGGACGTCGGCCCGCGGCGATGTTGCCTCATCTGCGAGCACGCCCCCCCCTTCATCCCATCCCATCGGACCTGCCCTCCCCTCCACTCCCCTCCACTACCTTCCCGCCACATGCAGAAAGGGTGGCTTGCCCTGGGCAGAAGAGGAAAAACACCGGCCCAGGAGGTTGGTTGGCTGCCAGATGGGAACATGGCACCGCTCCGTGATTGGCTGCGGCAGAGTGTCTCGCCAATTGCCGTTCCTTGTCTTGGCGGCCGTGACGTGAGGGGGCCAAACCTTAAACCGCCTCCTCGGCCCGCGTCGCACAGGAAGTCGACAGCGCTATCGAACGTCGCTGCGCTCGCCGTAGGCCCCCGACGCGTCCCCCCAAGCCTCGACCTGCTGCGGCGCCTCTGCTCGCCGGAGATCGTGTGCGGCGCGTCTTGATTACGGAGGCATTTATCATGTCATATCCAGAGTAGTTCGTCTTTAGCGTTTAAACCACCCCCGGATAACCCCACTGCCAGACCACTGCAGGGGTACAACGGTTTTCGGGGGCCCCACCAAATGGTTTTTGACAGTCCCACATTCGCCTGCTGACTCGTAAGTCCTGCGTTATCACCCAGACACAACCCAGACGCTACCTAGACACGACCTAGACACGACCTAGACACTACCCAGACACTTGGATGACTTACCCGCGCGGAACTAGGCCAAGACCCTCGGTCTCGGCTACGGAAGCGTGAGGGAGAAAAAAAAAAAATCAGAAACGAACCCGGCAAGACGGTCTGGGACAATGACAGCAAAGGACGAGCTAGACGTAAACTAAATCAAGGGTTCGAAGTGAGCTAAGAACAAACACCACACAGAAACCGTCGCACCACACCTCCACCACTACCACTACCACTTCTACTACCACTACCGCCACTGCCACCACCGCCACCCCGATCAACCTAACTTCGCCATTCCCGCAAGCATGTCCAGAAGCCGTAAGCCTCGTTACTCCGGACTCCGGGAAGGATTCAGCACGAGTTATTAACTCATTCCCCCGGAGCATCCTCTTTACTTCTCTGTCTCTAGCCTCGGACCATCATCTCCGCTTGCAATGGACACCCCAAGGACGTTCCCTGCTCCTCCTGCTGTGGGCCTGGACGGATGAACACCACCTCGTGGCGGCTGTGGTGGCCATGGTGACGCAGTTGGTCCCATCGTGGTGCGTTCCAACGGCCACTTTCCCGTCCGCCTCTGTGCCCCTCTCTCCATCTGTCTGCGTCTCCATCTGTCACTCTCCCTCTCTATCTCTCTCGTCCCTGCAGGTGTGGGTTGTCAGAAATCAATCGACGGGAGCAGGGTGGAGGAGGAGGCGAGGGGGGGTGGGAAAAAGGTAGGTGAAGGCAAGGCAAGGCAAGGGGATGTGGATGGGGAGGTGACAACACCACCCAACTGAAGAGACGGACACTATTGATACAGGCCCTGTGTTCGCCCCCAGTTGCCACTTCGGTTGTCACCTCGTTGCGTGCTCGCCATCTAGCGTGCATCCCGCCATCTCTCTGCAAGATAACCGGGCTCATGTTTGCCCATCCGCACTCCCTCCCCCAGCATCCCTGTGTGACAGCCCGCGCGAACTACCGGGGTTCGATATGCAACATGCAACACCTAACCAACACAGCGAAGCATTCTAGTCCACAAATCCGGTAGATGCTACGTCGAACCAACAGCACTGAATCTTAAGAGAGTTCAGGAATGGCAACTGTTCGAATATCCACTTCCTGAATCGACCGTTTGGGCTCCCCGGTCAGTAGTTCGAGCAGGCCGGGCGCTACAATAAAAGTCAAGGTCCTCCCCCGTATGGCGCGTTTCATCTGAACTTTAGTCTACAGTCTGTGCTCTCTAGCCTAACCTTTTTATTCCACTGTTTCCTCCTATCCTTGAGCTGAAAGTGCTTGCATAGCAGTAATGTTTGAGTACGATGTTCACGCCGCCACTTCGGCCCCTTGGCGCAGGATGCTTAGTACGCTGAGAGACTTCTTCTTCCGGAACCAGATTCGCCTCGACGATGACCTCTCCAAAGAGCCCGAGAAGCTGGCTTCTCAGGTCGGGCCCATCTGCTCGGAAATGCTCAGGGAGCTGCACTACCCGGGCGCCCCTCAGCTAAAAGGCGAGGCCGTCGAAGCTCTGCTGGAGTACATGTACAAGCGAGCCGTTGAGATCGGCGTGCCCCTTGATACACCCATCTCTTCCAAGGGCTTTCGTTTAGGCTACGCCGAAGGGCTGGTATGTGTACACCAAAATTTTTATTTTTTTGCTCTCATGTATCTTGTTTTTCTATTACTTCCCGATTCAGGGATGTTTTCCCCTTTAGAGAGATTGGAGGAAAAGAAAAAGCAATGCTAACTCCCCCCTCCTTAGCTCGCCCATCCCCGCCACCCAGTGGAGGTCCAGGGATATGTTGGCCTATTCACGTGGCTGGTCGTCCAGTACGATGACATCGTCGGCCAAAGCAACGAGATGGTCGAGGAGGCCCTGCAGTTCAACCAGCGCTACTCTCGGGGCGAGACACAGCCCAACAACCTTCTCGAAGGAATTGCGGGGATGCTTCGGGAAGCCCACGATCATTTCGACCCAGTTCTAGCGAACATGCTGCAAATCTCGGTTCTCAAGTTTCTGACGAGTAACATGTTGGAACGTCATGTCGGATTCCAGAACATGCGCATCACAAGGGCTGGCCACAAGTTCCCTGACTTTTACAGAGACATGTCCGGAATGAACGTCGCCTACGCCGTCTTCTGCTATCCTAAAGAGCAGTATCCCGATGTGGGAGCCTTCCTGGAGGCGATTCCCGATATGGCTAGATTTATTGACATCTCCAACGATGTCCTATCGTACGAAACAACCCCCTTTTCCCTTCAAATGGCCTCGCAACCAGCTAACCTCCCCTCGTTCCTTTAGATTTTACAAAGAAGAGCTTGGTGGTGACACCAGAAATTATCTTCACAACCGGGCACTATCCGAGGGAAAGCCCATCCTTCAAATTCTGTCAGAAGTAAACACGGAGTCTATTGGGGCTGCTCGACGCGTCGAGGAAATCCTCAAAGGCAGGGGTATCTACGAACGCTCATGGAATGAGAGCGTCAGGGGCTACATGGCCATGCACACAACAAACCCTCGTTACAAGATGAAGGACATGGGGCTCGGCGAGGAGCACCCTTTAGCTCCCTTTGAGCACAAGATAGGTCAGTTCTTCGAGTTGAAGAGCAAGGAACCATCAAGTTAAAAAGTGGACGATTTTCTATGTAAATAAATAATGCCGAATCTGATAGTAATTTGATACCAACCCTCCCTACATGAGACGAGGGTTACTTGATGACCATGGAATCTGTTCTTGGCTCCCTCCCTTCTCTCTCCTGTCCCTCGCACCTTTCTTCTTCCGCTCCCCGCAATCGAATATTCGTTCTCGCATCCATAGGCGGCAGCCCTGCCTCGTGGGAACGGACCGCGGGACGAGATCTAGAACCTGTCAACCGTTATCTAGCCTAGGATCAATATGGCAGGGACTTTTTTAGCGTCGAAATCTGGGTCGTCTAGCGTCTAGTTAATTCATGCAATTGTCTGGCACGGCACTGCTTATTCCCTGAACGACCCGCTCTTCCAGCCTCCTCGGGAGCCGGGCTAAAGTTCGGCGAAGTCATTGAGGATCGCTACTTTACGGGAGGGGGGCAAAGAGAAAAAGAGAAAAAAAAAGAAAAGAAAGAAAAAAAACCCCTCCCCATCGTGACGTGACCCGTGAGGCCTGCTTGGCAGAAATGATAAACTGCCCACGCAGTGACGCAATGGTGGGAGATTGGACTGTGCTTGGATAAGAGAAAGTCTGTGCGGCTAAACCATGAAACATCGTCAGCTGTCAAATAAACGAGATGACCAGCTAATGATCCGGGGCGTCGAGTATATTGAAACAATTCGATACGTATACTTGAACAATACCACCTGAGCCACGGGCCTTGTCGATTTTCCAAGAACTACGTCACAAGGCCCAGCTGTCAAACCAGGTCGTATAGTACGACCTTGCAATCACGCCACTGCTGCCAAGTAACTTTTTTTTCTCTTTCTCTTTCTCCTTCGCTTTTTTCTTCCCGTTTTGCTCTCTTCATGTCACTCGCTCTCTCTTTCGCAAGACTTGCATCATCTGACGGTACGGAGTGCAGTCGCCGTATTTCCAAAAAGGGTGACCCTGGAAAAAAAAAAGAAGAAACATGCTGTCATGTCATCCCGGACGCTCATCCACAGCAGCTGTGCCCTCTTCATGCGTCTGCAGCGCCCTCTCACGTCCGGCACGTGTCTGCAGCGGCGATTACAAGGCCTTGGCAAAAAACCAAAATTTTCATCTTCTAAAGTGACGTTCCATATAGACCAAGCCAACCGCGCGCGGCGTAGCAAACGCGCGCGCAGCTCCGGGAAAACACGGTGATTCCATACTCACCGCCTCGGGTTGTGGGAGGGGAGTTGACACCACCTTATTAAGCGGCATTCCCCGTCGGCACTCCTGAATGGGCAATGGCAGCGTAGATCAAGGTGTTGGGAGAGCCCAGAACGGTGATCAAGTGATCGATGGCGCCCCGATCATGGCTAGATCGATAGGCTTAGCCTCGCGACCTGGATAGCCGTGGCCCAGAACAGGGCTTACAGCTGAGAGACGTGCCGCAACTTGGCATACATTGACTCACGGCAAGGATACAAGGAGATCTCTGCATTAGTTGGGGGGAAGGCAGAGAGGATTTTCTCAAGGCCGCTCCTGGGATGCAACGGTGCATAGCTAAGTCGGTGGAGCGGCGACGCGTATGCGGACTTCAGCTTAGGGACGACCTAGGTTCTGAAAGAAGTAATGCCTCTTCCAAATCCAGTGGCCTGCAGCCGTGCTTGAGCAGGTTTGCCTGTCGCCCTGAATCTTATTCCACTCCTCTGCGGCGTGGCCCGCATATAGCGAACAGGATGCTCGTTGGAGCATTACGGGTCCCCGGCTCATACGGCATCGATCGGTATTGGCATACCACGGGTGATCTTTTTGTGGGAACACACTTTGCTTCTTCTACAACCTCACTTTGTATCTGCGGTGCGGGAACACTTGACGTCTCGCCCATTCAGTAGGTAAACTCTGAACACGTTCTCATGCAGTGCCGTAGGTTGTCGTGATAAAGTTTTCTGCTAGGACGAGCCAACTAGCTTACCAACGTAGCTCGAGACGGTGCAATCGGCGTTTAGGTTGCGGGAGCGCTCTGCCTAGGGCCCTAGCCAAGAGGGCGCTAGTGACGTCAACAGAGTGAATGGGGAGGAGGAGACTACCTATTTCTGGGACAGACCCGCTTTCTTTTTTGATTGATAAGACGTGGCAAGAGAAAACAATGCTAGACGGAAGGGCGTGAAGATCGAACAAGAAAAAAGAAAAGAAAGAGAGAGGTGGAAAATCGCGCTCCGATGATGATCGTGCTGAAAAGAGGGTGGAATTGATTATGTTGGGCGTGAGAATGAGTTGAAGGAGGAGTACCTGGGATGGTCTCGAATAAACTAGTCCGCATTTGCTTGTAAGCACGCTTGTTTAGTTGCGCGGAAAAAGAAACAGGTCAGCTGCTACCCGAATCTATGACATTTGAAAATGATCCATGTCGTTGGAGCAAAGCGAGAAGAGCAAGTTTTACCGGCTTGGCAGAGCAAGACCCTGTATGATACAATAATTTTCGTACAATATGCACTCATTCGGGCTTTTGTTACTCCCTCCCTCTCTCTCTCTCTGCACACCTAAGGAATAATATTTTGCCTTTTTGTCACTGCCACCTACTGCCACACACGCCTGATTTAAGGTTACGTTACTCTCTAATGATGGCTATTGAACGAATAGAAGCGTCGGGTTCGTCGAATACCGGCACAAGGGGTCGCTTAATTGACCCACACACATCTTTGGAAACACATCTCCGGAAGAGATGGAACCTTGTTCCATGCCATTTTGAATTTCGCTCCCCAAAAGGCCGACGACACGTTCTGAAGCATTTCCAAGACTAACATTGGGTATCAATCCAGGAAGTGTCACGGAAGAGATCCCGAGACCAACTTTGGTCTCATCTGCCTTGTAGACTTTTTTTCTTCTTCAATGCCCAGATAAGTGACTTGTCATTTCTTCACCCAGCAACTTGAAACCTACCGAAAAAGTAATTTGGCACCAAAAGAAAAAACAAATATGATGGATTATTGCTCAATGTGAGTTGTCATTTGGAATTGCATAAAAAGGGACCACAGTGATGGCTCTCGGCAAACGTGGGGGAAGATGTAGAGATATCCGAAACGGGACCCCGAGTGGCATTAATCCAAAGCGCCCCCTTTGTTTAGGGAAGCCTTATACCGTTCATCCATGAACCATGAATCTGGAGTTGCGTCTGAAACCGAAAGGACAAATTGCCCACTAGTCCTCGGGGGAAGTGATTCTTTTCATTCGCACCATGGAACGTCGGAAAGAAGCAGGTCCCAGACAGAAAAATGGGGTATAGACATTTTCAGGTGAGATGTTACAGCAAGGAAGGAACTTGTAGACACAATGAAGAAAAAAAACTTGCCATTGTTGCTGGTGTGTGTTGCTGATGTCAATATCAAAGCGGGACTGGTGTTGGCGCCGGTCTCGGCGTGCGCACCAGCGGCATTGACGGCATCAACAATCATCATGGCGTACTTTCTGATCTAGGCACCGCTATCTGCTCCCAGCTGACTCCATCGATATGTTCATATGCTTGATATAAGTTGACAAAAAAACTCCAACGATGACTCTGAGCAACTCGCCAGCATAAAGTGGATACCAAGAGCACTGACCCGACCGTAGTCGATAAAAAGACACGTTTCTAAAAGTTTACCCTCTCAACCGCAATTATGAGCGAGAAAAAAAAGATAGTCGCGGCGTGCTCAATTGATCACTTTGTCAGAAATGCAAAAATTAAGGACCGAACGTGGATCGAACACGTGACCTAGAGATCTGCAATCTCTCGCTGTGAAGCTTGTTAGTATGTTGATAATTGTGACTGAGACATTCGTATTCTTACCTCTACCACTGAGCTATCGATCCGCTTCTTGGATGGGAGCGAGCCTCGCTAAAAAGATTTCTTATGCTCTGGTTTCCTTTACGTCTCGTCCGAACGACCATTAATCCCCCCCCGTCTCTCATCACCATCTTCAATTCCCGTAAACGTTCTGCTCAAGACATCGTGGTGGCAACTAGTAAATCAAAGTCCCCTCGTCAACAAGTTCATCCAAAGAAGTAATTATGGTATCTAGATTCTAGTGTCTGCAGAATAGGTGTCTCGGTACACTCTTGTGAACCTGCATCGCCTTGTCATAGGTCTATTATTTCGTAGCGAAGGATAAACGTGTTCAGCATGGACTTTATCTCATATCTCGTATTTATAATATTGTCTTCGTTATGTAATATCTTAATGATGTACCCTTTGGCTTTTTTTTCTAATGAATAGGTTAGTGGATGTGCTTTGCTAGTGAATGTTTCGCTTTGTCAAGTGTTTCCGCTGGGAATTAACACTCTTTCCTTTCCGAGATACACCGGACCTCTTTCATCCTTGCTCTTGTTTTTGACGGAAATATTTATAGAAGTGCCATCTTAACTCTTTCACCGCTTTCTCAAATCTTGGTACACAGCAACTTGGAGAAATTCGATTCAGGACCTGGATAAATCCCCTCGTTTTACCACTACCCTATACTATATCCGCTCTTCTGTGGGCTGATTTACTTGGAGCTTATCTAAAGTCGCTTTCAGCCACAGTGGGGTTCCTGGAGTGGCTTCACTATATTATACTTGTTTGATAAGAGAAGTTGTTCTTCTTTGTTCCTTCCTTAATTTTAATCTCTAACCATGGCGCTATGATGGCGTAGCTAAACCAACGCGCAACTCCGACGCGTTATGAGATCGAATCCAGTCCTCCCGCCGCTGGGTGAAAATGCTACGGATCACCCGGCTTACGCCAATTTAGCACGCAAAGCAAAAATGCGTATAGGCGTTCGGTCTAGCTCATTGGACGAAGCTATCGCTGCCCATTCTCGCTGGAAGGAAGGCGCAAAGTGATCCGGCAACCGAGTGCGAAATTCGAGTGGGCATGACAATCTAAACGAAAATGATCGTGTTGCTCGCAAGGCTGAGCTCCAAATGACCAGGGTAGAGATCAGAACAGAGCATCGATTAACCGAAGATCCTTCCGAAACGTGAGGCCGAAACTCGTCTCGCGCAATGCTGACCTTTTGTAGCTAATATTTCCGCTCACTTCCCTTTTCTGATTCGCTAGGCTGTGTCCTCTCTCTTGGCACAAGTCTGGGCGGGCTGTGCTGTGATGCGTTGGGCATCTTAGTGCTAACAGCGGTCCAGGGTCTTGGCGTGTCGTGGTCGCTATTTATAGGCACATCATCTTTGCACCTGGGGAGGCAACAAGATGAATAGGTTCATCTTGCGGCAGTTTTACACTATCATGAGGTTGATAAATAAATAAACTCGCTTTTAAACTAAAAACGCCTCTCTGGTTTCCTCATTCACGCTTAGAAGCTCATGCGCGAGCTGAATGCGCGGTGGGGTCTTGTTGGTTGGTCTCACGACCCGCTTCATTAAACAGCTCCAATCGTCAGCCGCAGCCGCAGCCTCAGCCCTAGCACTGCCCCATCCTTAAAGGCACCAAGGAGTTTATCCTGCCAATTAGCATCCACTCATGACTCCGAAGTGCCTAGTCTGGATGGAGCCGAGGGCACCTGCACTCATCCTGCCTGGAATTTGCATGTAAGATTGTCCAAGTCTTAAAAGAGTCGCACGTTGCTGTCGCTTTTGTTCGTCATCCTCACATTTTTACTTGAGTGCGACTGTATTGGAGGCTGCCATTGGAGCCTCGCCTAGCAAATCACCAACAAGCATTCACCGGACTCAGCATCAATCACCATGGAGAAGAGCCGACCAGACATCCTCCAATACCCCACGGGGTTCACCATTTTGCGCATTTTCCAGGCTGTTTTTAGCCTCATTGCCGTTATCTGTGTTGCTTTGACCGTCCAGACCGTTGTTTTTGCGGGCAATTGTCTGATGATATTCACGGTAAGTTACTTCTTAGCGCTTACGACAATCACCCAGTTTGTACAACAGAACAGAACCAGAAGTTGCTGCTGCGAGTGAATAAAGAGGAGTGGGAAAAAGACACATGCTAACGCAGGATTTACATCATTTTTAGGGTAGCGCTACTTTTCTCGTAACCATGGTCATGCTCGCCGCCCACCTTACCGTGAGCCATCTGTACAATTTCTGGGCTGGCATCGTGCTTGATGTGATGCTTTTTATCTTCTGGTCAGCGTCAGTTGCAGTTCTTGCAGCGCAGACCGCCGTCTTGTGGGTGAACGGCGCCGACTATTGCAATACTCATGTGTGCACTGGCCCTGTGGCCAATGTCAGAAACTTTTATGGTTATGTCTTTGCCGCTTGTTGTGGTCTTGGCCTGATCGAAGTGTAAGTTGTGTTCCAAAATAGGAGTTCCTTTCATGATACTAACTACGAGTAGCATATTCTTTATTATGGCTCTCATCTTCCATGCTGTCATGTCTTGTCGGCATCGCTACAAGCCAGTGGCCAAGGCGGCTGACTCCGAGGCCGTTCAGTTCCACCCAAACAAGCATGACGTACAGACCGAGTATCGACCATTCAGCTAAAGCGACTTGTAACATGCGAATAATATTATAAAAATATCGGATACCTCTTTCGACTACCCAACAAGCAACACTACCAAGATAAATGCGCTCCAGTGACATGGAGAAGACTGAATATCAGTGGTTGTTCACCAGATGCTGAAATACCGATTGGAAGTTGCAAACACCTGAGAGTTTTGGACATTTTAGTCCTTGGTTATGCGACACGAGGTCTAGAGAGATCTGCCTAAACTTGTTGGACTGACTGCATCAAAGATGTGTCAAGATCACCACTCGTTGAATGTGGCGTTGGAAATGGGCAGAAGCTTCATTGGAACTAGAACTGTTGCACGGTTAGCGGCTTATTCGAGGCAGGAAGCTTGTTGGTTTTGTGGCTAAATGTGGCCATTTTTCATGAGTAACGAAATCACTATGCACTGAGATTATTGTATTCTTGTAAGGCTTGGGAATAATGACAGACTGCTGTTTGGATCTTGGATATACCCGGATAGAACTACAACTCGCTGGCAAATCACAGCTGGCAGGCGCAAAATGACCAATTCAATATGCATCTTCGACTTTGTGATGTAAATTAAGACTTCTTGACTCTGTGATGTTGGACAGCTCTCATATTCCTTATTTTATGGAAGAAATGATCGTACTAAGCTGATGCTGCTCAAATTCTACTGGCGCATTAGTTGGTTGGTTGAAGAGAAATTTATGTCGCTGAATCAAACGACGATTTGAAACTATTTTGACTAGGCTTTATGCATAGATTCATCTGCAGTGCACTACATAGACCAAACGTTATCGCGTTGTCGCGTTGTTTTTATGCATTTATGTATACATTTGATTCTTCACATTTCATGGGCCGAAACACAAAGTCAAATCAACTTCTACCTTCCTTGTGGTACTAAATTCCATGACTTGTGTATGCGCGCAGTCTGATCACCGCCAAACCTTTCCCGAGTACACTAAAAACAAATATTTATGTGGTTGTGCCGGCTGCCACTTATTGCCGCGGCTGAACAGCGTATTCCAACCCACTGGCCCGACAGGCCTCTACGCGTTAATTCTGGACACAGGTTCAAGACCCGGAATTTGAGGAGATAGAACACTGTTTAGTGAGGGCGGGGAATGATACCCAAGGTGGCGGATCTTCTAAGACACGGTGGGCCCTTGCTATCTGAGACGGAAAAAGGCACCCGCCGATCGCGAATAATAATTCACCACTCGCTCAGTGAGAGGTTCACCGAAAAGTCCTTGGAACTGACGCAATATACTTTATTCACCTACTGAAACAATCAATATGACGAGAGTCGTCGTTTTTGGAGCTTCCGGAGTACAGGGCGCTGCCCAAGTGGCCGCCCTAGCCCGTGCTGGACACCATCCTGTTGCGGTGAGCAGGAGCCCGAAACCACTCGAGATAGATGGAGTTCCTGTCGAGACCTCCGCCGCTGACTTTTCTGACGAAGAGGCCATCTCTCGCTCAGTTAAGGATGCCGAGGTGATCTTCCTTAACCTCCCGTCAACCTCCTTCCAGGCCACCGAACCACTCTTTGCTGGTGTCAAAATTATCGCACATGCCGCATCGAAAGTGCCTTCGCTTCGGCTTGTCGTATTCAATACTAGCATGCCTGTTCCAGAAGAAAAGGCTGGAATCAAGTCTCAGGACGACCGGGTTGAGATTCGATCCATGCTACGGGACATGGGCCTTCCTGTTGTGTCTATACAACCCGTCGTTTTCCTCGAAAATCTTTTTGAAGGCTGGGCATATCCACCAATTGCAGAAAAACAGACCATCGTGTACTGTCATAAGCCTGACCTTGAGGTTTCTTGGATTTGCCATCATGATATTGCCCAACTCATGATCGCAGCCATGGACAAGCCCCATTTGGCTGGTCGCAACTTTGCCGTGGGCGGCCCTGAGACGGTGCGACTCGAGCAACTGGCAGAAAAATTGTCGCGAGGATGGGGACGAAAGATTGACTACGAGAACCAGACGGTGGATGACTTTTGTGATAAAATCGGCGCAGCTATGAGGGCGAGGTCTGGGTTGGATGTGGACACGGTGATGACGCAGATGCACAAGGCGTACACCTACTACAATGAAGCACCAGAGAAGCCTTTCAAGATAGATATGGGCCCCGTTTTGGAAGAGCTACCGGCTAAGTTGACAACCATTGAGGAATGGGGCCGGTGGACCAAGAATAGGTTGCCTCCACAAACTGTGTGAGGATGAGACGTGATTCGGAACGGGGCCAGGCAAAATTTCTTGAACTGCCTAGCTTCTCGATCCTATAGCCATCTTATAAAGAGTAGATATGTAATGAAATTAAAGGCTTGCATGATGCACCGCTATCATCGGCTACCAAACTCCTCATCCGATGCCATGTTGTTGCCTTCTCTAGCTAGTATTTTCCAGAAACTGTAGTCCAATGGCAGTGTCCAAAGGAAATAAAAAATATGCTCAGAACCATTCGACACCATTGTCTTTCCCGTTTTCACTTCCTTACGCTTCGGATAGCGACAGCCCGGCTAAGTTTGGTGCTTTCCTTACTAATCGACGGGAAACCGTATCCGATCAATTTGTCGCCTTGGAACTTTTTATCCTTTGCTAGAAAAGAAGTGAATTTACACTGCTCTCGTTTTCTATCGAAGTGTCTTTATCACCGCAATTGTCTCGTTGCGAGAAAATCCTGAGAGTTTGCAGCTGCAATCACCAATAATATCACGAAAGAGAGACCTGGCGCATACGCAAGCATCCTTGCAAGCCAACATGAGTAAATGGGACCCAGTGAGAACACCTTGATGGTCCATAAAGGAACGCAGGCTGACAGCGCATCAAGGCCGCCGGATCGTCGGAGATTAGCGATGTACCCAAACAGCTGGATTCGGGGCTTAAGATGAAAGCCGCCCAGTGGGATCCGGTGAGTAAACCCTACGGTGAATTTGGTGAAATTTTGACTAACTAGGCGTAATTTCAAGGCCCAAGGCAAGGTAGTTGTGAACAATGTGTCAAAACCTGACCCTGATGAGGGTCAATTTGTTATTCAAATCGCGTCTGCTAGTCTTTGTCGCTCCGACTTGATGTCAATGGGCATGACCGACCGCAAAGAGCCGATAACTATCGGACACGAAGGCGCTGGGTACATCCATAAGATCCATCCTTCGGCGCAGGGCAAAGGCCTCGAGGTTGGTGATCCTGTCGGGTTTCTGTACGTCCAAAATGGCTGCTACGAGTGTCGTGGATGCATGGTGCACAACAACCATTGCATAAAGCGTCAGTCGCAGGTGAACGGATTCACCATTCCTGGCTTCTTTGCCGAGTATGCGGTGGTTGACTGGCAAAACTGCATCAAGCTACCAGACAGCCTGCCACCTTCTGATGCAGCCCCGATGTTTTGTGCTGGTGTCACAGGTACGGCGTCCCCCATTTTCTGGCCTAAAGATAATGAACACTAATAAATCAATCACCGCTCCAGCGTTTCATACTATTGATTCCTGCGAATTGAAGCCTGGGTCATGGTTAGCTATCGTCGGTTGTGGTGGCCTTGGACAACTCGCAATCCAGTACGGCAAGGCCATGGGGGCCAAGGTGATCGCTCTGGATATTAGCGATGGTTCTCTTGCGGACGCCAAAGCACAAGGGGCCGACTATGTGTTCAATTCACTGACGGACAAATCCCATCGTGAAGAGATATTGCGCTTGACGGAGGGCGGAGCCGACGCGATAGCCGTATACAGTGACGCGGAAGCTGCATATGAGGGCGCAATCCCCTTGATCAAAGTGGGAGGTATTCTGATGGTTGTCGGCTTACCACACAATGGCGTCCGAGTTGGGGCGCTCGATGTTGCCCGTGGAACATATCGCGTCAAAGGCGACAGTACGGGCATTCCCCAGAGAATGCCAAAGGCTATTGAATTCACAACCAAGTACGGTATCAAGCCGGAAGCTGAGGTTTTTAGCTCCTTGGACGATGTGAATTACATGGTAGAAAAGATGAAGGCGGGCAAGAGCACAAAGAGGATGTTAGTAGCTTTGCGCGCATAATAGAGGGGATTGGGGAGTTAATGAGAATATATTTTGCATGGTGAGAGAAAGAGAGCAATACAGTGGTACAGCCTACTAGATATGCTGAGTTACAACTCCTGTGCTACTAAAATAAACCTGAATGATTGGTATTAATCTTGGGAAATCTAACCCTACAGTATGTGATTAAGAAAATTAAATATCTACTCATGAATTCAGACAAAGGAGTCTGTTGCTGTCGCTCACAACGCTCAACACAGCAGCTAATTGATGGTGGACGGCGCTATTGTAACTTACAGGGGGTGGCCTAAATTACTGAGGCTCACCTCAACCGCCAGCCACCTGCCCAATCAATCACGGGGCTTAGTTTTCCGTTGTGCGGAGGACCCGAAGTACCGGGTCGGCAATCTGGTAAAACATACCCGTAGTTTACGAATCAAATTAGTTTCCATCGAAAAGCAATGTGTATTAAGTGCTCCTGTCAATCGGTGACTTCATCAGCAAACAGCGGGATAAACTTCGTTCTGATCGTTACAACGTCACAATGGCCGCACCACCCGCACTGCAAGGAAAGGGCATCCTTTTTGTCAACTCCAAAATCTCTCGCCCCGATATTTTGGATGTGCCCACTTTCATGAAGTGGTATGATGAAGACCATATTTCTGAGATCATCGAGACCAGCGGCATCCGGTCGGCGCGCCGGTTCATCAACACCGATAACAATGTAGATATGCCCTACTTGGCCATGTATCCCATGGAAGACCTCGGCTTCGTCAAGGGCGAAGAGTTCCGAAAAATCACTGTCACAAGCGACATCTTGCCAGAAAATAAACCCATTTATGACGTAGCCGAGATGGACGTGCGCAACGACAGTCTTATTCGCGTTTATGATGTGGCTAGACGTGGAAAAGGTGCCGTGAAAAGCCTGGTTACCATTGCCCTTGAACCAAAGAAGGACATATCCCTGGAAGAAGTGGACCGATGGTTCCGCGAAACGGTTTGTAACCTAGAGATTGCAGAGAACATGTCTTGGTCTAATAATAATGCAGCACTGTGCTTCACTGGCTCAATCCAAGGGCTACCTTCGGACCACAGGGTTTAAGCTGATTTTTGCGAGGACTAACGCACAATCACGTGTGCTAAAAGGTCTTGCGCCGCCCACAAACGAACCTCCGCCAGAGCCTCCAACTTGGTCATCTCTTCATGAATTTGACTGCCCCGCTGAAGAATTGAATGAAGCAGAACTCAGAAAGCTTGCCTTGGGTCCTTGGGGCGAAACCGCATTCGATAAATTTGAATTCAGCATTTACAGGCTGGGGAAAGAATTTGGAGAAAAGGATTGGTTCTATGACGTGGAGCTTTAAGTTAGCCTAGAATCAGGGTCACCATCTTCTTAAATTTAAATCTAGGCCGAAATAGGCGGTAACTGTGCGCCAAATTGAGGGTATTAAGGATAAGCATCAGGCTGATACCTATTCTGTGTCCTGCATATCTGGTGAAATACGACCCAAGTTCTCGGCAATGACAGACGTAACACATCTCGGTATAGATTCAAATCTGAAAAAAGATCAGCCCACATAAACCGACCAACTAGGCAGTTGCGGAATCTGGAGCTATGGGGCGAGGGAAATGTTAGCCGGAGCCCCGTCGGCTACTGGAAACGTACCCCATTTCGGTTACCTATTTATAAAATAGTCGGTTAAATATTGTAGGAAGTCTTATGGTTATGCTTTGATTTTGCGCTTTAGAACATCATCTTTATGTACCGCTGCATTATCCATCTTAACATTGGTGGCTTCGAGTGAAACCTGTTATCCATCATACCCACTGATCGCATTGGAGTGAGATAAAAAATGCCCACCATTTACGATGTCCGTGGCAAGGTTGTTGCCCTCACTGGCGCCGGCCAGGGCATAGGATACGAAACTGCGAAACTGTTGGCATCTCAGGGAGCCATTGTGTCGATGGCCGACATGAACGAGAAAACCGTGAGCGAAGCGGCCCAGCAGTTCACTGATGCGGGGTACACGGTCATGGCGACTGTCTTGGATGTGCGCAATGAGGATGCGGTCAACGATTGGATTAAAAAGACGGTTGAGAAATTCGGCAAACTCGACGGCGCCGCAAACCTTGCTGGGGTAGTTCCCGACTGTATTAACAAGGAACGGGTCGAGGAGCATAACACCGCAGACTGGAAGTTTACGATCGATGTGAACCTGAATGGCGTATTTTACTGCATGAGGGCCCAGCTGCAAAACATGAAGAACCAGGGCAGCCTGGTCAATGCTTCGAGCATTTGTGGTGACATTGGTAGGTGCCCCATTCTTGTCCCACTCCAGATCCTGGAGGAACAGTGGGTGGGCTCTCCTGCGATGCTAATCATGGATGGATGGTAGGGTTTCCCAAAAACGCGGCATATACCGCGACAAAGCACGCCATCATTGGTCTCAGTAGGGCTACGGCGAAGGAGGTCGGGGATCGAGAGATTCGAATCAACTGCATCGCGCCTGGCATTATTGACACGCCTATGCAAGAAAAGTCTCGATCAACCCGCGGAGGCGAGATGAATTGGCAATGCCAGATAAAGCGCAGAGGTACACCGCTCGAGGTGGCCAACCTGGTCGCTTGGCTCCTGTGCGAAGACACCAAGTACATCACTGGACAAGTGCATTACATTGATGGAGGATGGCATTGCTGATGTGTAATGGAGCGGGCATGCGCGGTGGAGGACCTAATTAGCTCAAGGCTGGTGCTGGTGTGAATAGTTGAGTAGAGCAATATTGTTTCATATCGGTTTGATCTACTCTGAGAGTTGTGATGGCTTAAAATGGTTGCATTAATATTTAGAGTAGGCCATATTGACGTAATTGCGCATTGTGAAAAAAGGTGGGATTTTTAAGGTGTGCCCTGTTTCCTGACTTTGCGTGGTATCAGCAGTGGAACTGGATTAGGCGGGCGTTTGAAGGGGAACCGTTGACCCGAATAGGAAGTACGAGGATATGGGTTTTTTTTCCCTTTTACTGACAATCGCCTCACAGCTTGGCAAAGTTAGATACAGCAGACCTCGCAGATGTGGAGTCAAGTTGCGGAGGAAGAAAAGCCCACTGGCGCCTCATGCGGCACGTGTCTGGTTCCTTTGTGAAGGATCATCCCTCGTAAATACAGCTGGCATAAATGGAAAGCGAAACGGGTCATGAGACGACCAGGCGAAAAGGGGCATGGTCAAGAGTGTGAGGATTCTAAACCTGGGCCAACAATTGGCCTGTGATTGGTGGCCAGCACAGGGCGAGGATACGCCTTTTTGGTATGGCCTAAAAGTTGAGCCCTGGCAGCGGTCAAGAAATTATTCATATCCTGCCTCCCGGCCCACCGAATGTGGTTGAGCCTCTGGTGCAGCCAAAGGTACGGTCGGCCAGTTGTGCGTTTAAGTGACCCAATATGGCAAAGGGCACTGGCGATGCGGGCCACCCCGAGAGGGTTCGAAGGTTTCATACGCGGAGTCGCGCAGGATGTGTCAATTGCAAGCAGCGACATCGTCGGTGCGACGAGCGACGCCCATCTTGGTAAGTAAGCTGAGGTGGATTTGCTGCGTTATGTCGTCTGGGTGAATGCCACAACCAACCGCACGGCTTGCTTACCAGCATCTCATGCATCTCGGTCGCTCAACTCGGGTCCACTCATATCGCCTGCAGACCTGATGGCTAATCAATTGTGCATTAGTTCTAAATGCGTAGACTTGAACGAGTCATGTTACTACAAACCCGTGGGGATCCCGCTCCGCGAGCGAGGGATTCAAGCACAACCCGGAGAACAGACGCCGTGGACCGTTCAAGACCACTCTTCATTAACGTGGATGTCCACTCCCCAATATCCGCCTCCCCGATCTTCAAAGCCCCTGTCAGCTCCAAAGCTGCAGGTCTCAACTGCTTGGCAACTTGTCCCCTGGCAATCTGCGGATCCCTTTGAGACTTTACCCATAAACATGCCATTGAGATCCAAGGAGCTTCTTCATTACTGTGAGTGTACCTGCGCCTTGTGCACCCCAGTAGCGACCAATCAGTTTGTTTAACCACGGAAAAATAGTCATTCAAGGAAACAGTGTCGCAAGAGGTGTGGCGAGTAACAGGTGGGTAGTAGCAGTCGTGTTTTGGTCAGGCCATCAACTAATGTCTGACATCGTTAGCGTCGGCTCTATTTTTCAAGATCCTCATGGCCTCCGAAATCTTATGCTTGTTGCCGGCATGCACTATGCATGGCACGTTGGCCACCTGCAATCATTTCAATCCACATATCTTTTCCACAAGATTCAGAGTATACACACGGTAAACGCCTGGCTCGAGATAGGCTCACAAGTGAACGCCGTGGCGGCTTGCGCAAAGCTTATCGCCACACTGTGCTTCGCAGAGGTACGCGGTATCATTGCACCGTTGCATAAATGTTGTACTAAAACTAAGTGATTGCATAGTTATATCTCGGTAATGTTGAACTCGGCGAGATGCACCTTCTTGGCCTAGTCAGATATCTGGAGACACAATTGTGGAACAAGCACAATTCGAACAGGGTAACAGAAGCCGAGAGAGAGCTCATTGACAGATACCTTATCTTGTGAGTAGTTAAGATTTTCCCAACCAATCCGACCTTCGTTTTCTCTAATAATTTGTTCAGGTGCTACAGTATTGTTCTGCGACTGAAGAGCCCCCTCCGGGACGCCCCAGAACGCCCCAAGGATTCAGACGACACTGAGCACCAATTAAATCCCGGAGAGTTTACATATATCGAACACAGATCAGAAGTGCATGATAGCGGTGGGTCTGGGCTGCGTCTCAAATCGATTCAGATGTTTCCTTTCTTCTTCAACCTGGCTCCCGCAATTAGCAACTACCAAAATATTGACGCCCTCTCCACGATAGAATGCCTAAGAGAAATCACAGAGATATTATATATGAGACAACTAGAAGCAGCCGGAAAAATTAAGATCGAACCGTCCTCCCGTCCGGACCTGAATAGAGTTGTCCTGCCGAGGCTATTGTTTGTGGCCATGAAGAGTCACATAAATTCAATACCAGATGACGCTCAACCCTTGATCTTAAAAGACAATTCACTTGAGACGTCCTGGGCTTCCATGTCAGTGGCCAGCGGCATGTACATGACTGGTATAGTCAACGCTTGGAAGGTGTCATCTCCTATAGAGAGCCGCCTCCTTTGTCACTTGGCAGAGATTTTGGGACGGGATGTCAGGGAAAATATAGAAAAGATTACAGGAAACTCTGAACAAGCCCGCAATCTTTGGTTATGGAAGGCGTTCGTCGGAGCGTTCAATGTGGCTCATACGCAGCCATTTGCCTCCAAGAAGGGCTTCCGACAGATACTGGCAGACTTTTCCAAGCATCTTCGAACATGGTCGGAAGTTACCGGCATTACTGAGTGGGCGAAGGTCAAGAATATATTGTCAAAAATTGCTTGGCCTGTCAATTTCAAACAGGAAGAGGCGGCAGAATTACTTTGGAATAAAACGATTCTCTCTAAATAGGATCCTAACTAGAAGATACAGCCTCAAAGCGGAACATATGCCTGCTTTATACGCATATGAAAGAAATAAAATCAATTTGAAATATCAATTTGCCGTCCGAAAGTGAGAGCCGCTTATGAATTAAAAAAAAATTAGATCCTCAAACAACACGAACATAATTTCAAGTCCCAGAATTAAGACTTTTTTCCACCCAAGTTATTTCGCAATCGGAGGATGCTTGGTGCCATCCGCTCCAAAGATCGTTGGATATCTCAAAGTGTGTCATATATATGAACTACAAGAATAATGGAGACAATGTAACGAAGAGTTTACCAGAGCGGTGGGAAGCTGAATAGTCAACCTTATTGTCGGAACTGGTCCCTACTCCACCAGCGTCTAAGCTAAACCCTCTCTCTATCCTTATCTAGACGCAATGTAGCTCCCCGCATTCTTCATGCAAGAATAAAAGGGCCGTCCACGACGTGTGTGAATACCCATGGATCGACCGACAACTCACAACTGATACGTGAATTGGAGGGTGAACGATGGCGAGGATGAATGCGGGGAGGTCTTTCCAGTAGCATGTCCTCGTCATTCCTTGTCACTCGAGGCCACCGCCTCCAATCGGATCGCGTTTGACCGGGTTTTTACTCCTTGTGTATGGAGAGGATCCCCTTCACTTCATTTGTTCTATCTCTGACCCACAGGACATTTCCCTTGCCACTTGATGCGAATTTTGACACGGGATGCATGCTGCCGTGGATTTGGCTCCGAACCCGAAATCTCCGAGCTGCTAGTCCTGAAAAATACGCGGGACTTGGGTTGATCACGCGATCTTCATCTGGTAGAAGTTGCAAAAAAGGAAGTTAATTCCTGGATCAAGACATCCGCATCGCATTGACACAGCTGGTCGACGCGCGTATACAGGATGAAAACCTGGAGAGCCCCACAGTATTGCCACAGCATCTGATGCTGCTCTGCCAATGGGCGGCTCTCTTTTGGTTCGACATTACATTGGTTTCTTCAGCAGGACCCGGATATACGCCATTTCCGCGAGCCGACTTCCGAATCCATTCTCCACTCGGCCGTGTTGGTCCTTGTTGTGTTCACGAATCTCTCAATAAAGGGCCGAGCTTTGCGCCGATTGGCTGGTGGCTGCGCCCGTCCTCGCCAAGAAACGATCGGGACTATGTTACATCATCGAGTACAGATCCGAAGCTTGGCTTGGTCTATCGCCTTGGCGAGGATCCGGAAGGCTCAGGATTAGTCTGGTTTGAGGAAACTTCAAGTAGAAGAACGATGGAAAGTCAGATATTGGCCTCTTGCTCACAATAGACCCTCTGTGGTTTGGTTCCAAAGCACCACCAACACCCCACAATTGATTGCGAATGCCCCCACCACCATGGTCCATTCGCAAGGCTCTCGTACCTTTGTAATCGATTACACCCAACTCCGCTCCGATGCCGATTTACCCATAATGCTGGTAATTTCCAACATTGAAAGAATATGACCGTGATGCCGCCGAACGGTCAGTACCAAGTCGGTACGAACACTCCATTTTTCAAACTACACTGTACCAAAAATCTTTACGCGGGGCCCCAACCGGCAGAATTTGGAGACCCCATGACCCAATTAACTCCCCAGATTACCTAGTCAGCCGACCGAATTTGACAAAAAGGAAGTTTTTAGCATACGGGCGACGTATGTTGCTAGCAAAAAACCGTATTCTCGTTGCATGTCGGCCAACATGGATTAAGGAGCCGCAATTGTCCGTCGACGGGAATATGCGCCGGCAACAGGGAGACGAGAAGACGAGGAGACGAGGAGACACAGGAGAGAAAATATAAAAAGGGCTGAGAACGAAATGTAGCATTTTGAATTTGAGCTAGCTGAACTCAGCATCCATCCTTCAATTCCTTTCTTTCCAGTGGCAATTGACCCAAAGATCGCCAAAAATGGGTGCCGGAGCCGTCAGTCAATCTGCCTATGGCCGGGCAGCAGCCGAAGGCCAGCATGGAATCATGGGCATGCTCAAGAATCCCTATGTGTTCATGACTTGCGCATTCGCCTCGATTGGATGTGTCATGTACGGTTACGATCAGGGTGTCATGTCCTCCGTGCTTGTCATGGAGAGCTTTGAGGCCGAGTTCCCTACGTTGCTGGGCTCTACTATCCAAGGATGGCTTGTTGCCGCCCTTGAGCTCGGTGCCTGGGCTGGTGCCCTGTTCTGTGGATGGCTCTCCGATGCCATCTCTCGAAAGTACAGCATGATGGTGGCTGTCATCATCTTTACTCTGGGAACTTGTCTTCAAACTGCCGCAACCAAGCCAGCCATGCTGTTCGCTGGTCGTGTCGTCGGTGGTATCGGCATCGGAATGTTCTCCATGGTTATTCCTCTTTACCAGGCTGAGATTGCCCCCCCTCAGTTGCGTGGTGGACTGGTTTCTCTTCAACAGCTTTGCATTACCATTGGTACTGCTGTTGCCTTCTGGCTTGACTGTAAGTCATTATAACAAAGACAGGGTTGACCTTCAACTAACGTGGCTTTACAGACGGTATGCACTTCGTTGGTGGCACCAAGTGCCGACCCGAAGGAGTTCCCGAGAGCGAGTGGTACACGAGCGATGGCGACTTCAACGCTACTCTCGCCCATGGCCACCACTGTGCTGGTGAGAAGGATGTGTCTTGGAGATTCCCTCTTGCCTTCCAGCTGGTGTTTGCCTGGACCCTCTTCTTCGGTATGTTCTTTCTTCCATTCTCTCCTCGCTGGCTTGCCATCAAGCACCGAGACGACGACTGCATCAGTGCGCTCAGCCGTCTTCGTCGTCTTGCTCCCGAGGATCCGCTCCTCCGGGCTGAGTTCCTTGAGATTAAGGCTGGTGTTTTGTTTGACGAGGAAATTGAGGCGGAATTGAGCAAGAACGGTGGAGCTCTCGGTAGCTGGAAGCCCATGTTCAGCAAGAACATGATTAAGCGTCTGGCCATTGGTGTCTGGATCATGATCTTCCAGCAATTCACTGGTATCAACGCTGTCCTTTACTATGCGCCCCAGATTTTTGAAACCTTTGGCTTCACATCAGTCACAACTGACCTCCTTGCTACTGGTGTCACTGGTATCTTCCAAATTGTCTTCACTATCCCAGCCGTTCTCTTCCTTGATCACTTTGGCAGAAAGACCTTCCTCATCATCGGTGCCGTTGGTATGATGATTTGCCACGTCATCGTTGCTGCAGTTGAAGGCTCCTTCGAGAATGACTGGCCCGACCACAGAGCTGGTGGCTGGGCAGCCATCGTTTTCATCTGGCTGTTCGCTGTCAACTTCGCCTACTCTTGGGGTCCAGTATCCTGGGTCTTGGCACAGGAGTTGTTCCCCAACTCCCTCCGATCTCGTGGTGTCGCTGTTGTCGCGTCCACCAACTGGATGTTCAACTTCGTTATCGGTCTGACTACCAAGGACATGCTTGCCTCAATGAAGTATGGTACTTATATCTTCTTCGCCGCGTTTTGTGCTGGCGGTGCTCTCTTTGTCTGGAAGTGTGTGCCAGAGACAAAGGACAAGACCCTCGAAGAGATCGACGTCTACTTCGGTGGCGACGATACAACCATTGCCCGAGATGATGCTGCCCGCATGCAGCGAATTCGGGAGCAGCTGGGCCTGGCCGGAGTTGAACGTCCTGAGGATCTGGTCGAGAAGGACAGGATCGGAACCAAGCACATCGAGGCTGAATCTTGAAATTGATCAGATCATACTTTGGTAAACTTAAACAGGGTACATAATTTAGATGCTTAGCTATCTTCTACTCAAATTGACTACCTTCATTGTTTTGACAATTATTTTTGCACCCGCCCAGCTTTTTGCATGCGCCGCCCCGATTTCCATTCTCACATCTACTTTGCTAGATTTCCACTTCGCTCTTCCCATTACCAATTAGTTATACTTCGTGCGTTGCATCTTAATTGAGAGCACACATACGTTGCCACTAAAACAAGCTCAATATCCTAAGCACAAAACAGTCCAAGGACCAAATAATGTACGATATACTAAGAAGCTTGTTGTCTACTGATCCAAATGAACAACATGGAACGAGAAAACTTTTCAATAGGTGGCTTCAGTAAGTTCATTTTGATGCTTAAGGACCTCTTTGTACACGACTTACTGCTGGAAGGCTCGCTTATCAGCAGGTTCATGCGTGTTATGTTGGGGAGATGGCAGACAGTGTGACAAGAGCTCCGTCAAAGAAACAATCGAATGGGCAGGCCCCTTCCGGAGGGGGAAACAAGTCATGCAGGTTTGTATTCTAAACTTAAATATATACAAGATAATAACTAATGATATTCGCAGCTCCAGCACTTCGCCGCAGCCGAGTCCCCACATTCCTTGTCGAACTTTTCCTGCTTGGGGTAGAGGCAAGCAGTCCGATTCTGTACCTTCCCTTCAAGGTCATTGATGCTGTAGGCTGTCGTATTGGGAGCCCTTCCCTTCTCAACCCATGATCGGAGCTGACTGAACAGCGACGTGGGCGGGTTGGCCGAGCCGCCGACGCAATGGGCGAGACCGGGGATTTGGAAGTAGCGGAAGAAGTCGTCCATGCCTCCCACTGTTTGGGCCACTTCATTGTAATACTTGTCGGTGCTGTGCGGAGTGATGGCGTTGTCGGCCTGGGAATCTTGGTTAGTTTGTTGTTCCATGTTTAGGGAGGTTTATGAGGCTTACCATGCCATGGAAAACAACTAGTTTCCCTCCAGCTTCCTTGAATGGCGTCAGGTTTGCATCGTCTGTGCCAATTAGAGAGCGATACAATTCCCTGCCTCGAACAGCGAGATTGTCGAACTGAGCATGAGTGAGATTGGAAAGATCCAACTCGTGTCCCTGCGCGACAAATAGCTGCAACCAGAAAACACCCAAGCTGATGGGGTCACCCTTGCACCCGTTTTTGTTGCATTTGGTCGTAACCGCGCCAGGTTGGTACGATGTCGGCAAATTGCCAGTCAAGTCGACACCAGGGAAGAGACCGTACCAGTATGGCTGGCCTTCAGCGGTTTGCATGCCTTTCCATGTCCCATTGGTGACAATTGCGGCAGCCTCGCTGATCTTGATTGTACCAGTCTCGTTGCCGCACTGTATCTTCTCGCCAATATACTTGAAGGGGTCGAACTTGTCTTGACAGTCATAGGCTGATCCGATGATCCCATCCTTGACACCGTCAAGCTCGTCGCAAAAGTCAATAGCCTTGGCCGAAAGAGCATCGATCTCACATTCCCGAGGGAACTGGCCGCCCATGTTCATCACCTGCTGGGGCCACTGGAACGTGGGGAACAACTCAGTCCAGTAGATTGCGGGGGAACCAACCGCTATGCCATCATATGCAGTCGGGTATCGCTGGGCTAACATGAGACCTTGGCGCCCACCCTGAGAGCAACCGTTCCAGTATGAGTACTCCGGAGCTTTCCCGTAAAAGTTTCGAATGATAGCTTTGCTGATGATGGCCTAGCATCGATATTTAGTAACAGTGACACAAGGAGTTTCCCAGGAATCTAATTTTCACACACCTGGTCGTTCAAGGAGACAGATCCAAGGTTTTGAAGGTTGTACAAGTTGACATTTCCGCTGCTCAGCAAGGCCCAGTCTGTGGGATCGGTAGCGTTTCCTAGGCCCGCATCGGTGGTGGTGGTGGCATATCCATCGGCAATGGCTCCAACCATGGCAGTGTATGAGGGCGTGTAACGACCAGCGTTCCAGCCACCACCACCAACAGCCTGCATGCGGCCATTCCAATCTTCGGCAGGGGGGAGCCAAGTCTCAACAATGAGGGTGTCGTTCTGACCGGGGTGGGTGTAAGTCACCGTGACGTTGCAGAACGTGGCATTCTCCACATTTGCCGAAGGCTGGGTCGGTCGATACAGGTAGGGGCACGATCCGTTGTAGTTTGTGACGAGCTGAGCACTTGTCGAAAGGATTTCAGCTCCAAAGAGGGTGATATTGGAGAATGCCGCCGCGACGCAGCCTGCTGCTTGAATATACATCTTGGGGTATCTAAGAAAAGAAGGACAAAAAGAAAGAAAGAAAGAAGCCTCGTAGGGACTGAATCGAGTGGGTTAGGCTACTGAACTACACCTCCCATCAAGGCAAGCCGATGAGTGATCCCCGAACGTCATTTATATAGTTCGTGTGAATAGATGTCTCGTCTCACACGCACACACTGAATGAGGAACCATGATTAATCCCGGACGCCGTCCGTGTTACAGGCGCGGTCCACTTTTTAATGTGCTCAACCTCCTTAACGCCCTCATCCAGACGCCAACATCCACCAATCACTGCTCGGCTTACGCCCAGGAACAGAGCGGCCTGGGACCCTGTGGATGCCAACAGTTTTCCTCATGGCCAAGCGATTCGCTGACATGAGCATGGCCCTGGATTCCCATGTTTCTCTATTCGCGATGAACCACCGGGAGCGGGCCAAGACAGGGCGTTTATTGAGACAGGAGGTGTTCCGAATTTAATCATTTGATGTCACCGTCCCATGAGCCAACACGGGAAGTGGATATGAATCCAAAGTCTTGGCGCCGTTGACTGGCTGATCGGGGTTGGAAGACGACGGAAATCGGGGATCTACACCTCCCGTCAAGCTTACATTTACGAGTGCACCACACCCTCGTGCCAAGGTGGGATTCCGGTGGGAAATCCGAAACGAAATTAAGGGCATCCACGGACTTGGCAGGAATGAGCAAGTTGTTTCAGCGTTGACAGTACGACTAGCAAAGAGACGTCAGTTCTTTGACACTGTCGGTCTTTGTTAATCGCAAGCCCCAAAAAGCCCGTGGACGGCGCCATCTCGCTCACCGCCCTGTAGCCTCTCTGGCTGTGCTTACAATGAGCGATTGGACGCCCTGGCTCCGCATGTGGGGTTGGCGGCGTTGGTCTCTCGTTGTTGTACTCTGTTGGTTATCTTTTTTGTATCGCTCTGCTTACCAACCAGGGGGCCTGTGCAGGTCCTGGCCGGCACCGTGGAATTGGTCACGCCCACTGGATGGACAGTGACAAGAGATCAATGATGTGTTACGTCCCGATTCAGCTTGTTTCCCTCATGGTTTGTCTTTGAATGAGAAATGGCCGATGGAACCATCTAGCCGCTATCTGGGCCGGGGCTGGGCCGGCCGTTTCGTGAATCTCACCAAGTGGATCCCATGACGATCATTCAGATCGTCCGAACTAACCGAGTCGCGTTGTCCATGAGGTGCGCAGTGAAACATCGAATTCCGATGCCTCCTTGCATGGCGAATCTCAGTGCCAATGTCTAAATTTTTCATCTAGTCTCGACATCTGCACTGTTGATATGGCTGTAGACTAGCCCAAATATTCTTCAAATATTGAACAACAAGCACGTGCCATTCTCTAAGTCATGTCCCCCGAGACAATCTATTCTGAGCCTCCTTTCTTCTTGTTGTAGTGTTCGTCAATAATGTCGCTTATTGGAAATGACCACTCATCATAGTCGCCTAAATATTAGTGTCTTGCCCGTTCGACTTAGAAGGAGCTTCGACGCCAACTCTTTTTCAACAAGCAGCAGATTGAATGAGAGCAACCACTTAGACAGGCATTGCAAGCATGGGTTAGCCTGGTTGGGGTGGAGAGCCCTGCAAATGTTTGACTATTGATGAACCTGTTCAAATGTTGGAATCCTAAGCTCAGAGGAAGTTTGAGCGTGAAATATTGCATAAAATGACAAGATTGCTGGCCTCACGGGCCGGACCAATTCCAGCCTGTGCTCAACCAGGTGCTTCACCGCATCAAATGACAGCGCGGGGTAGTCATATGAGGTGGGGTAGGACTTGAAGATAGCTGCGTATCCACTTCCGCTCTTTGGCAATTCAGAAATCCGATGGGTCTAAGTCATGGTATTGATTTTGTACCTGGAGTGACCCAATGGTCGCTAAAGTGAATCTCTAGGAACTCTCATTCAAAGGCGAAATTCCCAATGATCATGGTGGTGAAAGTTTTGTTGAGTGCTACTAATATCAATATGGCCGTCAACATAACTGTTGATGTGCTCATTGGCATGGTCACTAACCTCCCCCACCTTCTCATGATAATATCGCAGAGGACCTCAACTCGAATATTAAGTTGTTTTGATTTAAGTATGAGATCACGTAGGATTCGAACAACGACCTAGCATGCTATGTTTATAACGAAAGGAAGCATTCCTATCTGAGTTTATTCCGACCTCTTGCTTCTTAATTGGTATCAAGACCAAAGAAGCCCTCTGGTGTGGTAACAACCTTAGACCAAGTGGTGCTTTTTATCTCCACTGATGCCCCCGGAATGCGAACTGAGAACAGCCTTTGGTGGCAACAGGTGCATTTTTGGCGCCAACATCAGTCGCTTTCAGGTGCGTATCTATGCACCTGTTAGGTCTGTATCTGGAGATTGTTGGCCGTACTGAAGTGGCTCAGACCGGGGTCTGGCATAAGCCCAAAGACGTGAGGCATATATTTCACGTCTGAGTTGATTCTACTGGTTTCTGCGCGCTCTCTAGAAGGCGGAGGGACTCTTTATTCAACATTACAGGTGGGATAAAAAGGGAGCATGAGGGCAAATACGTAGGTGAAACCCGGGCTTCTTTTGGCCCTACTCTATTCTTTCTAGTCCAGCATAATCTAGTCTAGTCTAGTCTATAATCATTACTCTTATCGCATAATCACTTTTGACATATCAAGCCCCAACTTAGTTGCGGTGGGGGAGGGCACCGTTGCCGTTGGCACCGAAGTACTCAAGGCTGCCCTTGGGGTCGGCCTTCATGGTCTGGCTGCCCTTGATCCAGTTGGCGGGGCAGACCTCACCGTGCTCGTCGGTGAACTGGAAGGCCTCAACGAGACGGATGGTCTCCTCGACGTTGCGGCCGACGGGGAGATCGTTGATAGTGATCTGGCGGAGAGTGCCAGTGGGGTCAATGATGAAGAGACCACGGAGGGCAATACCCTCGTTCTCGAGGAGGACGCCGTAGCTCTTGGAGATGGCGTGGGAGGGGTCAGCGACCAGAGGAAGCTGCAGGTCGGGGCCGAGACCACCCTGCTTGCGAGGCTGGGCCTGCCAAGCGATGTGGGAGTAGTGGGAGTCGGTGGAGACAGCAAGAACCTGGGTGTTCAGGGCCTTGAAGCGGTCAAGAGCGTCGTTGTAGGAGACGATCTCAGTAGGGCAGACGAAGGTGAAGTCCATGGGGTAGAACAGGAGGACGACCCTTTGCAGCATCTGATAAGCAATTGATCGGGGTGGGAGCCGTTATCGGAGGGAGGAGGCTGAACTTACCACTGGCCAAGGTAGTCGGACAGGGAGATGTCCTTGAACTCACCGTCAGCGAAGACGGTGGTGGCCTTGAAGGCGGGAGCGGGCTGCTGGACGAAGGCGGACATTTTTGAGACTGGAGTTGATGGGTTTGTGGTTTGAGTTGAGAATTGGAAAGCAGACGGAAGAGCAGAAGAAGAAGGAAAGACGTCAATTAAAACGTTGTTGCAACGTGGTTTGGTTCCCGCAGATAAGTGTGGGACTGAAATGATTCCAAAGAGTTCTCCATCGGTATCCACAGCGACGCCCACTGAGCTGTGCGCGGCAGACCGCTAGCCTGGTTTTACTGACATGGCTTTATTGTGCGGCCTGCACTTGCAGGCCAGGCGAGATGTCATTGGCCGTGTGTGTGTCGGACAAATCCCCGAGGACGTCAAGGTCGGCGTGAGGTCTTTATCAGTTGCATCCGACAAGGAACATGCAAACGCGTGGGATGGTCAGGCTGGGTGGAGTGGACCGTTGAAGCTTTTTTGTGATTGGACAGGGCGCCAAGTTCCAATCTCGAGCAGGTAAAGCACGCAACACGGTGATAATTGACGACTGCAGCCAAGGCAGAGAGGCCGTGAGAAGTTGACAAATTGGAAGACTCTAGCGTCTCCACTAAAACAATGCCAATCATTGGGACGGGACAAGGAACTGCGACGCTGCTTCAGGGGTAGCGAGGAAAAAAGCAAAGCTAGAGGCACTAAAGCGTGCCAATTTGTCGACATCTTACGATGTGCAGATCTTTAACTTGTATCTTCTACTCACAACCACCCACTCGTATGCAGCAATTGTACAGATGTGTTAGGTAATTATGGATGGGAACGCACGTCGCATCGGCAGCGGTGTACTTTTTTTCCCCTTCTTCTGTTCAGGCTGCCGTTGGTCGTCGCAAGGCTGTGGAGCCTTGCTGGCATAACGTCGGCTAAACACGGTCGCGAACAACGGCAAATGGTTTGAGTGTTCTTGGTGCCCCTTTGACTACGTCAACAAGCCCCCACTCCCACTCAGTTGCGATGCAAAGTACACGGCCAACTGTGAGGATTCAAATCACAGGTAGAGTGTTTTATCCACAATTTGATATTTACACTGGCGTCAACTGTGACCATATGACTTCAAAATTACCCTGCACACATATCTGACTGGTCAATAATCGGGCCTTTGAGATGAACATTTGGGTAGAGGCTGAATGTAGTTAGTCGTTCACGGTCAGTAACGAAGACGCAAAGGAACACCTTGCGGATTCCTTCATCTTTATTTTGGAGCCACAACTCCTTCTGACGATTTCCTGCTGTGTGACAAAGAAGTGATGCAAGGTGTAAGCCCAGCCTGGCCAACACTGGGCTGAAGTCCATGCCTCAGGCCACATCAACCCCGCCCTCTGTCCTCAACACCATTCTTAGCTCAAGTAGCAGCCACAAGATGTGACGACCGATTCATCCACGTAGTGAAGGACCTTGCCAAGAATAATATCGCTCCCAAAAAGTGATGGTGTAATTATAGCGGCCGACCAAAGTTCTAATCAGAATCATATTGGCATAGCGGGGTATTTTGGCTTAAACAACTTCATCAAATAGTTTGCTTTACTTGTAAATCTTTTGAAAGAAATCCCCGATTTGAGGGTGACATGACCCGGGCACCCGCTGGAGGACCTCAAACCACCATGGCCGAACAACACCACCTCAAAGATTCGGATACTGGCTCTGTCCAATAGCACCGATTCTCGCTTTGAATGCTGAAATTAGGCTTTCTGATGTTGGCTTGGACGAATTAAACACCCCCGCCCGGCTGCAACACCCCACATTTTCATCATGGACTGCATTTCAGATACTGGATGCCGCCAATCAGTATCAGTCAGCGTCAACACTCAAGTCTGTCTTACATAACGCCTAGCCCGCTTGCCTGCCTGATACTTGCCGAACCCGACATTTCAGCCCTTTACATTACGCTTTCCAGCTACACATGGAGAGGAGCTTTTAAAGCGACGCGCTTTCCGGTGGCTGTTCCCAATCAACTTTCTCTTCTACTTTCCAAAACCTGCAACACACCTTGCTCGGCTGCCCATCATGTCTTCATCCGCTAAACGGATCTCAAAAATTGAATGGCTGAGTCGCAAGCTCACCATTCGAGAAATGTACCTAAAGGAGAGGCTATCTCTCGATACCACGCTCTATCGTTTGAAATCGGGAGGATTTGACGTTACGTATGCTGTTCTTTCTCGAATGCTGCACAATGATCTTAAATATTAGACAGGAGATCCCAGCTCGAGTACAAGCTCAAATCGTGGGGGTTTCGCAAGAAGTTCCCCAAGAATGTGGGTGCCGACTGTTGGCAATATATCGATCATTGCATCAACAAACGCAAAAGGCAAGGCAAGCAGACCAAAGTTTATCTTTCAGGTGAAGTCATAGATGAACAGACCATTCGTAAAGAGACAAATCGACACCGAAGAATCACATATGGTCGTTGTAAGCTTTAAATAGACACTCGTTAGACTTGCTGCGAAACTGACCCGAATATTATTCGCGTAGCTACAAGTCCCAAGTGCCCCGACGGGGTTCATCTTTCCATCCGAACACCGTCCCCTTCACCATCAAGCTCTTGGCCAATGAATATGCCTTGTCATGGCCAAATGATTGATCTTCATCCTAATTCAAGCCAGATGAAGGCGTCATGGGAAGTCATTTGGGGAACATATTCCAAGCGACCAGAAGCAGGTTTACAGAATTCTGGAGATTTATACCACATACAAGAAGATTCCGACCACATCGAAAGTCCACTTACCGGAAAAGTCGAAATTATAATTTCGGAAGTCTTCAAAATCCTATTTAAAATAGACGCGGATTCCTGCACTCTAAATAAAGAGAACTCTGTCACTAGCTTAAGGATTGCGGTAACATGCAGCCTTTTGGGTGTATACAAGAGACGGCCTAACGCTCCAGGTGGGCTTTTTCTAACCCGTACGACACTAAAAGCTCTATTTGGACAATTTGGTTTTACGCCTTTTTGGAATTTCCTCGTTGCGCTTCTGTTGCTAGAATATTCACTGAATATTCTAGCAGCAGCAGGAAGGAGCCTAAAGGATTATATTACAGTTCTTGAGTTTGCAGAAAGGCAGAGCTTTCACCATATCACTGAACTCTTGAGGGCACAATACACATGGATCGAAGACCATAAGCATTTGAGGCAAGGCGAAAATGTCCTTTGGGAACGTTTGATAAGCAAGGTGATTGAACTCGACACAGTCACTGGAACTTCTCAATCGGAAGATAAGGGATACTATGGAGACGAAAAAACAGCTAAATCCTTGCAAGAAGAGGTTCAGACTCAAGAGAGCAAAGTTTTCACAAGTCATCAAGATGAGTTTTTCTTAGTCCATGGAGATCAGATGGACCCAATGAATCATGAATTCTCATGCTGGAATACTCTATATTTACCTCCTATTGATCCACTTGATGATATCTAACGAAGTTTTCGACATGGAGGAAACACAGATCGAGGGGTTTGATATTATGAAGTTTGGTGAAGTAAGAAAATGTTCAGGGTATATTCCGAGTTGGCGTTAGGGTTATCTTTCTTAGTAAGAATAAAAATATATTCATGCCTCTGTTGTTCTTGAAATCCCCGTCAAACAGTACTCCTGCCCAGGTCATGCTGCTTTCTCACCAAGTCTAACTTCAAAATACAACTCGAATATCATCATTTATGTTTGGTTAAAAAACGAGTTGGAGGCTCAACCAGGTATTTCCGAGAGCGCACGCCTGGACTGGTAGTTCTTAGACAGATATAAATAAGATTTATACCAGCTATGGTTGTTGGTTTCTTTTTGTCTTAACTAACTTGAATATTATCATATTCATAATGTTCTGCCATACCTCACCACGAGGAAACTATGGCCATGACTAGTATAAATTTGCGAACTTACACATAAAGTGACAATATTGGAATATTCAGAGATCCATCCACTGTCCATTCGTTAATTCATGTCACACCTGCGGAAATATTCAAGAACTACCAGATATTGACCATATTTCCTGAGATAGTTCATGATGATGCCCAGTTTCCATTCGTACAATACAATTCCTTCGATAATCTATTGTATGATGCTTCCTGTTCGAATGTGAACCTCTTGAAATGATTATACTTTGGCTGGTTACAGATGCATCCCAGGATAAACACAAATATCGAGTCAGTACAAAAAGAAATACCTAAAAAAGAAACAGTCCATTAATAGTGATCAAAGTTTAATCTTCCACAGATGCCGTTTTAGCGTAGCCTTTCATAGGGCCTCGTCTTGTGAATGGTACAAACATCTCTCTTGTAACACAAACATCCTCTGGGACAGTGTCGTGCAGATGTACATCGAACCATCGTGCAAAGTGAGCAATAACTAGGAACAACTCCATCTGGGCAAAACTGAGGTTTCCTGATTAGCAGAGTCTAAAATTGGCAAATCTGGCAGAAATACTTTATTCCGATACATGCCCTGCTTCCTCTGGTAAACGACACCAGATATCGTGTAAGAGGCTGTCCATCCTGGGCTGCCCTGGTCCACCTATCGGGATCAAACGTCTCTGGGTTGGGAAATGTTTCCGGATTTCGATGCAACAGATAGCTGGAGCTGCTCATCGGAGTCTTTGGCATAACTTTATTAGAATACAGAGCACAAGAATTTGGCTGAATTACATACCCCTGGTGGGATCATATAGTGTTTGTATTGAAGTGTTTCCATTGGCGCGACGCGGGGAAGCCGTGTAACCGCACCATAGGTTAGGCGCAAAACCTCATTAATAAAGGCACTCTAATAATCCGTGTTAGCCAACATCCAATTAACCATAGGCTTCGGCATAAATTCGGAATACCAGATATGGAAGCCTTTCAAGCTCAGGCCAGGTTGGTCTGCTTTCTGGTGTGGGCATAATCTGCCTCAATTCCGCTCGCAGCCTATCTCTGATCACTGGATCCCGACCTAGTTGATAGGTAGCGAAGACCAAAGAGGTGGTTGTCGTTTCTGTTCCGGCAGAAATAAGAATCGTGAGTTCATCTAGCAGTCGAATCTGGGTTCGTTCCCCGGCGGGAATATTGGGATCTGTCATGGCTTTGATCATGTTTTTCCTTGCGGTTGGGGAGTCATTTATTTTTGATAATTCATCTTCCTTCTTGAAGGCTGCAATTGAATAGTCAAAGAAAGAACCTAGGAACTGGAACAATGCTGATTTTCCAGGCATAAGGATTGAGATTACTCGGAATGACACAAGATGCATGATGTGGGATAGAAAAGGGAAAAATCGGTGAAGATGAGCAAACTCTAACCCTTCATAGGTCGCCTTTCTAATATCGTTGCGCAACGCAGGATCATCCAAGAACCCCCAATGTCTACCACAAGCATAAGTACAGAGGACATCAGAGGTCAGCGCTCCAAAAAGATCATGAAGAGGTACGATAGAATCCTTTTCTTGGAACTCCTTGAGACGCGCTGTAAGCTTTTCCAATCTTTCTTCGAATATGTCCGATGTCTGTAGAACAGAGCTTTTAGAAAAAAAGTTGTTCAAAATGTTGCGTCGGAACCGATGATGCTCGTGGCCAACGGTAGCTGCCATCGAGTCGGGCGCCGCGAAAGTAGTCACAAACTTGGGGTCTTTGTCACGCTTTCGACTGGAAGGAGCATATATTTCATTGTAAAACGCGGGATCGCTAATATGAATTTCCCGAGGATTGATGCGAACAATGGGGCCTGTATAAAAGTTTAGAATGCAACTGTTCTGCACAAATAGACTAATTTGTCACTTATACCGTATTTTTGGTGCATTTTCTCCACTTCGAATATGAACTTTCCTGGGCGTATGATGGTGTGATAAAACTCAAACAAGTGTGTGGCTGCCGTCAATTTGGGACCGGGGATGCCAGATAAGGGATGGAAATATAGGCGATAAATAGTTCTGACGAACAGGTATAGAGCGAGCCCGATAAGAACGAGCCAGACGCGAGACGCGTCCACTGCTATCAAGCTCATCGTAAGTCAGTGTACTGAATTAGCGAAGGCGAAATGTAAGTTGAGATGAAGAAAGCGGGGTATGAATACAAGTGCAGCTGGCGTGTTTAATATCTGCCTGTGTCGAGCCAATGGTATCTTACGTTTTATCAATTACATAAGATGTCTCAGTTGCGAACCAAAACGCCACCGCTAATGCAGATCTTGAACAGTTCAGGCACCATTGCAGACGACCATTCTAAATTCACTGGACCCTGCATAATTTGGCGAGTGATGATCCAGTCCACATCCATATTTATGTCTGGCTTAAAAAAGAAAAACAAGCCCAGAGGCCAACCAAGCATTCACGGTAGCGCGTCTGGGCGACATGGGTAGCTTACAGTCAGTTGACATCAACTTTAGGTGGTTTCTGTTACTCGCTTGGACCAACAAAACGATCAACTCGAGCCTTCCCGATCTCCAATCAATTTAGGAAGGCAAGGTTCCCTAAGGCAATAACAACTAGTTTCTCCAGGCTCTGAGTGTGAAATAACAGGTCTGGGCATTTTGGTAGAAGGGGTGGACATTGATCGGTTGGAATAGGAGCGATAATCAGGCGTGGTTGTGGTGCGAGTTTTGTGTGGTGAAGATTATTTTACTCTTAATACGTAGGTCTTCTGGCTACAGGTATAGACATTATTATGCTATTAATGTCAACATTTATACTGGGTTTATATATAATCTCCTTAATAACCAATGATCGGGAGGTTTGCTATGGGAGAAGGCTAGTCATTGGCCATAACGGGCGTGGTATAGGTTAGCTCAAGTAATTGATTGAAAGTATCGTGGCTAGCACAGCGAGCACGTGATAACGCACACAAATGTGGCTTCCTATTTCACAGGTATTGGTCAGCGCTTGCAAAGCAAGTTGAAGTCGAAGAATAACTGTGCAGTTGAATATCTTGTATCTTGAGATGAAATAAACATGCCAATTATTAAGCCGCAGCCCGTAGCCTTGTGCGGCTCGCATTAGTTATGCGAGTTGTGCGAGGCTTCCCGTTGTGGAGACCAAAAGTCTTGGCATTCCCCGATTGCCCGAGATCACGTGTTGATTTGTCACCCAGGAATGCGGAAGCCGTCCCAAGCACCGGGGCCAATCATAGAGCAGGACCGGATCCACTCTGGTCTTGGCGTTTTCCGAATGCCCGAGCCTACTGGATGGATTCGTCATATTGACAGAAAGGAAAGTGTAGTCGGGAATGTATAAAATGTTTAGAGAAAGGCTGTTGGGAAAAAAGAAGAAGACATCATCCAGTACTACAAACAGCAACTACATCACAACTCAACTCAATCCATTCTCCCTCAAAACACACACACACACACACACATCTCCAACCATGTCTAAGATCATCACTGTCTTTGGCGCCACTGGCAACCAGGGCGGGTCCGTCGTTCGCTCCATCCTCAACGACCCTGTCCTGTCGCAGGAATTCAAGATTCGAGCCGTCACCCGCGATGTCACAAAGCCGGCCGCCAAGGAATTGGCTGCCAAGGGTGTCGAGGTTGTAACTGTAAGTTGACCACTGTAAAATAATAATAATGCCAAATGTCGCATTCTTACACTTTTCATCCCTAGGCCGACATGTCTTCTGCCGAGCAAGCTGCCCCGGCTGTTAAAGGCGCCCACACTGTTTTCTTGGTCACCAACTTCTGGGAAAGCGCCTCTGCAGACATCGAGCTGGCCCATGGCAAGGCCGTCACCGACGCCGCCAAGGCAGCCGGAGTGAAGCACATCATCTTCTCGTCCCTCCTCAACACCACCGAGATTAGCAAGGGCGCATTGCCCAACATTAGCCACTTCGTCTCCAAGGCTGATATCGAGCAATACATCCGCGACAGCGGTGTTCCCTCCACTTTCGTCCTTCCCGGATTCTTCATGTCAAACATGTTCATGATGCTTCGCAAGGGAGAGGACAACGGATACACCCTCGCCCTCCCAGTGTCGCCGGAAAAGGCCCAGGTGCCTCTCTTTGATGCTAGCGGAGACACCGGTGAGTAACTCTTGACAAAAGACAGATAGAAGCAGATGCTAACACATCATTTCAACAGGCAAATTTACTGTGGCAGCTCTGAAGCAGTCAAGCTTTGTTGGCAAGAGAATCTATGCCGCTACTGATTACTACACCCCATCAAGAATCGTATCAGAGTTCTCCGAGGTCATTGGCAAGCCCGCTGTCGCGGTTCAGCTTCCTGCTGAAACCTTCAAGTCCTTCATCCAGCACGCCGCACAGGAAATGCTCGAGAACATGCTGCTCTTGGAGAACCCCGGTTACTTCAACGGTGCGGATTTGAAGGAGAGCCTGGATCTCCTAACTGAGAAGCCCATCACTTGGAAGGAGTTTGTGGAGCAGAACAAGGACAAGTGGTAGTCAATATGCTACGGCCTATTTCGCCGTACGCAGCTGGTCTTAATTAATGGCTTTTGTACTTTATAGTAATGATGAGAATTGCAATTTGCTTATCAGTCTTTCGCTCTACATGGAAATTCGAAAAAAAATTCCAACATCTAATACGGCTTCATAGAAGACACCCCAAGGAACTAAGGAGAGCACCTGGTCAAGCTTGATAGTAGAAAAGCTTGAACCAGACATTCATTTCCCTAAAAGCCCGTCATTGTGTCCATTTGATCAATCGAGGGCACGAGGGGCCTATGCTTTTAGGACTGTCCAAATTGCATTTGGTATGAGAAATTAGACTTCCTCGATACAACGTAACATCAGCTCTAGCCCTCTCGCGAGATTCACATATCGACTAGGATATTGTCCGTTATTACATTTGCTACAATAACGATTACCAACCGTTTACTTTCGCCACTACAACAAAGCCACAGGCCCACATGCAGACTCCTCAGACCCAAATCCAGAAATTCAATATCAGGCCGCACTAAAATTACCATGAAATAGCAGACGAATTGTGAGATCACCTAAGTAGTTTCTAATCTAGATTTGATAGCATTCTCCAAAAGTTCATACTATCTGTAGATGCAAAGAACCTTTATTTCTCCAGACAAGTCATCTCAGACACTTTTCTTCTGGTAGTCCGAGTTGCAGATTAGCCAAAAATGATGCCTGTATTAAGCCGGACGTTTTCCGTGTGAGGACTGAACACTACAGGAATAAAGAAAAGGAAATAACATTTATATACCTTGGAAGGCCGTAAATTTTCGAGGTATGGGGTGTGTCTTACTGAGCTTTTGGTCAATGTTTTCATAAAGGCATCTTAAAGTTGTTTTGCCTCGAAGAGTAAAGTTAGTTGTATGCCAAGGGGCCGTGGTCTTGATGCCATTAGTCGTATCTCTAAAATGGTTGGACTGTCAAGTTATCCGTAGGGTTGTTGCCTGGCTGAGCCCATAGTTGATTTCTTTTCTCATATCGATGGCAGATTTAGTGTGTATTAACGCCGTTGGCGTTTGGCAAGCACCGGATTGGGCCGTATAGTTTGCGTATCGCATTATAAGATGCAAGATACTGTCTTCTCTATTTTGTGAATTGATACTTTTAAATGCGTATTTACAATTGTAAAACCCTAGATGAAAAATACTCCGTGATGGGGTGGAGATATACAAATGGACCCATGGCTAATAAAACGGCCCGTGCCGTAAAATTAAACTCCTTCAGTTTGAGTCACCACAGCCTACAAAGGTTAGAGAATGGGAGTAGAAAGTATTTCATCGGTCTCCGCATAACAATAAAGATGTGGATTGCAAGAATGAAGTTCTGAAGCCAACAAGGCAAAACGAAAGCAAATTCTTCCAGATACAGAAAAGAAAGCAAAAGGTCATCTATAAAAAGCCACACGCTTCATTGTCCAAATATTGCACTCTAAGGCATGAGGGATTGCCTTATTCATTGACCAAATTTACTATTGTTAAACCAGAAAAAGGAATACTACTTCATAACAAGCCACAATCCAATCTATTGTCCTCAATACTTCAAACAAAAAGCAATCTAAATCCTCTGAGCCATCCAAATCTCCCAAATTACCCAGAATAAGACCGTAGCTCCTACAGCAAAATGTTTGCCTCCCGTATCATTGGCGGCCTTTGCTCAAAGTCTCTCTGTTCGAGAGCCCGCTTGAGATCGATCCTGCGATTGTCCATGGTGATAATCAAGTCACGAACATTCCCCGCCTGGAGCCTTAACACTCCATTATCGTACATCTTCTGAAGAAGAAGCTCAATCCACTCATCATTTCGAAGCCTATACCTTTCGGCATCACGGTTCTCAATTGGAACACCTGGGTTGCGAGATGCGTTTATTTCTGCCTCCCAGCCGCAAATCATCCCGCTTACTTCCAGTATCGTACGTGGAGGGTCAAACCTTGCCACATGAAATAAAGCAAGCATTCCGCTGCCACTCAATTTGCTGCAGGGTATAGCTCGAGGTGAGTGTATCACTCGAGGTGAGTGTGAGTCCTGATATCCATAGTAGGAATATTTTACAGATTCCTGGGCACCATGATAAATAAGTCCCCACAAGATGTCGCCATCAGGACCTGGTCCCGTGATGAACTGCTGAGTGACGAATATGCCACCCACTCGTCGCTGTGTCTAGTTGGAGTGATTAAGTACATCCATCTTGTCTAAAAGCGAAAATATCAGTTTGAGTGCCTCAAAGATATTTGAACAGGATTGACAAGATGGATGAGGGGAAATATGAGAAGCTGGGGTGCGGTGGGGAGAAAGAGATTGTGGCGATTCTCGAGCAGGACGTGGACAATTCAAGATAGGCTGGCATAGGTAGCAGATCAGCACTCACAGAATATTCTCAGATAAGGTAAAGCGAAGTAATTTTGGAGGTTGCTGGAGAGGCAGGGAATGATGCTGATGGAAATGGCTAATGATCATAATACGGTTGAGAGGAGCCCATGATTTATTTATATCTGCACGCACCTCATCACCAGTTCTCAAGTATGGTATGGTCCACGTATCTTCACATCTCAGTGGTGCTCGGACCCGCTGACCACCGTTCAGCCTCCAGCGCCACTCTGGATTCTTTGTTCTAGAAACTCATTCCTGGACTCTAACTAGGGTCCATGGCCATACAACCCGTCGGTTTGAAGTCCAGCTGATATTCGGGTGGCCCAAGCTCCACTGGCGCGGTTTGGTTTATGATACGCCCCCGACCCGCCTGCAGCAGGGGGGTGCTGGGTGGGATTCAAGTAACTTAGTTGTGCGGTACGCGGTGTGTGGGCTCAGAGGCCTTGGTCCAATAATAACACAATAGAAGCCCATTTGTGAATGAGTATATGATTAATAATGAGAATTACAAGAAATCTAATGATATGAGAAAGAATAACTCTGAGGGGAAGCGCGGAAAGTCCTTTCAATAGTGCCACTCCTCCACGTGGAACTGGTTTGCATTCCGGCCCGATGGGCCATCTTCCACGCCTATCCAAATTTGCAGTCTTCTAAATTTGGATGGGCTTCTAGTGGAGGGAAACAAAACCCCTTTTCATTAGGGAAAGCCAGTCCCCAGCCGCCGGACAGGATTCTGCATACAGGGACAAACTTTAGTGTGGCCTTTTGGCTTAACAGACATCATCGGAATCATGATGAAGCATGATTCAATTGGAGTAAGATGCATGTGCCTGTTTTTAAAAAAGCTCCTGATCCAATGGTGCTCCATACCAACCGGGAATACGAGGTGTTGGGGAAGGACATGGCCACTACCATGCAAAAAGCTAATCCCAGAGACCCGGAAAGGAGTTTACACATTAACCGTCGCTTAATTTGAGCAAAAGAATCCTGAAATTCTTCATGACTGCCAGGATGAAAATAATTGGCTTGGCTGCTCGCTTGTGACCAGCCACAGTCTCACCACTCAGCACCGCTAACCGTGCCACGCACATTTGCCCAATCTCAGGGCTCCAAGAATCTAGGATTATTTTCTTCTTCTAGATCCATGAAAATCACCTGCTACCCATGTTCCTGTCAATAAGGTATCCAGGCAGGGATTTAAGCGTCGTTTTAACAGGCGACTCAAGCGCGCGCTCGTTGCTCAACCACACCTCAACCAAGAAGTGGATGCCGGACGTAGTGGCCCAAAACCGGTTTCATGGAAGCGCCACAAACCCATCAGTGTGGATTTAAGGCTGCATGTCACATTTTGACACGCGCGTCCGCAAGAAAGACGTGGAAGGTCCCGCCACTTCGTTTTAGACGATGAGATGAGCAGAGCTGTACTCATACAGTATTTTGCACCACCGACACATCCGTTATTGGATTCAAGCCCTATTTCCCCTCGGGCACACAGTCTTGAACCCATTCAAATGCTGTGGAATTGTCCAGGGTTGTCTTCAGTGAATAATCAATGCTTGATGTTCAAGACGGAGCTCGACATTAGCTCCCTTTCTGGCCTTGGCGGATGATCAACCCGCCGTAGTGCTTATTTCTAGCCTTGCCCCTTTGGGCCCAGCGTGTCCTGCCAGCGTTGCGCTTGGTTTCCAGCCAGAGGCTCTCAAGAACGATGAGGGCCCGACGGCGAAGATAAATCACTTTCTCTGGCACTCAAAGCGCGGGGATATTCCTCAGTTCAGTTCAAGCAGGAATATGAAAAAAAAAAAACAAGTTGCCAAACATACAAATTGGGATCGCGGCAGAGGATGGGTGGGTATCAACACGGCAGATGGCATCGGTGGCGTTTGAGAGTTCCAAAGAAAGCTGCAACGCAGTGAGAGTTCTAACCCAAAAGAGAGGAGCAAACATTCAAATCCGCGCCCTGGCTGTGACGTTTCTGGCGCTCGGCCCAATTGTCAAAGCACTATAATACGCCACAGAGAGCGCTAGACGGGAGCGTGCGCAGCTCCGATGCCTGCTCTGCATCCGCATCCTGGTAGGCTCCCTCAACAGCCGCGCGTGGCAAGGCCCTCCCAGGAACGACACCCGGCTATGGTACAAGCGTTGGTTTTCCCGGGGTGCAATGGTCCCAGCGCAGGTTGCCGAGAAAGGGTCCATGTAGGCGCGGAGAATTCGTCGGTCATCTCCACGTTTCATGTTCGTCTTCCCCATGAACCCACACGCAATGTCCCTGCCCCACGGCATGTCACAACGCCATCAAAGAGCCACTGACCACGCTTACCCCTGATTAAACCTTCCCATGGCAGCTGTCCCAAACAGCTCCTGGTTCTTGGGCGGGGTCGGCGTGCCGATGTTCAGACGCTGTGGCGCTGGCTACTGCAGGAGCAGTTTCGGTGATCGCATCGCAATGGTTGGGGCGGGGGAGGGGACATACAGCCGAACAGCACAGCCTAACAGCACAACCATGTCTGGGCGTGATAGAGAAATTAATGCGGATGCAATTGTCAAGTATGGTTTACTTTTTCGTCTTTTGTCCATTACTCTGCGCTACACAAAGGCCATCCATGCTGCTGCCAATTAACCCCATGCAATATCTTGTGTTTTACTGTTGCGCTATGTCCGCTGCTATGCAAATTTTGAACGAGACATCCCAAGTCATCCTCACCAAATAAAATAATAGTTTGATTTAA
The DNA here is from genome assembly GCA_020623665.1 of Calonectria multiphialidica. Taxonomy (NCBI): domain Eukaryota; kingdom Fungi; phylum Ascomycota; class Sordariomycetes; order Hypocreales; family Nectriaceae; genus Calonectria; species Calonectria multiphialidica. The sequence goes on along the minus strand of JAHVYC010000005.1, from coordinate 425,576 downwards.
CTAAAGAGTGTGTTGGGGGCGGGGTGTTCGTGTGTTGGTCCGAGGGCCAGGAAGGATAAACTGGTTAAAAGTTAGCCCAGCTGCAGCACTGGGCTTACTGATGAAGGCCCTCTGGTTGCAACACCAAGAGCCAGCTCCAAATTCGTCTCAATTTAGGATTTTGGCCTATTTTGAGGCTTCCTCTTTGAGGGATTGTTTTGTTGTATGGTTCTAATCATGTTCAAAACATTTGTTCTGGAGCGCCCATTCGTACAGAGCTCTCAACCGAAGGGTTTCCCTAATGGCCTGGCCGTCGTTACTTCTGTCATATTGAAAAGTCACTTTGCTCCCCGAAACGGTGATATTGGCTCATAAATCTCTGGACCAGACCAAAGCTATTGATGCAAGCAACATATTGTGGCGAAGAATAATTGGATTGTAGTTTGACTAAATTCGACAGAGGAGAAAAGGTCATAAATAGGGTCATGACCACCTATCTAACCTCGATACCAATTACCCGCAACTTTAGCGCAAGCGACTTCAAAGTCCACTTCCTCTTGCTTGCATTCCCGTATTTTGTACAAAAACTCTTGGCCCTCTGGTCTTGTTCGATACCATATAGATCCCCTCTGAAAATCCCAATATTCTGGAAGCCAGCCTGCGTACTCCCAATCAATGAGACCTGAGACACGACCTTGATGTACCATAATGTTGTGTAAACCAAGATCCCCATGACTGAACACGACTTTGTGTGGTTCGCAGCGGTCGCTCATTTCTCGGAGAATCTCCAGATTCTTTTCCAACTCAGCGCCCGATAAATTGCTTGATATTTGAGCATTAATAAAATGGAGAATGAAATCTTTTTCAGATTTGAATCCGCCTTCTGGATTTGCTGGAATTGGCACTCGGAGGCTTCGGACAGGGCCACCGTTAATATCGCATATTCGACCTCCGTATGGGCTTTCCCATGAGCGTATATGTTCCAATATTGTTTTCATATCCGCCAAAATGCTCTCTCGCTCATCCAGAGTTAGTTCATCATAAACTCGAATGAGCATATCGCCCGGTATTCGTGTCATCAGAATAGAGGCTGAGTATTCTCCAGTCCAGTCGAAATGTTCAGCATAGCTGATGACTTGGGGGCAAGGGATACCAGCTGCATATATCATCCGCATGACGTTCGACTCGACAGCCACTGAACCAGATATCAAGGTTCCTTGAGCTGTTATCTTGAGCAATAACCCAAAGGGGAGAGGGAATATCCTTTCTGAGCATTCCCCTTTCTTAGGGGGACCGTCGTAATGGACCCTGGTAATGCCAAACCAGTTGCAGTAGCACAAAGAAAGCCACATCAGCCACCAATGAAGTATGCTCCGTAACCAAGGCGAAAATGTGAAAAGTAACGGCTCGCGAGGCGGTATTTTTGGAGAAAGACTTTTTGGCTCCAATTTTAAATGCGGCCACACGAAGTCGGGTAGGAGAGAAGGACAGAAGTTTTCAGCCAAGCTTTTTAACCATGGCTGTTCAGAGTCAGGTAGTTTTCTGATGTAAGACTCCATGAGTACCTGCCATTCCAATTTGCTCTCGTGGCTAAAAGGATGAAATGGATATTCATCCTGGTACGGCATGGTATCTGGCGTTTCTGAACCCATCATGGACCGGCTGTAGATAGATGTGTGGTTATCGAACTCAACGTATTGTACGAACCAGAACTGGAATCTGCTCCCTTAAATAGTTCAGACGAATTGCTTTTATCACCCAAGATTTGGCTGACAGCCATAACAACACTGAGTTAGATTGTTATTGGTTTGGTTCTTTGTGTCGAAATTAGTTTGATGACGCTTTGGAATATGGTTGGAATGCAAAGCAGGCGGTTAGTTAGGTGTGAATACGACAACAATAGACGCCACGTGAGGGGTAAGAAGAACGATGTTGCGCTTCGCGTGACCAAAATTGTCTGAGCTTCTTGCATATATGTATTGGCGGATAGAGGGCGGCTTCCAGAAGCCATCGCATTTTCTTTGTTTTTGGCCAACTCAATCCCACTCAATAGGACAAAAACGGCAGGCCATTGAATGTGGCTTTTTGCTTTAGATAAAGTATGACTATTTGTTGGTGTTTCTATCTATTGGCCTACCCAACCGAGGGAAGATATCTTTGACGTCAACGGCGTAATTCTTTGTCTGGTCTTTGATTATCGATTCGATGGAATAATCACTCTGACTCACGTACCAATCTTGGCTCACAGCCGATGATCGAAAATCACGTTCCTTTATTGACAAGGGGCGCTCTCTTGTGATATTAGCTTGATGGCATCTGTTGGCCATTGCAGGAATGATTTGTGATCCTCCTCGACCAAAGTCCGAAGTGTGGAAAGAATATGTTCGGGCCAACCGTCTAGAGACCAGCAACGCTTCTGAGTCTTTAGTAGTGGGGCATAGTAGCCTAGTAGAAGCAGTGCGAGAGGGTCAAGTCTTTGCACGCATGCCACAAAAGCGTCATCCATAATGTATAACCAAACAAGGACCATCTTGAAGTGGCCGGGGCATTTAACTTGACCATCATCATCACCAAATGTGGCCTCATATATGGCGGACAGAGCGTTGAAGGAGCTCAGGCAGGCATCGTGGCCAGGTTCCTGGTTCGAAGTGACCAAAGTGCGCAGCCCGTCAATGGGGCCAACCCAGTCAAGACGTGCAAAGTCTTCGACAACACACATGGGACGAGGATCATTGGGGTTGTCTCCGTTGGGGCCAAGGGGTGCGGTTAAGCCAGAAAACAGGACATCGGTGTCATAGAGCTCTCGCAGAAGACGCGCTCCACGTGCGAGCGGGAGCCATCGGCTGGGAGCCGTACTGCCAACGTTGCACACGAGAAGGTCTCCGGAGTCAGTGGGGCCGGCGGCGAAGGCGCAGAAGCACACAAGCGTGGTGGAAACGTAGACAGCACCGCACGTGGACGGGCTGATGGCGGACAAGGCTTGGTTTGCCTTGGACAGGCCAGCAGAGAAGTGGTGCTCGGCCGAGGCACGGTAATGGGACCCGGAAGCGCCGCGTTGGGCTGCGAGGTGGGCCAAGTGGAATGCGGCGAGCGATAGACACAACTGCAGCACAACGGGGTGCGACAAACCAATCCGCGGGGCATTTCGCGTCCAGAACTGCACGATGCGGTCGGCCGGATCATCGGAGCTGGCGAGGCCGGGGCCTGTATCGACGATGAACTGGTGAAGCAGCTCAGCCTGAGAGATGTTGAGATCTGGGTCTGCCTCACCACTGGCGCCCACGTTGGCGGTAACTACGGGTGGTGTATGTGGTGCGGGTGCCCTGGTTGCTACAGGTCCTGGCTGCTGGGTGCTGCTCTGCTCGACGGCCCAGACCTTCCGGGGCCGACCGCGACCGCGCCGTGTCACAGTGAGCGGCTGCGCGGCCAGGACTGCAGACGGGCCACTTGACACAGCATTGGGCTCGTCGCCTGCATATCTACACGGCAGCCCGAAGTTGATGCAACTGGCGCATGACGGCCGGGACTCGTCGCACTGAGATGGACAATGGTCAGCCAGTGAGAGTGGGAGGGGGCGGCATGGGCGCGCGCCGTATGCCCTACGCACCTTGACCTTTCGCCTTTTGCAATTGAAACAACCGTCCCGTGTCTTCCGATGGGCCTTCTTGACCCGCTTACTGGATGGCGGCTCGGTATCCGCCTTGGGAGTCATGATTCGGCATCAGCGCGTTGCACCATGTGGCGGTTCAGCCGACAATGGGAACGAATAATGATGCATTTTTCGCACAGCAGCTCAGGAGCTCGTAAAAACGCCCAAGGTTTGGGCCACTTTCCGCCCCTCCCCCTCTGCGGCGCTAATGAAAAGTACACAACTCCCTAAATTGTCGTGCTAAAAGACGACATACTCCTCCTGCTTGACAACAGTGATTGGATTGCACTTCTTGTCGTAATGTTTTGGGAGGATGGTACCGAGATAAATTACTTCCATCAAGGTAAGCTTACTTGAATTGGCAACGAGTTTGGAGACCTTTGAATAGAGCCAACCGACTAAGATCCCTTGTCCTGGCAATTTCAAAATGCTGCATTTACTTAGCCATCCAATGCCAAATGTTGCTGCAGGCTAGATCACATGCCGCCCAAGGATCCTTGCTTACTTTGACCTTCAATGGATTCATTGTACATCTGTCTAGCAGCAGGCAGGCCCACTCCGCGGAGATCAAGGCATTCCCGCGGACTTCAGCCCTGCACGATAGGGTTTTCTTCGTGAACAAGGATTGTAAGGGGTTCATGCTAGCCTAGAGCAGGGAGAGACATTAACCGGAACCCCGGGATTTACGCGGACCGGTTGGTAGGTGTGACCACAACAGATGATGTGATCAGGTTTTTGGTTTGGACACTGTCTCTCCACACAACAATCGTCTTTCACTCCAAGAGCAAATAGGGATTTGCTAATAGTATATTCCTTCAGCATCGATTCTTAGACACCTTCTTGAGCCCTACCGTCTCACTGGTGGAGATGGGGATGCGTTTGCCATCGTCTGCGCCCAACTTGCCGCGCCCATTAGCGTGTCAACTTTGCAGGAGGCGGAAGCTGAGATGTGATCATAAAGACCCCTGCTCCAACTGTGAACTGGTAAGATTTATCTTGAGAGTAACTTCAGATGAACTGACGTTGTCTGGCCCAGCACAACACACTGTGTATTGCAACCATTCCAGCGCCGAAGAAAGGCAGAAACGGGTTGGATCAAAAGTTGCGCGCTCGGCTGACTAACTGCGAAGGGATGTTGAGACAGATTGGCCACACGGAAACCAGCGATGCATGTGCAAAACAGGGCCTGCTTGGATTGGCTCCAGAAACAAACAGTCAAAGTATTCCTTCAAATATCAAAGGTCCGGACTACCTGATGAAAGAAGATGGCTCGGTACGCTATACGGACCGAGCTATCTTCGCTTTAATGCATGCCGAAGTACTCAGTTACTACCCCCAACTACAAAGGCTGGCTATTAACGACTGCGCGTATTTAGTTGCGAGAGATGCGAACCCTGATGGAAATGGGCGGTACAAATATGCAGGATCACATCAAATCTGATACCCACTGCTTGAACGAGACGCAACCTTCGCCAATACAAGCACTCGGCTTGTGGAACATATTTCTAAGCCGGGTGCATCCTCTGAGCAAAGTCATCCATGCGCCAACCGTGCAGCAGCTGCTGTATGATGCAATTCACAACCCAACCAAGCCCTCGGAGAGCGAAAAGGCGCTTCTGTTTTCAATCTATTGCATATCATCCATTTCACTCGACGAGGAAGAGTGCTTGGGCCTATTGGATTGCAACAGAAATGAAGCTTTTCGGTGGTTCGCGATGAGCGTACGGACAGCCCTGTCTCGGGCCAGGTTCCTCAACGTTCATAACCTGACGTCGCTGCAAGCCCTGACGCTGTATATGGTATGAAGTCCCCTTTAAGTATTTCTAACGCACTCACGAAGTATAGGTGTCACTACAGGCAAAGTCCAAATCTGATGAAGTATGGATTCTGAACGTAATCTGCATCAGAATCGCTCTGAAAATGGGTCTCCATAAAGATGGCGAACTTTTAGGATTATCTCCCTTTGAGACCGAGATGCGAAGACGTGTTTGGTGGCATATCATTCTGATTGACGTAAAAGCAGCCAGAGCAGGTGGATTGAGTCCTTGTTTGATTCCAAAATTAGGGAACTGCAAATTACCAACGAATCTTGATGATGCGGATATAGACCCCGATGCATTGGAGCCATATCAAGACCACGGTGGTCCCACGGAAATGATCGTTGTGCTGCTTTGCTGTAAACTTGGAGAATTTCTGATAAATCGACCTGGGTTAGAAGAAGCCATTTCGTACAACGACATGGCTGCCATGGGCTCTGGCATCAACCTTGATCAATTTAACGAGGTTCAAAGATTGGCTTCAGATATTGAACGTGGCGTTGATGGCGTAATGGAGAAGTATTCGGGCTCAGATACGGGACTAGTCCACAACATCGCGACACAGCTCAAGATTGCATTGAAATTCAGGACCGGAAAAATGGGCCAATCGCCCTACGACCAGCCAGAATGGGGCACCGAGGTAATTACACTAAGCGACAACCTTTTCAGATTGTCAGTCATCGCCACCGAACAGTCCACCAGACTACACTGTGAAGTCAGCAAAAACGGCTGTCTATGGTCGATGGTGACCATATTTAACTATGATATTTTTCTTTACATGGTTGCGCAACTCTGCCTGCGAACCTCGGGGAGTTTGGTCGAACGAGCATGGAGTCAAGTCCCCCTGGTGTTCACCTGCCACCCCGAGTTGCTTGACCCATCTCAAGTTCCTAGCGCAAAGTTAAGGGCTTATGTTTTGAAAGCTTGGAAGACCAGACGCGGAATTTTAGGGATTCGCCAAGGTTCTGCTCCTGCGACACCCGAGTACATCGACCAGCTAGAGAAATCACTTCAGAATGAGGGCCGCATATCTTCGCAGGTACCCTGAATTGTAATGCCGGTGGCATATCGAATAAATCAGACCAAATTTGAAAGTAGCAACACCGTGGTGTATCCCGTAACTCGAAGGAAATTACTGGTGAAGTTGATTATAACAAATTGTTTGGACCATCGTTTGATCTCATCAACAAGCCAAGATTTCAATTTGTATTATATCGTCTGTATTGTATTGGAGCTATCTTTAAGAAAGATATTGTTGTTATAAATACAGTCTAGATATGACTCTCACTCGTGTTGGTGCTAGCCAATCAACAGACCCAGGAACCGAAAAGGACTGCTTATAATCTACTAACAGAGAATCTCTTTCTGAGTCTTTCTCCATATTTCCGAATGAAGAAAGGGATGGGAATAAGCACGACGGCAATGAATCCTAGCATTGAGTTGCCCCAACCAATTCCGAGTGCATGATACATACGCAGTCCAAAAATGGGGATGACTGCCCCAGCGATTGACCTCATCATTGTGTTTGCAGCAAGTGCTGAGGCGGCGTATTGTTCATAGGCATCCACAAGATAAACCATCATTCCAAAAAAGCAAATTAGATTCCCTAAACGAGTCAGTGTTTGGAGCTTCGTAAGATATGGAGTGTACGAACCGACTCCGATGACACCGAGCCCTATGATTGGAGCTATCCAGTGTGTTTCATAATCCGCCGTCCACCCGTAGATGAAGAACCCCGCGGGAAATATTATCGCACCAACTGGAAGAAGTTTTATGCGAATTTCTGGTGACAGTTCTTGGGAGGATTGCTTCTGCCTTTTTACTTCTCTGGAGTTGTCCCACGAGAACCAAGCCAGTCCGATAAAAGATCCAATACCCAGCCCGAGGTATACAAGTCCGACTAGGCTTGTACTAAAGTTATAGGTGCTCTGAAAAATATATGTTACGCTGGTGAATAAAAGATACAAGTATCCGTAAAGTATGACGGAATAAGCAGCAAAGATGGTGCATATGGGCGAAAACAATAAGAGTTTTATCGGTCGGACGACGGCTAGCTTGAGGCAGTCTATACTGGATAGACCGTCATCCAATCTTGACCGGAGATTTGGGTTACCAGTCTCCTTGCGTAATCGCTTTGTTTTCCGTTCGAGGACTACAGGATGATAGCTCTCCTTCATTACCAGCAGCATCACAAACGCGACGGCGCCAGCGAGTATGGTCAGCAGCCAAAAGACCCATCTCCATCCTTTTGCATTGGAAAGAAAACCTCCCACAACGGGCCCTACGATAGGTCCGAGAAGTGGCCCGATGCTGAACGCACCCATGATGACTATTCTTTCATCTGGACGGAAGATGTCGGCAATACTTCCCCCTCCGTTTGTAAGAGGAGCGGCGCCAAAACATCCAGCGAAGAACCGAAAGACGATAAGCGACTCCAGTGAGGGAGCTTCCGCGCACGCGATCGTGAAGACAATATATAGCAGGTTGCAAGTATGATAGATTATGAGCCGCCCGTAAATCTCTGACAAGGGGGCGAGAATCATTGGCGCGATAGCGTATCCTAATATGTAGACGGACACGACAAACGCTGCTAGTTCCGTGTTGTCGTTCTCAAATTCCTTCATCAGGAGGGGGACTCCAGGAGCAAACATTGATGATGCAAGAGGCGTGACAAATGTAAGGATGCTTATCATGACCCCGTTGCTGTATTTTCTCCATTGAGGCCAGTTGTGAGGATTCTCCGGGTCATCGTCCCCTTCCCACCACACAGTATCGAGATCGGAGGGATCAACGATAGTTTTTTCATCGCTCCCGAGGGTTTGCTGAGAAGCTTGGTCCTTGTTCATTTTTACCACACTAGACTTTTCTTCGGTGCGCTGTGGCGAGTGGATTTCATCAGGCAGCTGGGATGAGGTTTCTGTCCCTCCCTTTTCTATATCTCTGTCCAGGACGACAGATATTTCATCCGGCGGCGTCATTTAAATTGATTTCGAGACTGAATAGGGACGTTCGAATGGTCGGCAACTCACATTTTACACATGAGCTGGCTCTCTGATAAATGGTATGAGTCCAAGTGGAAATAAAACAGCATGAATATCGAAAAGTGAAAGTAGAGTGAAAGATACAAGCAGAGCACTTGCAAGGCAAGGCGTTTTAAGTACAAAACCCTGGGCGGTGAGACCTGGGAATTGCGTGGTCACAAAGGTAAAGGTTGCATTTGGTATATAGAGACATTACTTGTCAGCACGGAGTTGTCGGTGTCCATGGACATTGCATCGGTGCGATGACTCTTTTACCCGTTAATATGTGACAGAAATGTGGGGCCGAACTGCAAAATATACTGGATATGGGATGATGCGGGTAAATGGGAGGCTGGCACCGGTGTGAAAAATAACCCCGGCCGCCCGAGTGTACCTTCGCAAATGTCCTTGTTACATATCCGTCTTATTTCGTGGGCTGAGTGTTGAGCATGGCGTGTTAGAATAAACAGAGATGACTCAGTGGATGTGCACTTCACTTATTGAATGAGAACTCGCTTCCAAATTAGCTTCAAAGTAGCTGTTGAAATGGCCGCTTTTTTTGAAGATCAATTCTAACTTTCAATATAGCTTTGGACTACCTGTGTTGTTATTTGAGTTTAGTCTCGTTCTTTGACCATCTATTGCTCCATCTCATCTCTCACCTTTGTCTTTATACTGCGTGACAATTTATATAATCCGGAAGACCGGAAAGTTTTTCCGCATTTAGAATAGGATAGCGTCTATGTAGATGATCCTCCAAAAACTCCAAGAGCATACATAGCTCAGTAGCAGCATGGCCTGACCGTAGATTGGGTGACTTTATCTCAGCCATCTTGCACAAATGCAACAAAATTTGGTGTTTGTGACGAAGAAAATATTTATATAATATATGAACAATTTATTTGGCCAATAAGTGTCTTGAAAATGTCGATGTGTGAATCTAAATACAACCTCGGCCACACGCTCAGTTGGGGTTGCTGAGTTCTCAGTTTGTATAATCAACTACATTGAAGCGAAACCTGGTGTAAATTTGGCGTATCAAAGGTGAGACTGAGAGGTCTCTGCACCAGCGATGGCTAATTTGAAATTGATTCCCATATCCTCCAATACGCGCATTGCTACAGGGCGGCCACCGCCCCAAACACCACCACCGGGATGCATAAACGGCCCTGCAAGGTACAGACCCTTTACACCAGGAACGCGGTATTGGGCGAGTGCGGGGGTGGGGCGAGCTGCTCCCATCTGGTCCGCGGACATGGCAAGACCGCAAATGTCACCGCCCTGGAAACTTGGCGTGTCATCCTCGTGGTCCTTCGGGGTGACAACGTGGTAAGCCCTGACCTGCTCAGGAGTGAAATCCACTAAGAATTTTGATAGGTAGCGGAACAGCTTTTGGACCACTTCATCCTTAATAGTGTCCCATCCATGGAAGCCAACCTTAGCGTGGTCCGCCTTCACCATGACGACAGTGTGAAGAATGGATTTCCCCGGGGGCGCTCGTGACGGATCCGCAATGTTAATGCAGGATCCACCTACCATTATCCCATCCGGTATCTCGCCCTTGGCCATGGTGTCATAGCTTCGCAAAAGCTCAGCAATACTGCCGGGACAAATGGTGTTCATAACAACCCTGTTCGCCAACCCTCCCGCTTTGAAGTTAAGGGGCTTCTCCAACGCGGCGTGGACCACAAATAGAGTATAATCTGAGATTCTTGTTTGGGATGCCGGATCGGTAACTTCCCGACTCAATCCGTCCACCAGTCTTCCCAGTACGTGTGGGTGGATTTGAGCTACCACACATTCCCGAGCTCGGATCTCGCCGGCTCTTGTGCGCACACCAACAGCCCGTCCATTTTCGGTAATGATCTTTGTCACTTCCGTGTTGAGGCGAATCTCGCCGCCATATGACTCAAGGCAGCGGATCACTGCCGAGGTGAATGCGGAACCACCGCCTTTGGGCACGGCGAGTCCATAGGAATCCATGAGGCCGATGGCAAGATAAGCCATGAGGCCAGTTCCAGGGCTCTTGGGGTGTGCCAACTGAATTTCAGTCACAAAACGGAGAATCGCAACTTTGACGGTTGGGTTGGTGAAATATTTTTCTACCACGTCCAGAGAGCTGCCCTTTGATGACCATTCCAGCGCAGCCGCAACTTCGGGAAATGCAGACAGGTCTGGGGGTGCGGGAGACGGAGGAACAAACATGCCAGGCATGATGACCTTCACAATCTCAGTGGCTAATGATGCAAATCGCTTATATGCTTCGCCTTCCTTTGCGTCTGATATGGAAGCAATGGAGGCCGCGGTGCGCTCTCGGTCTTGATAGAGAGGCAGGACTCCATTTTCGAAGATGATAGCGTACGCCGGATCCAGCGGAAGATATTCCAGACCAAATTTGGACTGAAGTTCCAATTCATCATTCGTAATGAGAGGATTGGCCAGAATCATTTGATGGATCGCACTGTGGCGCTCGCTGGTGTAGCCCGGCTCGGTCATGGGCAAGGACGCTACACCACCGCCTGGGTATGATTGGCGTTCAAGAACTAGTACTTTTTTACCAGCCTTGGCAAGGTATGCCGCAGTAAGGAGACCATTGTGTCCTGAGCCGACGACGATGACATCAAAGCTGGGAGGCAGCGAAGAGAGGTGGCCGATCTTGGTGTAGTCGTGAGTCATATTGAAGAAATTTTGGCTTATAGAATTCGTTTTGTGTTGTATGAAGACTCATATTAACGACAATATGTCTGTACCTTTATATACAACGTTATTCAATGTTTTCGAAGACATGTTGCCGTCCTGAATTCCGACGTTGGCAGGGTTCGGAAATGTGGGGGAATCTGGAGACCCACCGGTCGGACATCGCGGGGAGAGGATGAATGACCTCGGAAATGGAAACTGTAGAAGGCCTAATTGAAGACGGGAGGTGTGTGTGTGTGTGTTATATTGCAATTAGCCTAATATAGAGCTTGAATTGGATACAAATACTGTCTGTATTCCACTGGCAGATTTACAACTAATCCTACTTGATTAATTTGAAGTCACAAATTTCCATTTTTGGCAAGGTAAACCATTTTCAATCATGGCTGATATCAATCTCACAATTACTGCTCTGGCCGAGACCAAACGACTCGGAAAATTCATCCCAGGTAACCCAGATACAAAATTTAAAATAGCGGCTATTCTAATCAATGTCTCAGCATGGGACCCCAAGATTATGGGCGTCCGAGATCCGAACCAAAGAACCATTGTCAAAGATGGACTTGTGCAAGATCTCGATGTTGAAATCCCTGTGAGGGATGGCACAATCCTGAGAGGCAACATATATCGTCCCGAATCCCAAAAGGATGAGCCTTTGCCTGTCATCCTGAACTATAGCGTTTACAGTAAGGATGGTGCAGTTGATATCTGTGCTTTCCCGCCAGGTGCCGGTCTTGATCCGTCCAGGATTACGAATTATTACTTGTTTGAAGCCGCTGATCCTGGGTGGTGGTGCCACCAAGGTTACGCTGTTGTATCTGTTGATGCAAGAGGGTCTTTTCAGTCAGATGGAGATAAGAGTTATTATACAAGAGATGTTGGATTAGATGGTGTGGAATTATGCACCGCACTGTTGAAAACGTCAGCTCGGCTAACATAGATCTAGGTTATGACGTTGTTGAATGGATTTCAAGCAACGCTTGGAGCAATGGTAAAGTGGCACTATATGGTGCTAGTGGGTATGGGATGGTCCAGTGGCTCGTGGCGGCTGAGAACCCGCCCTCCCTGGCGGTATGTGCATTAAACTCCTCAGAGCTCGTATTGGGCTCGTCTTACTAATTATCACTGGCTAGGCCATTATACCAATTGATGGTATGACTGATCTGTATCGCGAAATGGCATTCAAAGGAGGTGTGCCAGAGAAGCAATTTAATGAGCTGTATGTGGAGAATCTGTCTTCCAATTTACCGGTTGCATTTTTTAACACGTTTAGATATCCTATTTTCTGGAATTGGGGCCGTAATTTAGTCGAAGACTCCAATCACGGTCGCATCGAACACCCCTACTATGATGATTATTGGAAGAGCAAAATCCCAGCCCTACAAAACATCCAGTGTCCGACATACATTATTTGCGGCTGGGGGGACCACGCAATCCATACTCGTGGTACCTTGAATGCGTGGAAACAGATCTCATCTGAGGACAAATATCTAGAGATCCATCAATATCAAAAGTGAGTTATTGATGCCTACCTCTGCTGGACAAGTAAGAAACACTGGAAGCTAACTGATAAGGTGGGAGTGGTCTGTCACTGAAGAGTCTCTGGGCCGCCAGAAAGCCTTCCTTGACACATATCTGCTTGGAAAGGAACACACTGAAGTACAATTCTGGCCCAAAGTGCGATACACCATGAGAGAGCAATTTTATCGTGGAGAGTGGCGTTCGGCAAAGGAGTTTCCAATCGAATCGACCGAATACACAAAGTTCTATCCCACCCCATCCAAAGGTCTCAGCAATGTCCCTCAAACTCAAACCCACTCCTTGTCCTATGACGCCCAGAATGGAGAAATTGCCTTCGAACTCCTAATTACTCAATCGTCCTTGGAATTCGCAGGGCATGTGAAGCTTCGCCTTTGGGTGGAAGCGCAGGGAAATGACAACATGGACCTCATCATTACGCTACGCAAAATAGATCGCCTTGGCAACCCAGTCTATTTTCCTTGGCTGACAATTATTGAAGACGGCCCTATTGGATTTGGCTTCATGCGCGTTTCGCGCCGAGAGCTGGACGAAAAAAGGTCAACGTTTTATCAGCCCGTGCAATCGCACAGTCGAGATTTACCCTTGTCACCTGGGGAGATTGTACCCGTGGACATCGAGATCCAGCCAACATCATGTCGCCTACGGCCTGGAGAGCGTTTGCAACTTTTTGTTTCAGGCCACGATTATGGTACCTATCCGCAGGGAATTCCGTGTGCCCGACACCCTGATACAGCTAACATGGGGACACATGTGGTTCACTTTGGTGGGGCGTATGATAGCCACCTCCTACTTCCTGTCATTCCACCCGTGCAGAACTCTTATTCTACGAAGGTGAAGACCGTCAAGATGGCCTTGGCAGCCACGCGGGTCACTGGGTGGACAGACAACCAGTTCATCAATGAGTATACGGGGGTGCACGCTAAAATGTCGCAAAATATTGCTGCACACGTTCCACCGTTTCGAAATTACACCCAGGTCGTGGCAGTGCCTCGGCCAAATGTCAGCCCTTTGGATACAGCGGCAAGTGCGTCTAGGCCCTGGGACTGTGCTACCATCCTGGGATGGTCAACCTTGAAAGCGCTGTGGGGCTCCTTTCGATCCCCAGACTACAAAGCCACTGCGGGAAGCCACGTATTTGTGAACGACGCTGACACTGTTGGAATACTGGCTGTATCAGAGATTGACATCATATTTGACCCGATCGGTCTCGAAACCCGTGGAGAAAACTCTGTAACTATTGCTTTCTTTCTAGCCAGAAGTAAACGGGCTTACGAAAAAGGGAGACTGGAGGCAGATATGAAAAAAAGAGCTGATACAGTCGTCAAATCAGCAGGGGGTACCAAACTGTTGCGATATGTGATGAACAAAAGAATCACTCTGGAAGACGAAGACACCAACACATTCTTTACCGAAACACCTTTTGCAGAGATTGACTGGAACACGATGGAAGCTCTGGAACAATACTGGTTCGAAGATATTGACAGCGCTGCAGTCTTCCTTGATGAAACTCGAAGACGTAGCCTTGAGGATTTGCCAGAGTCTTTTGACTTGGATAAATCGATTTGTATAATTGGAAAGGAAAATCGGGTGGTCAGGAAGGAACTGAGCTTTTAAACTAGCCTGTGGACTTTAGCCTGAAATAAATACTTGGTGATAAGTCAAGTGCCTAGCACATGGAAGTCATTATGCAAAGTGAAATGGTTCTTCGTAGGATGAAGCATATATGATTCATGTCTTACTTTAATATTCGTGACATTGTGTATTTGATACGAAATATAGATTTACAAAAATTTGGCCCATCACTTGAAATCATATGTAGTTCTTTTCTACTTTGATTAGGAGAGAAATTATTGATAGATACGAGCGGTGCTATTGCACTATAGAGCCTTTCAGGAGAATATTTCTGTCATAAGCTGACCTTCGTCATATTCTAGGATATCTATAGATTGGAGAAATAGTCATAGTCAGGGTCCATGTTACGGTCAATCCAAATTTTGAGACCTTTTTCAAATCCATCATACACATTCACGAAGAACCGTCCGTCTCTTAAACTTTGGATAATCCTTTTAGCTACCACGTCGGCGGGGCGACTTTGGGTTCTGATAAACTCAGCGAACCCTTTGTGAAATTCGTCCGAGGCAGTTCCCGTCAATTCATTGATTGACTCAGTATATGTAATGTCCGGAAAGACCAGGCTTACACCAACCCCCTTGGACTTCAGCGTCGTGGCCATGCATTGAGTCATGGATACCTCGGCACCTTTGCTGATGCAATAGCCGAGAAGGTTCTCTGCGACCATAGGGGGAGGAATAAATGCATTGGGAGATGCGGTGTTGACAATCCAGCCGTTTCCTCTTGCCACCATGTGTGGCAAAAATATCTGAGAAATGCGCAGGTATCCGAGAACGTTGACATCTAACTCCCTTTGGATGGTAGCTATATTAGCATTGAGAATGCCACCAGTCCGAATAAATGCGGCGTTGTTGTAGATAATGTCCGGCACACCGACGTCCTTTAATACAGATGATGCAAAGGCCGATACGGACTCATCGCTTGTCACATCGCAATGGTATGCATATGCGATGTGGCCGTCGCTTCGAAGCTTGGAGACAGTGGCCTCTTGCGGCTCAAGCTGAATGTCAGCTAAAATAACAATAGCGCCCGCAATGGCGAATTCGATGGCAATAGCTTGGCCAATGCCACGTGCTGCGCCAGTGACGATTGCGATTTTCCCAGCATAGTCGAGCATATTGAAGCAAATTGTTTAATGGGATGGATTTATTGCAGTCAAGAACACGTTGGATTTCAGATCAAGCTTTAAAATATACGACACCCTTACACTTATAACATTGAAACCGTAAGCCGTTTGTAACTCATCTCCCGAAGTCCAATGCCGCGATAGTTGCGGGGGGCATTGACTAAATTACGGGGTATACACAGACCTCGTGGTTAAGGTTGCGATAGTCCGACACACCCGCCGTGGCTTGCGGGGCCGCTGAAGCAATAAAAGGTCCCACCATCCCCCTCGCATTCCGATGCCCATTTTCCGCTACACACCCAACACAAGTTACGGAGCCGATCCCTGCCAATGTCCCACCCGTGCATCGATTGCGATGCAGTCTTCACTAGGACTGAACACCTTGAGCGGCACCGTCTTCGACACATCGACGCCCGGCCATTTACATGCACGGAATGCGAATCCGCTTTTGCTCGGAAGTTGGACTCACGGACCCCAATACGAAGATGCGTTGGCACTAACATAACAAACAAGGGACACACTTGACCGTCACATGTTGGCACATGACCCAGCAGCCAAGTCAAGCAAACGACGTCGGAAGGGCCCCTACGTGTCAAAGGCTTGCACAGCCTGTGCAAAGTCTAAGCAGCGCTGCAATGGGGAATCGCCTTGCAAGAGATGCACATTGAAGTTATTGACCTGCTCCTATACCGCGTCGAAGAATGATCTTGAAACCAGGGCTACTCCAACAACAGTGCCAAATTCCACCAAAGACAATGACTTCTCAGAGGACTCTTCGCTTAATCAAGACGTACGATACATC
Source organism: Calonectria multiphialidica (assembly GCA_020623665.1). Taxonomy (NCBI): domain Eukaryota; kingdom Fungi; phylum Ascomycota; class Sordariomycetes; order Hypocreales; family Nectriaceae; genus Calonectria; species Calonectria multiphialidica. The sequence continues at coordinate 409,312 of JAHVYC010000005.1, read as the reverse complement.
TCTGAGAACTGCCCGGACAAGAATTTTGCAACACCTGCGTCGGTGGTCGTCACTGATGCTGTATCCGACACAAATGCTACACCCGTAATCATAACACGAGAATCAACTGAAGGTCGAACACAAGAATCATTGTGTCAACCCCTGCTGCCGCCAGGACTATTCATAGATGATTTTACCATGCCAATTTCCAGTGAGAGTTTCGAAATTTGGGCCTCAGGTAACGCTGGCGGGATCTGGAACATTGACAATTCTCTGCTCGAGGATGCCTGGACCAAGAACATGCAGCTTCCGACACCCATTTTTGACAGCCTACTCGAGACGCCAAACCAGCAAGTTCTTTGTCTTTCCAACTCAGCTACTGAGAGTGAACCTGTGATTGAAATGCTAGAGTCTGAAGCTCCCGCTCCCAGTTTTACCCAGACCATTGCGAGCGGCAGTCCTAGTGCTCCAGAATCTGACGCCTCTCCATCGAGTTTATCCACGAGTTATGCCATGCGAAACCAGGCTGTTATTGAAGACAAGGTCGATCTGTGGAGAGCAGAAGATTATAATCATGTCCCCCGCTTAACACAGGAAGTCTTCAATACCATGGTCTCTTTTTTTTCTCGCCTCAATCGGGAAAACGAATATTGCACCCGTTTTACTGATGAAGATCTTCCGGCTCTCAATCATATGAATACTTTTATTCAGGTCTACTTTGAGGAGTTTCATCCAGTATTTCCAGTGTTACACAAGGCAACATTTCGCCCTCAAAAGGAGTCCTGGATAATTGCCCTGGCCGTGGCTGCAACTGGCTGCCATTTCTCTCAAATTCCAAATTCGAATGAAACTTCCTTTATGCTGCACGAATTCCTTCGCAGAGCTATTCGCAATCAGGTGGGTAGAACCAAAAATACTAGAATACGCTTTCTCTAAACATTCAAAACGTAACCAGTTGGAGCGGAAACGAAATTCGCCCCCCGATGTACAAATTACGCAGGCTGCTGTTCTTAACCAGATGGGGATGATCTTCGGTGGAGAGATGGGGTTCGCCGAAGCCGCACAGAGTAACATGGCTCTCATTGCGACGCTTTGTAGAAAGATTGCCTGTTATTCTAATTTTGACGAGTTTGGTTTACAGCGAGATGTTGATGATTCTCCTTCCCAGAGCTGGCCGAACTGGGTAAAAAAAGAAAGTATCAGCCGCCTATTCTACGGCGCTTGGGTAAATTTTCGATTCCCATCCCCCGTCGCATGGCATGAGATGACTAAAAGTTTTCTCCTAGATGCTTGATTGCCAACACAGCTGTTTCCATTCACTACCTGCCGTAATCCCTATTGGGTTCCTACAGGTGCCAATGCCATCTCCTGAAAATGTTTGGGATGCATCTTCCGAAAAGGAATGGCAAGAGAGATTGAAGAAAGGTGTTCAATACTAGATGACGAAACCCAACAGAGGATGTGGCTAATCTTTCTACGAGCAGCTCCCGACCCACCGACCCCCATACGTACGATGTTGTTGAACCTTTATCGCAACCAACCACCACTAAATATGAGTGAGTTCGTAATTCTACTGCTGGCCATGGGTGTGTATTGCGAAGCCCCCCGGTTGCGCCATGCGCCTGTCTATCTGGACCATCTTCGCCAATATGCGAGTCTTTTGCCAGCAACAAATCTTAGCCATGCGACCATAAACCACATTCATGTGATTTCCCTTCTCCATTATCTACCAGTGCGCGAACTGTTTGCTTTCTCTGGTTGGCGAGTGACTGAGGCTCAACGAGCTGTCAATAAAGCAAAGTTGCATCGATGGATGCGGAACAATGAACAAGCAAAGAAGGCTCTGATACATGCATGTCGTACCTGGTCAATGATTAGACTACGGCGTACCTCGGCTCAACATGAGGGAATGGCGGTATTAATGTCAGCCGTTGCAATTTGGGCATGGATAGAACTTGGGGAAAGGCCAGAGTGCAACCAGTTTCAAGAATGGCCAACACTGAGGCTCGATGGAAGTGGAGATGATATCGCAACTTGGGCTGAAAACAGTCAGAATAGCCGTCTCTTCTTGACTGGAGTAGGTTGCCTTTGGGATCCAGGGGCATTGGGAAGATTGTTGTCCAAGACTGCGAAGATACTGGAACAAGATATTGCTTGGCCTCATGGTAAATGTATGGCAGGAGTTTTGCGGGAGCATTACTCACGAAAAGTTGGTGCCAAAGTGTAAGGGAATAAATGATTGTAATACTTAGTTCCTAAAGTTGGGCTCAACAAGCTAATAAACCGAGGAATACTTTAATACCATTTCTGGTTTGGATATAACACGTGATATTAAGATTCTTGGTGAATAGTTTGTAGCCCATGAAAAAGTGCAATGTGGGATCAGTTACGATTGATCGTACCCCACTATCCAGAATCATAAGCTCCCTCAGCATATTTAGAACATAGTGTCACCCACCCCATTATGTTTTCTTCTTCGGTCATCACTGAGCCTCCATGGATTATCACTGCATATGGGCCTTGTTTTGAATGGCCATCGCAGCGCTTCTAAGAATAAATAACGAATCGCCATCAGCTTCTGCACATAGGTGTATGAACTTCTGTGGTGGAAGCGAGGCCCGCCGCTAGCTAAACGAGGTCGACGTGTATCCCCGTGATTGGATATTCACGCACCAGAATTTTGAGGAGATAAGCCGGACGCTTTTCGGGCAGAACCAGTGGCCAAGAGTGAGGTCAAATACACTCAGCTGAAAGTTTCTTCGCGGCATTCAATAAAGAAACTTACTAAGAAAGTTTGTGCTATCATTAATGCATACGTCTGAACCTCGACACTACTATGCCACTGACCCCATCCGAATCCAACCCATCGCCGAGCGCGGTTCTGATCGGAAATGGTATTCAAAATACAGGCCCTGGAAATATTCACATCGAAGGAGACGTCAAGATAGGTGAAGCCTATCCTACTACTGCTGCCATTTGACCTGCTATATTAATTGATTGTTTTAGGGTTGACAGGCCATGAACACGGCAAAATATGGATCAACCAGCAGAATACAGAATGTCTAAGAGAGCTTCGAGTGGTCGATCCACGAGATGAGATCAAAAGAATCGAGAGCCAGAAAGATGTCTTACTTCAAGATGTGTGTCAGTGGATATTGGGCACTGAGGAATACATGGCATTCGCTCACTGGAGCAAGAGAATAACCGAATTACCATCCTGCCGACAGTTGTGGATCAAGGGACGCCCTGGAACGGGAAAAACAATGCTATTAATTGGTATCATTCGCGAGCTTGAGAGACACTCTGGGCCGAGGCCATGTTACTTCTTTTGTCAGGGCACAAACTCTCGCCTGAACAACGCAACCGCGGCCTTGAGATCTCTCATTTGGCTGCTGATAAATCAACAACCGCGACTAATCAGCCACTTACAAAAGAGATTTGACAATTCAGGTCGAAGTCTTTTCAAGGATGAGAATGCATTCTATGCTGTTTCAGAAATACTTGAGGATATGATGAAGGACCCTCTGTTTTTGCAAACGTATTTCATTATAGATGCACTTGATGAATGCCAGAGAGGATTGAAAGTTCTTACTGAATTTATCTCAACTTCTATTTCTTTTTGCGATAAGGTAAAATGGCTGGTTACTAGTCGGTTTGACTTAGTCGACTTGAACCACATAGAAACTAGGTGGATCTCACTTCACTTGGATGCCCAAAATTTAAATGGTCCGGTAAAGTCATACATTGACCATAAACTGTTAAAACTCAGTCATAGAGAAGGATATACCGATGAAATTTTGGCCAAACTTAGGTCCATCATCTATCGCAGAGCTGAGGGCACATTTCTTTGGATCTGGCTGGTTTTCCGGGATCTTGATGAAGATGATGAGTACAATGGACCTTCAGGTGGAAGATACGCTATAAAAGCCGTAAAGGATATGCCTCGGGGTTTATCGAAACTATACGGAGAGCTGATGCGCCGTATTGAGAGAGGGTCGAATGAATACCCCCGGTTTTGCGAAACGATTCTGCTGATTTTATCTCTGGCCTACCAGCCACTCTCTCTTATTGAGCTTGCCGGACTTGTTGGCTGGCCTTACGATAAGACAGAGAAAGTTGTCAGAAGATGCGGCTCGTTTTTAACAATCACTGATAAAACGGTGTATATGATCCACCAAACGGCCAAAGACTACTTGCATAGATATTATGCATCTACGCCTGAATCAGCCACTAGAGCACACACGCAAATTTACGGGCGCTCACTTGGCCTTCTATCTTCGAAATTGAAACATAACATGTACAGTCTCCAAACTGGACTTAAGGATGGAAATATGAGATTGCCTGATCCGGATCCATTGGGACCGATTCGATACTCTTGTGTTTTTTGGGCTGAACATCTATGCACTGGCCAAATTCCGGGGTCAAAAAAAACAAGAAAAGTGATGAAAGAAGTGTTTGAGTTTTTACACAACCATTTTCTGCATTGGTTGGAAGCCTTGTCCCTGTTGGGAGCATTATCAGACGGTGTGCAATCAATGAGAAAGCTACTGAGAATTGTCAGAGTATGTCATGGCAGTAGTGGTTGTTGTGTTCAATGCTAATTGTTTCCAGAAACAAACGAATATCAGGGGTGACTTTGTCAGATACTTACAAGATGCCGAGAAATTCGTGACAACCCATGGGTCAATTCTGGCTAGGGCACCGTTACAGGCATATGGTTCTACACTCGTCTTTAGCTCAACCAGTAGCGAAATTCGAAAGGTACATTGGGAGGATAGGCTGCCATTTATAAAAACTGTTACAGGAATTAAACAGCGTTGGGATGTTTGTCTGCAGACACTTGAGGGGCATTGTAATGCCATCAGTACCGTTGCGATTTCTTTTGACGGCCAGATGCTCGCTTCGGGCTCGAACGATCACACAATTCAACTCTGGGAGACAATTACAGGCGTTCACCAAAGAACACTTAGAGGACACAACAGACCGGTCCGGGATGTCGCGTTCTCTCCAGACACAAGCATCAATATGTTGGCATCTGCTTCGGTTGATGGCACCATCCAGCTCTGGAATGTCACAACAGGTGCGCAAGAAAGAAAATTTACTGGACACAGTAAAACAGTAAGTGCCATAGCTTTCTCACCTGACGGTCGGGTACTGGCATCCGCCTCTCGCGACCACACAGCTCGGCTTTGGGATGCAAAAACAGGGACACATCTGAGGACATTTGAAGACCACCAAGGCTCAGTCAGCGCCATAGCCTTTTCAGGAGACGGGTCGATCCTCGCGTCTGGCTCACATGACTACACAGTTCGGCTTTGGTCAGTGACAACAGGAATATGCTTGCACATTTTGACAAGACATTCAGGGTGGGTCAATGATATTGCCTTTTTAAGAGATGGGACAACTCTGGCATCAGCTTCAGACGACGGCAAAGTACGACTATGGAATACAAAAACAGGTATATTCCAAAGAACCCTGATACGGCAAAAGCATAAAGTAAGAACCATTATCTTTTCTCCCAATGATGAAATATTCGCAACAAATTCGGTGGACGATACTATTTTGCTGTGGGAGGCTGCCACAGGCGCGCCACTAAAGACCCTCACAGGACACAGTAAGGCGGTGGATTCCATTGTGTTCTCCCCAAACGGAAAAGTGCTAGCATCGGCTTCTCGTGATGGCACAATACGTGTTTGGGACACAGAAAACATTGCAAATAGGTCAGTGCCGTCCCCTCGCCACACGGCAAGAGGCTTGTCTTGGTATCAGAGGATTGCAAACTCCAGCTCTAGGAAAAATATCCCTGTCGGCAGTAAATCAGATGGTCATTCTGATTCTATCAGTGCTGTTGCCATTTCACCAGATGGGAAGAGGCTGGCATCGGCATCAAATGATCTCACTGTTCGGCTCTGGGACATGGACACGGGAATGCATCAACGGACACTACAAGGGCATGGTGGCCCCATTTATGCGCTTGTCTTTCACCCAAAGGGCAAAACGTTAGTGTCTGGATCGAACGATGGTACAATCCGGCTATGGGACGTCAGCACCGGAGTCCATCAGAAGAGTATCGGAGGGGCCAGCCAATGGATTTATACACTTGCAGTTTCACCAGATGGCAAGACGATGGCCTCGGCATCATATGATGGCGCAATACGTCTATGGGATACCGACAGCGGCTTACACAAACAGACACTGAAAACTAATCAAACATACAAAAGCCTAAAATTCACAGAAGATGGCCAACATCTGAAAACGGATTTCGGCCAGCTTAGAATAACATGTCTCTCCACTTCACCCAATCGACCTTCAAAAAGAAGCTCCTCAAAACAAATTCTACACGTTGACAAAGAATGGGTGGCTCTCGATAAAACGGATATTCTTTGGCTCCCTAAAGATTATAGGCCTACCTGTGTAGCCATGAATAACGAGGCTGTCGTATTGGGACACAGATCAGGCGGATTAACCATATGTCAATTTGACATTCGAAAGGTCATTTTTTCTAAGTGACTCAATGATTAAAGATCGATGCTGGATATAATCTGGTCATTTCCAACGGGTAGCTATACAACGATGGCAAGAAAAGTAAAATAATACTTTTCGGTATAAATATAAATGTATTTGCCCTTGATAGATGCAATTGTTTGAACAAACGGGAATCCGTGCAAGTAAGAACATTGTGGTTCTTTCCCGTTGGATTAAATGGTGTCATTTGGCATCTATTAGATTAAAAAGGCCATCGAGTGTTGCAGCCTTGTCGCTAGGTTTCTTGAGTGAAGCTTGCTGTGTTGGCTCAGATGGGCCATAATTTGGATATCCTTTTTGTATTGAAGAACCGGACTTCTGAGGATTAAATAATGAAGTAGTAGTATTCCTATCTGATATAGCAATAGTAAATATCAATGCAAAACAATCAATTAGATCGGTGCATAAGGTAATCCTTCGTGCCTTAGAGTGCAATGTTTGGGCAGTAAAACGGATGAAATCGACACAACGCCGATGGCCTTTGGCCGCGAGGATTAAACAATAATATGTGTATTTACAATAATTTCACGGTGCAAATGATTATAACATGTTTCATGCCAACATAATATATACAGTGTGGTCAAACTTTAGACTCACCCATGCATTCATATAGCTAGAAGTATCCTGCTTAGGAGCCTTTCTGACCAACTGCCTACTCGAGCATCCTTACTCGTATGGTCTGTCTTTCTCCTTTTTTTGACTTTTCGCCTGTGACTCTTCTTACTTTTCTGTGTATCCATTGTATCAGCCGCCTCTGCGCCGGGAATAGTACAGTCCGTACCATGAGTATGGCCGGGTTCATGATTATCATGAGTTGTCTTCTTTTTAGAAAGATACGCCGTCTCAGCCCTGCAATAGCCATATCAAAAGGTCAGATGGGAAGAAGGAACAAGATAAATACAATAAAACAAAGGCTAAGAAAAGTATGGGGGGAAGGGTAGAATCTCACCAGTCACACTCTTTCAAGGGTTGGAAGCTACCGATCATTTGCCGGCCTGGATCATCTTTGATAAAGGCGACCTTACCAGCCAAACATCCATTAATACCCTTCTCCTGATTTGAGCCATTGATCACTTCATCAATGGTTCCAAATAAATAAGGCTCTTTTTTAGTTCGACGGGATACGTGGGATTCCACCCTATATGAATTTTTAGTTGGTATTTCGAGGCGATTTCAGAATGGTGATAAAATTTGATATTCAAGGCAAGCCATCACTCACATCTTACTCGTGAACGACTTTCCATATGGAATGTCAAATGCGGCATATCCGCTTGGTGTTGAAAGCCTTGGGTCGCCACATTCATCAAATCTCTTCAAGGCCCGTTTCTGCCAGTACCAAGAACGGTAATCGTACTCTGTGTCATGTTGGCTCTCAAGAACACGTTCCCAGAACATGAGACGGGCCAAGCCAGTAAGCCCCTCAGGAGTCCACCCAAGTCTTTTCCGGCGGCCATTAGGTTTGGTAATTTCGATCTGAGAACGATCAAGACGATCCCAAAATACTTCGAAGTTATGGTTGCGATATTTCCATAAGCGGTTTTCGTAGGCTTATTTAATGATTAGAAATCACACAACGGGAAGGTATATCGATGTGGGATATAATACTTACATGGGCTCCTCCGACTAAGATCGATGGTATTAGTTCTTGTGGCAATAGCCGTGATCCCACGCGGGTTGGGATATACCTGCATGCCGTCGAAGGCAACGCAGGCACAGTCAACATCAAACCCAGCAAGTATTTCACTAATAGATTTATATCGTCTAAGAATCACCTAATTCATCACCAGGACAGGGAATGTTAGTGGCAGGTTAATATCCAGATTATGGGATTATACATAGCACGTACCTGGATGTGTCGGTATGGCCATTTTGGGGCAATAAAAGTGATAGCATTCCGGGAGCGTAGACACAAACCCTGTCCAGGTTGTAAGCCTTGGTTTTTTCGTATCACAGCCTCCAAATGAGTGATACATTCGATCGCCTCAGCATCGCTATTGAGCCCATGGATGAATATGTCAACGTCACTTGTGCTTGCAGTCTTCCTACATATTATTCATTTAGTAGATATCCCGCCTGTCAGAATATTAAAGTTGCGCACTGATAATATAGTTCATTTCTTTTTTTCGTAATCAGATCATGTGTTATATGCACACTCTTTCGCCGAGATAGCAATGGGTGAAGTGCTGATGACCCAGCGGCCACGAGATGCGACCAATCTATATTATAGTAAGCGACTTTAATAAACACCCACGGTTATTCTATTTTTATTTCCTTTTATTTACGTACCTAAACCTTCTAGGACACCTGTATTTTGGTCAATGACTGTTTAAGAAACAGGAAGGCAACTCACCATGTGTGAAACCTTCAAAATTGCTCCGATATGTTTCTATCGATGGCGTAATGGCTAGGTCTCCATCCTTTTCACGCTCGCTCTCGAGGAGAGGCATTATGTATTTATCTTGGCTAGTTTTCTCTCGGTCGATTGCCCTTATCTTGAATGACATTTCATGGCCAGCAAACACCGGTACTAAATTTGCGTGGCAATTAATTTCATGTTGCCCCCCCGCAAACGCCTTTCGAAGCTCCGCTTCGTCTGCCAAATATGGGCTCAACAGCTTGCGGGTTTCTGTATCTTGATGAAGGTTAAGATATGAGAGAAAATCGCAAGATGGTGGAAGCTCAGATGGATTGTCCGCCATCGTAACAACGAAGAAACATAAAAGGCGCCAAGAATAACTCGAGCGCTAGCAAATTGGAAATGCTCTTGATGACACCAGAGGCAGGAAATACCAATCAAGTCAAAGAGCAGAGATAGTCTTCCAAAAATGAAAAAATAACTGTGGACAGGATTCGATATGATCAGTAGCCAAAGGACCACTCAACGTTAGGTTAAAGGTAGCAACAAAATTAATAAATTGAGCTGGACCGTCTGATAAAACTTTAGGCATCCATAAGGCCTTTTATGTCTCCGTAGCCGACCTTCATTTTTGGGGCCAATTTATCGCATTCACACGTGCATGCACTTTATTGGCTGCATGTCAAGAGATGAAGGTAATTTGATCGCCTCTCCTCTTCAGTCCCACACAATATTCTCTAGGAGCCAATAACCAAGCTTCGCTAAATTCGGGTTCAACCTACATACATGTAAGTAGCGTAGGTGCAGGGTCTGAGTCCATCTCGATTTGTGCTATTAAGGTGGGTTGGATAAGAGACGCTCATAGCATGGAATTTCATGATTGTCTTGCTGTAGAGGTAGATAAGGGACTTGGGATCATAACCTTCCTATCTCATAAAATAGCCGAACTAGGAATCTCCACAGTGACGCCTGACCTGCTTGAAACGAGTAGTTTACAGTCATTTCTGTGTGATGTTGGTGGCGGCATACTGGCTGTTTATAATCGCGCAAAAGCCGATAATTAGCCACAGTATAAGTGCTTCTGGGACTTGGGCATTGAATGCAACACTTTGGGCGATGTACTCGGGCGTAATCCCTGGTAACCGCAATGCACATAACACAAAAAGTGCCTTGAAGACTTTGAGATGGTGCTTTCATCCAATGAGAACGTCAAAATCGATCCAACCCCGGCCAAGGCCTTGACAGTAACGTCGTTTGGCTTTGGCTAGAAGGGAGCTCAAGTCATTGTAGTCCACCCACGGTACCTGTACGCCGTCATCTCGAAAGAAGATTATGGCGTCTACCGCAGCAAGCAAATGAAAGGGGGGCGCGTTGCCCAGAGAGGTCTTGACCGAGGTCTCCGCAGCCGGCGAGGGTATGTTCAAGGCCAATACGGAGCCTCCATACGTAGGCGATGAGTATGATTACCTCCTCAATCCTCTGATGAGAACAGAGGTGGCATAGGAAATTTTCTTAGTGTGTTAGAGGCCTCATAATAAAACAAAATCTATACGGAACAAGTGTTGAGAATGAGCAGTGAGAATGGGATTGATATGACCTATGTATATTTTCTGCTGTAGATGACGGTTGGTTGGTTTATTTCGTTCCGTTTATTTCGTTCCGTTTATTTCTCTCATGTTGTCTCCATAAAGTCCAAAGGAAACTTTGCCACTACTCCAATATGAACTTAATCACGATATAATGATCCCACAATTATAGCATCACTGAATGGAAACTGTCTTAGTTCGTTCACATGCAGCAGTTGTGCGACCCCACCAAAGACGGAACATAAATAAGGCGACAGTATAAACATCAGCGTGTCATACATATATCACGCCTTGGGCTGGCCTTGGAGCTTGTATATTTTGGTTTTTCGATATTTAGTTTGACTACGCGGTTTGATCTACTTAGATATGAGAGAATGATTGTTGAATAATTTCTCATGTCTCATGAGTATTCCTTTTGTGAGAGTGAAACATCATTTGTGTGTCATAAGACCAACCACCGTACTGGTCCTGTGGTTGTTCTGGATAATTACACTAAGCTGAACCCCTGTTCGCTTAGTTGACCTCGCTTCTCACATCGACCTGCATGATGAAATGACCTCAGGCCAGGAGGAAGAAGGCAAGTTCTCCCCAGCCATGCCGATATCGCTCATCCATGGATATTTTAGCTTATTCTAGTTCCATCCGTAGGTTTAGGAGCGAAGCTTGTCTCGTCCGCGATTTACTTTTTTCCCGCCCGCGAGCACGTCAAGCTAGACCACGCAAGCGCCTGATCGCCATGTGCGCTAGACTCAAGTTAAATTGGTTTCCAAGCCACCATCACCATTAGCCCACGCACGCGGTTGGCTGTCATCTGACCCCACACACCCAGCCGCCCTGATCCTGCAGACGTAGCCTCGCTGCGATGCATGCCCAACCGCGTCCCTTCTCCCACCGCCGTAGATCGCGTGTGCCGAAGCAGCAGAGCAACCATGATAGATGTCGCCCGCATCAATGACGGCGGGTCTCTCAAGCCCATGGGCAGGAAGGACATGCCTGTCAACGCTGCCAGCTCCTCCCACGACCGCTCACGGCAGCCCGGCAAGGCCTTTTCTACGGTCCCGTTCCATCCAGACCCGGATTTCGTTGACCGCCCTGACATTTTAGAATGGCTCCACGACGCAACAACGCTGTCCTGCAGCCGCATGGCGCTTGTTGGTCCCAGCGGTGCTGGGTAGGTCTTCCCTCAATTTTGCCAGATCAATTGTTGACAGAAGTAGCAAATCCCAGATCGCGGCTCAGTTTGCGCGTGAAGTCTTTCAAAAGTCACCAGAAACCTATGTCTTCTGGGTCAATGCTAGCTCCAGGGCTCGCCTTGAGGAGGCATATCAAAGCATTGCCAACCTATTACGCCTGCCGGGTTGTGATGATCTCAAGACCGATGTATTTGAGCTGGTTGATAACTGGCTTTCTGACCGGCGACATGGGCCATGGCTGATAGTCATGGACAACTTTGAAGATGACAACATACTCTTCTCAAGAAACAACTCCCCTACATCGCCACAAGAAGGACTTCTGTCTTCGTCTGGCCCAAGGCGTGGGCATGGCTCTATTCTATTTACGTCCCCAAGCCACGCAGTGGTCCAAAAACTAGTCAACCAAGGGGCCATCTACCAGGTGCCTGCAATGACGAAAGGCCAAGCCTTGCAGCTACTCCACCATAAGGTCCCACAGCATGCTTACAGCGAACGGGAACTAGAACAGCTCCCTGAAATATTGCAAAACATGCCGCTGGTGATTAACCTGGCGGCAACATACATGCAGCACACATACTTCCCAAGATTAACAAGGGAGTACGTGGCAAACTTTCTACGGACTCGCGAAGAAAACGAAAGCATTTTCGGGATAGGTGCCGGCGACGCCCAGAAAGATGATTTCGCTTTGCATTCGGCCAGTGTCATATGGCAAACTACCTTTGACAAAATTCAGAGCGAGAGGCCCACGGCCGCCGACTTACTCTTCTTGATGAGCTTCTTCGATCACCAAGGGATCCCACGGTACTTGCTGCAGGCGTATTCTGACGAGCAAGAGCAAGAACAAGAGGAGTTCAACAAGGACATCAATATCCTAACTCAGTTTAAGCTGATAACAGTATCGTCCAATAAGGACATAATAATGCATCCGTTGGTCCATTCCTGCACCAGAACGCGGCTGCCCCACGGACAAAGGTTACGGCGCATGTTCCTGTCATGCATTGCCAAGACGTACCCTTCAGATTCTGAATGCAACCGGATAAATTGTCAAAAGCTAGAGCCACATCTTGAGCACATCATAAACGACGTTCCGGTCAACGATGATGTATTACGATGGTCCAAGCTGATCCACAGGATTGGGACGTACTGGAGGACGATGAAGAGATACAGCGCCTTGGAACAGCTGGTCCAGAAATGTCTGAAAGTGTGCGAAGAGGCTCTGGGCAGCCAGCACCGAGAAACAATCCTGACGATGAGAGACCTTGCCGTGGCCTTGCGATGTCAAGGCAGGTATCCCGAAGCGGGCCAGCTGTACAACCGTGCTTTGGAGATGGCCTCGGGAGCCTGGGGGGCAGACCATCAAGATACACGCTTCATTAGAAACGAATATTCCCGGGCGTTGAAGAGCGAAGGCAGGCATGCGGATGCGGCGCTGCTATACGAATACAGTCTGATAGCGGAGAACCATCGCAAGCCGCCGCCAATTTTCCCGCCGCGCCGGAGAAAGCTGAGCACCGGCAGTGCCCCGGGCTCCACCTACAGGCCCGTGTTGGATTTCGAGAAATCTCCGCACGGCTCAATCCACAGAAGAGGGACCTCGGAACACGGGTCACGGAAGCGCTATTCAAGAGCTGAATCGTTGAATGATATTATGATTGGATCGCACCAGGACAGGGCGTTTCAGATGAGTGCTTAGTTGATCTAGCTCGCGACCCATGGCATGCACGGTATATAATGGTTGTTTCTTAGCGTTTTCATAGAATTAGCATACTTCATAGAACATTCAGTAAACGTGAGGAATGTAAACAAGGTCAACATGATCTATTTTCCATAATGAGCCAAGCCCAGTGAATGACTATTTGAGATATCTTGCCCATGAACCGTATAAATGATAGGAAAAAAAGAGACAACTCGGGAGGAAAACACCAGCCATCAAGGCATCCCTTTTGTGACATAGTGAGAAAGAAATATGTGTTCTGTAATGACTGGGAAGATTTCATCAATCCTTTCGAATCTCCAGGTTGATTTTATTACACCCTTTCGGCGACCAAACTCATGTAAATTCCCCAGAGAAAGCCAATGAAGCTCAGAAAGACAATACGCCGGTGGACCGGGACAAATGAGAAGCTAATGATTGAAGCAATGGGCCAGATTTTGTAGCCAGCCACAATAATAGGAATGGTTTGCTGGGTAAAATGAGCACTGTCCATTGAATTGTGGGGTGGGTGAAACTAACTGTCATGATATTATTCCAGATGGTGGAGCCAGCTTGGCCCTTGAGAATGCCCATAATTACCAAAAAGGCGACGGTATTCATAATAGCGCCAGCGCTGATGCAGTCAACGAACCACTTGGTCAGCGTGTTCTGAAGGCTGAATTTGGGCTCCGGGGCGCCCGGGAGCTCAGCGAATCCCTCCTTGAGTTCGGGGGCATCGTCGCTCTGGGGCGTCATCTCGATATCTCCGAGACGCTCATTTCTGCGCTCGTTGGGATACGCGGGAAAGGTACGCTCAAGGAACTGCTGCCAATGGTAGTTGGGAGGAGCAGTAAGCAACGAGAGAGTCACGAAGCGCAGCAGCTGGAGGATGTCCAGTGCCACTTGGCGCTGTTACAGGGAGGCGAGCATTAGCAATTGGGCTGGATTCATCTGGGGATCTTGGCACTGGGGCGTATGAATGACGGAATGGATGGTGGATGGTGGGTACACGACCAGAGCGAGGTTCAATGCTGGGCCGGACGCTGGGCACTAGAGCGGATCGATCCTGACCTTTTCCTGATGCGCCTGGATGATCTGCGCACAGATGTTGGATAGGGTGGAAAGGGAGGTCGCCTGGAGCGTGGCGGTGACAATTGGAGATGGCATTTTGGGTGGTCAAACGAGCGTACGGGGCGTTGAGGCGTTGGAGGAGGAATTGCGAGGCTTGAACCAAGGTGAGATGAGATACTTGGCAACATCGACACGGCGATTCGCCATGGTGGAGAGGAACGGTGCCAATTCACGTGTCACGATCGGGATAAGTAAAGATCCGAGGACGCGAGGCGGTGCTGACTGAGACAACGCTGCTACCGGGCGCATCGAGAGCCATTGGGCCATCAATCAATTAGAGGACGCTCCGGGGGAGGAGGGCAATTAATTCAATCGAGACATTCCAGTTGGTGTTGCTCGATGTTGTTGCACCAACACAAACACACGTTCGGACAATATCGTCGCGACGCCATGGAAACGCCATGGAAACTCCGTCACCGCGGACGACGCCAGCCACAGCGTTTCATTCTCGGCCGCCCCAGCCGAGCCAGCCCGATCCCTGTGCGCGCGCCCCCACCGAACCCGTCCATTTTGCTAAGACTGCATGCAGGCCGCAAGACGCGAGATTCAACATGTCGAACTTGACGCTCAAGAGTCTGTATTTTCACGTGCCGACGTGATATTCTCTGTCCGGCTCGGACTGTTTCAAGTTGACGGGATAATGAACGCCCTACCATAGCGAGTGGGTACTCGATGCGTCTGCGTGTGTTCCATGACGCGTCAGTTGAGTTTTCGCATTCCTCGCCTAGACCCTTATTCTTCCCCGAAATAGCCCTGGATGATGGCCGCCGCATTCCAGGAGGATTGTATTCCTAAAAAGGGATCGCTTTCCAAGTCAATCCACCAACTTGCCGTCTTGTCTCACCGGTGCCAACACTACCCCATGCCGCGGAAACAACCCAGCTCCAGTTCCACCAACTCATAGAAATCCGCAATTTTGGGCACAATCCCCCATATGCTAAAAGTACGACCCACCGGCCGCTCATTAGGACGGGCTTTTGCTCTCGGCTCCGCAGCCATACCCGACTCGTCCATGGTCACAACGCTTGGGGTCCCATGCCATCTTGAACCCGCGACATTTCCGCCAATGATGCACAATGACTCATAATCCGTCAGACTATAATACCCTGTTGTGCACCAGATTCGGGTTAAGAGGGCAGAATTATAAGGGCCAGGTAACATTGAAATGGACGAACAGGACGCTGCAAATCATTATGCCTCACACAAGTCCAAATCCACAATCAAAAAGAACCCCCCCCCTGTGGAAAATCGTCGTGTCGTGATTTTCAGTGCGTAGACAAGACAAAAAACCACCACATGCAACTGTAGACGTATTTTCGCGATTTATATCAGATAAAAAAGACGCCTCCAGATTGATAAGATCGTGATTAAGCTCTATGCATGTCCGGTCCGATAATCCCGTCGGATTCTGCATCTCGGCTTATTGAACGGTCTATTAATAAGCCTAATCCGAGCATCACCGACCCCACAACTCACGCCCTCCGATCTGACCAAGCCCTTTTTGGTGCCGTTTTTGCCGGGTTGCCCTGAGTTGTCCGTGGAAAATTGAGTCACTGCCGAAGAATAGGGACATGTGAACTTTTTATAAAAGATGTTGGGACCCCTGGTGGCCAAACAAATCAGGCTCGTCACAAGCTAATACACCCATCAACACTCACGATGACGGCCAACAGCAGCAGGACCGAAGTCAACACAGCTCCCGAGCCCATGACGATGAGCTCAGAGGTGGAAAAGGGAAATCCGGAGCTGAACAGCCCTGCGAACCTTAAGAGCCCCCTCAGCGAGATCCCCGATGGCGGATTTGCAGCATGGATGGTTGTCTTGGGGACCTGGACTACATCATTTTGCAGTTTCGGTTGGATAAACAGTAAGTCGAATCCTATGCCAGATTGAAGTTTAATTTCACGCTAATATTCCAATCCCAGGTGTCGGTGTGTTTCAAGACTATTACGAGCACAACATGCTCCAGAACTACTCGTCCAGCACCGTAGCATGGATCCCATCGCTGCAAATCTTCTTTATCATGGTAATGGTATGCTATTCCGAGACAAGCCCAGTACTTCTTCCGAGTTTGTACTGACTTTTTTTCCAGGGCCCTGTGGTAGGACGGCTTCACGACAAATATGGACCGCGCCCCTTAATTTTCGTCGGCACCATATTGCACGTGTTTGGCTTGATGATGGCTTCGCTCTCAACCACGTATTACCAAATTTTGCTATCTCAGGGTATTTGCAGCGCTATTGGTGCCTCTGCCATCTTCCAACCTGGTATGTTCAATCATGTGTCGCCCGCGATATTGAGATGCTAACAACCCAAAAGCTATTAGCACAGTCGCGGGATGGTTTAACAAAAGACGAGCCGCTGCCTTTGGCATCTGCGCAACAGGTTCCAGTATTGGCGGTGTCATTTTCCCCATTATGATCAACCGCTTGATTGGCGAAGTCGGCTTCCCCTGGACAATGCGCATCTCCGCGTTCCTCATCCTATTCCTCCTGATTATTGCAAACCTGACCGTGCGACCCAGAGTGGCTCCAAAGCGCGGAGCGTCGAACCCTGGGAACCACATGGCCCCTTTCCGCGAATCTGCTAGTCTCCTTTTAATGGGAGGTTTCTTTCTGATAACGTTTGGAATCTTTGTTCCCATCGACTACATTGTGGTGGAAGCTCGTGCTGCTGGAATGGGTACTGCCATCCTTCAATACCTGGTTCCCATTCTCAACGCTGCCAGGTACGTCTTGTCCACAAAAATACATTTTGCTCCTTACTGACATCATTTAGCTTTTTCGGACGATCTCTTTCCGGAATCTTTGCTGACAAGCTCGGGCGTTTCAACGTCTTTGTGAGCGTCTGCATCATCACTGGCCTCTTGACTCTCGCTCTCTGGATCCCTGCGAAAAACAACGCCGCCCTCATTTCTTACGCAGGATTTTTCGGCTTCTTCTCCGGGGCGTATGTTTCCCTTTCGCCCGCACTCGTGGCCGAAATTTCTCCCCCGGAAGAGTTTGGATACCGTTCTGGCCTGCTCTTCTTCTGTGCCTCGATCGGAGGTCTTGTGACCAACCCTATCGCAGGTGCCATTCTGCAGGCCGATCACGGGTCTTTTACTGGCTTGAAGGTGTTTGCAGGCGTCTTCTGCCTTGTCGGTGCTTTTGTCGCCTTTGCTGCTAGACTTACCAAGACCAACTTCAAGCTGGCCGTCAAGTTCTAATTCTTTTTCGGGCTGAAGTTCGGCCAGGGCATTCGGTGTCCATGCTGATGCACCCAACCTGGTCACATTTGTTGGGGGTTATGTCTCCAAAAGAAACATCCATGTTCGAATACCGCATTTTCTCACAGGAAATCGGCAGTTTAAAAGTTGTATTCATTTCATTTATAGAATTTTAAAGCTTGTAATCCCCACCAAATAGAAATAAGTTCTGTTGCCAAAAACATGACGCACTTCTGTAATTGGACCCGACAAGTACCAGTCCAACTAATTACTGCGTAAAAAGTCATTGAACTTGGAGCATCGCTGGTTTAAAGTGATTTTCACTCAGAAAAGACAACATTTCGCATTCTGCATACAGTAATATTGGGCATCGAGCCTGGTAAATATTCCCATACTAACCCTAACCCTAACCCTGGAAGCTTGTAGTCTGAAATTTAGGCATAGTCATCAACTTTATGAGGCGTTTTGAAACTCAAGTTTACTGCCTATTAATCTCGTTTACCGGTAATACATTAACATTATTCGACTGATATCATGCAATCTATGCCGTCTGAAAGGCTAATATCAGCCCTCACGATTCGTCCTTTACTAACGAAGCGCAGAGTTGGGATCGAAAGCTATGCCACGAGTGGTGAGCCACTCTTGGACGCGCAAAGCATATCTCTATGCGGTATAATAAAATTAAAAAGTTAAAATACCTCATCATCTCCACTTCAATCGTTGATTTGACCCTATTTTCACAGAGGGTGGTCATGGCACAGTACGCCGGCGAAAGTTCCGAGGAGTCGCCAAGTTTTCACTAATATTCAATATAGTTACCTCCAGAAAAGAGATCCTAATAAATTATAAATCAGTACAAAAATGGGATTATATAACTAATTAGAAGCATTATCTTTATATAATTATCCTATTTATTATTTATTTAACTTTGTATTATTATAATTTGTCTAGAATTATCCTTGGAATTTTTGTCAAGGGACTGTTGTAATATCGCTGTGGGTAGGTCCCGGGGGTTTGTAATGAACCAGCTAAGGTCACAACAGGGTCAATAGCAGCTGCTAGGGGGTTTTTGGGTGGTATATTCAATCGTTGCTCTTCCTCTCAACTAGCTACCTTTGGCGGGGTTATGGTTGTAGCTATGCTGCCCCGCAGTCACGTGTTTCCTCACGTGCCGGCCTCACAGGGCGTTATTCCTTCAACTGTGCCAATGAACCAACAATCGCTTTATTCATGACTTGCGCGGTGTGGACATACCTAACTTGACTCCCGTCCGCATCGGGCCGTGGCTAGTTAGTCATGAACTCCTAAAAATTGGACTACTCTATAGTCTAACTAATAATCTTGTGAATGACTAGTGTATAACTCTATGTCTGACTCGCTGTGATATGGCAGACCAGCAGCGGCACACCACGCCCTTTTAAAGTATAGGCCTGCAAGTAGTCTTCAACAAATAAGTAGTTTGGACGACTCTGGCATAATACACAGTCCAAAGCGGGCGAGTTGGGGTCATCTTCGGTGACTTGCATTATGGGCGTGAAATGCTCGGAATGGCCGGAATGATGACCTCAACACACTGATGCCGGAAAACCTGGCACATCGGAACCTAATAAAGCCCAGAGTATCATTTGAGAGGCAATGCTTTCCCAGCTAGTTAGTCAGTCTGACTTCCGCGGGACTCAAAGTAGCCGGATTACTCGGCATCCGGGTCATATAATGATCGACAGGGTCACTAAACTCAAGAGCCTTCACCCAGGGAAAATCAGTTGCATAGCGTAACAATGGTAGTAGCGTGCACATGACATCAACCACCAACCCCACCAGCATGGACTTGCACACACAAGCGCCAAAATTCCCTGTGTTATGTTGGGACCTCGTTTCGGGTTCGTTCTCGGGCTGTCGGGGGTACCGGGCTGTCGGCACTTTGTTCAGGTTGGGATACGCGTGTTGTTATGAGTATTCGAAGTACCTAAATAGAGTTTCCCCAGAACTTTATCTATTATTATGCTGGTAGGGCGCCTTCGATATCCGTGACAGTAACCAATTAAGTAGTCGGTCTGTGCAGTCTAAGCATAAGTATTCAAAAATCATAGCACCAGGCATCCTACACACCAAGTCTCTTTGACCCGCAAAATTTACCACCACTAGAGTGATGAGATTTATCGTATTAGCCGGATAATATTTGTGGGGATTGACAATCGTATTCTACGATTCTGAGGCTGTATCGACAAAAGGTCCAGGACCAAGCCAAGCGCCCGTCACGCACCTTGGCATAAACCTTTGGCTTAGCGTGCAAGAGCCCTGGAGCAACAGCAGTTTGGTTTAACCACGGCAGCATAACAGCCAAGACACTAGTTGAGTGGCTAGGTCATCTGGCAATACGACGCATCGGCATTAAAGGAGCTGTCCCGGCTTAATTAGGTGCCAAGAATGAGCCCGTTGTATTCAGGGCCGAATTTAGTTCACTTTTTTTTTTGGTATAAGAAGGACTGAAACCCCAGGTTATTGACCAAATCTCAACCCAAGTTCCAAAGACTGTACTCAAAGCCCTCAAGCAAACCACCATAAGACACACTTCCAAACATTCGAACAATCAACATGCAGATCTTCTCCATCTTCGGGACTCTTCTCATGGCTAGCTTTGCGCTGGGCCAAGCTTCCAACACATGCTGCTGCTGCGACGCTAGCAAGCCCATCGTTGTTTGCACCGACATTACTCCAGGCCAAACTTGCAACTGCCCGGGCTTCGAAACTTGTCCGAAGGATACACCCATGGTCTTTAACGACGTTGCCTCTCCTCAATAGGAAAATTCGGCTGCGCTTTCCCGCGCCACGAACATGGACCTACTTCGCCTATAGCGCTTCACTTGGAAGAAGTTAGTCGATCAACTACGCGCCAGAATTTCGCGGCGCATTAATCTGCCAAAAATGTGCTTATTCTTGAGAGCAAATGAGACAGCTGGAGAAGTGGAAAGATATCGCCAAATTCCGAGGTGTATCATATTACAGCATATTGCTATAGATGAAAGCTCTGGGAAGGAATGAAAGGGGAGATACACTGAAATAGTAGAATACACTCTCCTTTAAAACGCTACCTATAATACCTATCCTGCTTTGCTTTCATTCTTTAAAAGACAGGATGCTGCCACAGCTTCTATCCAACCCAGACTTGGCATGTGTCAACTCTAAACCCAAGTGTGGCATGATTGTACAGTGATCATAATATGACGTTATCTAAGGCATGAAAATCACATTCCATTTATTCACAGTTTTTAGTCCCCTGTCAATAACCACTATTTGCTTGTCACCAGAACTATCCTTCGAAACAACTATCTGTTGAAATCTAATTGGCCTATCCCCAAAGCTGGGCAATGTTGTTGAATTGATCATCCTTGAGTAGCCTCTCCATCGCCCCAAGTTCCAATGCAACAGTAACCTCTAACCCATCATCGGGCAGCCGTGGGTAAATCATGACAACGCCATCTGCCCCTTCTCCGGGAGTTCGAAAAGCATCAACCTTTCCCAAAGTTCCCCAGTCGCTCTGATAGATGCCAATGTCAGCCCAGGAAGATTGAACAATGTCAGGACCCAAAAAGGCGTTATATGCCAATTTGAAATCTGTGGGGTCTGAACGGGAATCAAAAAGTCCAATGACTAACGGCACACGACTTGGAGCTTTAAAGGCATTTATCGATTTGCGAATTGCGGCTGCTCCATGGGAATAGTTTGTATCCGACAAAATGGTCGATTTGGCAAGCCTGTTCGTCATCGAAACCATCGAGGCATTTCCCAAATATGTTGGTGAGAGCGGTGGGCTAGTGCGACCACGAACGTTGACTGCAAAAGCAAATGCGGTATCACCATCTGTGGTGGAAGCGTCAGGGCCACTTCGAGCCAACGTCATGTGCCGCCAAATAAAAGCACACAAAGCATCGTGTGTAGAGAAGGCGGCGGCGGTCGCCTTCAGATTTGCGAGTGAGTCAGGCGAAAAACGGAAGATGCGCGTTAGAAGTGATGGCATTTGAAACGTCGGAGGCATTTGGGGTGCGGGTGCATCAGTACCGGGCGGGAGAATGTACTCTGGAAAGTCCGATATCCGGGCTCCTGGAATCCCTTTCATTAATGGCCCACGATCGTTTGATTGAGCTTCATATGTGGTGAAAGGGTTGGATCCAGTGGCCGCTGCCGTATTAACAGCCCACGTATCGACAATTGTGTCCAGGCCTGAAGCGTCACTGACTGAGTGATGGACACCAACTGTGAGCAGAAGCCCATTTTCAATAAAGTTGGCTTGAGCTGCTAGGACTGGCTGCGATGCGTCGCCAAAAACGCCAATTGGACCGAGTTGCGCAGTAGAAAGCCGAGAAAGGGGGAAATTTTCCTTCTTCAACTCTTCATACGATGGAAGAACCCCTGTGAGGTCATTGAATCTGTAAAAAAGAAATGTACACGTCAGTGTAATTCAGTAGGGAACAACCACGAAATACTTGCGGGAACTTGACGCCTTTCGATGAGTCCGCAACTTGAATTCGGTTATGTTTTAGGTCTTTGCCCTCCTCTGGTGCCTTGATATTTGGCTTGGTCAGCTCCTGAGCACTCGCAACCTGGAACCAAACCGGGGTGATACTGACAATATTTCCAGCAATCCATGGAATTGACTTGATTGTGTGTGCTAGTCCTATCCTTAAATTCTCATAACTGTTGAATCTGTTAGTGGATTCTTGCAGAATATTTTACAATGCCAGGAACAAGTTTTCGTACGTTTGAGCTGAGCTGGTCCCAGGTTGCAGCTGGAAGCACAGAATCCAACGCGCTCCGTACAGCCGTGGCATCGCCATGTCCAAAGGCGTCAGGTCCAACGCAGACGACACCTTTTGCAAACCATACATCTCTGGTGTTGTGTGGTGGTTGCTGTGCCCGACGCTCATGTTAGCTGGGTTTGTAGTGGTGGTCTCGCAAATGGACATGGTTGGCAAGGATTGCATGAGAAAATGGGGGTACGATAAGAAAGAAGGATGCAGTGACGGCAGAAAGGAAAAGAATCATGGCTTCTTTAAATACTCAAGTGATTGAAATATGTTAATTAGATCACTCGCAAGAAAGGGACAGTCCTGCAGTCGTCTCACAGTTCGGGCTGGGGGCTCACGCCAACTGGCACTAGCGTAAAGCCCCCGAAAATGATGCCCCATGGGTTTTCTGGCAATTGACTGGCTGGCTCAATGCATTCCCTATTCGGTCTAGCGCATTCTGCCCCTGGCCATTGGTCAGCAAACCTGTTTACACACAATTGTAGCCAGAATGCCCTTCCCAACCGTGTGAATATGTCTTGAATTCAGGGGCCGGCAGACCACGGAGAATTACTGACCCTTTAGAGAAGCGACGATAGTGCTAAAGCTTAGCCCGTAATCCCGCCGAGGCATGGTTTCTTTTGCCGACAAGCATCATTGCTCTGACGCCCCGCCCCCTTTATCAATTCATACCGAGCTCAGGCATCTAGTCCTCCAAATACTGAATCCATTATCAATACCTTGTCCATAATGGTATACCGGGGAAAGCCTAGTCGAGGGTGTGAGAATTGCAGGTATGTATACCCTGGCATAACTAATTTCTGGGACGGGCTGTTAATATGTCAACCTCCAGAAAAGTGCATAAGAGAGTATGTGGTAGCTCCCCCGAAGCCATCTAAAATGCAAGCTAATAAACGAATAGTGTGATGAGAGGCGACCAGAATGTTCTCGCTGCCTAAAGATGTGCAAAACATGTCCTGGCTATAGGGACGAAACAGATCTCCTGTTCCGTGATGAGACATCCAAGACGCAACGAAAGCTTCAACAACAGTATCTGCCCACAAAAGTCTTAAAGCATAAACCTATCAGCAGCGTTTTATCAATTTTCACGCCGGCAACAGAAATTTCGTGGGGACACCCAAAGTCTCCGATATCAATATACTCAATGTACCCGTCATTGGAAGACTTTGCTATCTGCCACTTTTATCACACAACAATTGACAATCTATCGCACGAAGACCCTGTGCGTCATCTGCAACAGTTACTCCCAGCCCTTTATGTGAACAGTCACACTGGTTCTGCTTTACGCATGGCGACACAGGCACTCGCCTACGTTTCCTCTTCTAAGTTGGTAAAGGAAGCATCCCAACTGTCAACAAGAAGATACGGACAAGCTATTAAAGCAATCAACAACGCCATTCAGAATCCAATAGAAGGATGCAGTGACCAAACCTTGTATGCAATTCTTCTCTTATGCGGTTACGAGGTCAGTGATGCTGTTCCGTGAGACTTGAGTTGTGTCTGCATTTACTAAACAGACAATCCTTTAGACCATGGTCTGGGGTTCAAATGAAGCACCAAATTGGGGAATGCATCTCGATGGGGCCGTGGCTGTTCTAAAACTCCGCAGCCGCAATACATTTCACGCGACTATGTCGCCCAACTTTTTTTTCTTCATAAGGAAAAGTGTCGTAAGGCTACGCTCTTCGATTCATTTGTACGCTCCAGTTTTGATAATTGTCTTCACAGGTTTTAAGCCATATGCAGCTGGCTCTTCCGATTGATGACATCTTCGCTGAGCCCAATAGCACCCCGTTTTTACATGGAGGCCCAGAGGATCAACTCATGTCACACGCGGCTCAAATTCCCGAGCTTCAACACTTAAGTATCAAACTGCTTTCTGCATCACAAAATACCAGCGAGGGCGATATTAGAAGATTCATATCTCGGGCCCAGGTATTGGATTACGAGTTATCAACCTGGGCAAGCAAAACAATGGCTACATGGCCATATACCGCCGCCACCAACATCAACGCCCTCGCAACTACAGATTTCAAGCCACGGGAGGTCCACAGGTACTCAGATTTCTATACTGCTCGCGTATGGAATTTCTATCGCGTATCACGACTAATCATTCAATCCTTACTCCTACGTTCCACCTGCTATTGGCGCCAAATTTCTCCTCAAACTCCCCCAGCAAAGTTGAATATCAGCAAATTTGAAGCGACAAGTCTCAGGCTAGTCAACGACGTCTGTGCAAGCGTTCCATTCCTTATGGGACATGACCTCTCGAGAATGAAGCTCTCTACTACAGATATTCGAGGGGTGGAGGACCATCTTGGTCTAGACAGATCTATCAAAATTAAAAATGGTGATCGGGTGCAGGACGGCAGGTTTTCTCTTATTTGGCCTCTCTATGTTGCGTGCAGCGCCACCTCTATACCAGAAGCTTTACGGGAATGGCTGCGCACACAGTTGCGGCTGATTGGCGAACATGGTGAGTCGCGAGCACATTTTGTTCGTCTAACAGAAAGTCAAACCCTCTTGGGTCAGGCCGAGAAATTTCGATTCGACTGTGTGTAATAAGCATATGTATAGATAAGTGCTGTCGAGATTACATGTGTGCCGATCTAGAAGATCGTCGGAGCATAGAGATTCATCTATAAGTAGAGACTTATCACGCTGTCATTCTCAGAGGGCTTTCCCTTCATTCACTATTCTCCAAGTATATGCGACGGCTACTCCGAGTGCTGAGTTGTCGAAATCCTCACTGGCGAGCCTTATGGTTATCTTTTTGCGTTGGGTATTTTCAATTCTAGTTATGTTATCCCAACAGAGGAAATATCTAATGATCTAAAAACGCAAATGAATACCTGCGGTCCTTACTAATATTGCCTCTTTTTAAAATACCATTTATAATACCTATCCAGTTTTACTCTCATTCTCTAAGAGATAGGATGTTGCCACTGCTGCCATCCAACCCAGGCTTGGAATATGCTAACACCAAGCCCAAGTATGCCAAGAATAACGGCGAGCGCAACCCCAATCAAAGTTGCCATCATCACGTACCTGGCACCACTCCTGCGCTCCAGCCACTTCTCCATAGTCCCTCGAGGGGTCGGGTTCTCTAATTCTTCGTACAAATCAATCAATCTATAGCCCCAATACTGGTAACTCAGTGGCTTTTGCACAGCAGCCAGATACTTGGGAGAATCAATGATGCGGATAAGGTCAGTGTCGAGTTTGTTTCGTGATACTAGGCTTCTCAAGATTGATTGCGATGCTGCATCGTCTGGGAAAAGGACCTCTTTAAGGGTTATCAGTGTTTCTATAATCAAATCCTGTGACAAATAGCTTCTTCTCGTATGGAGTGATTGCATTAGTCATGGGGCCTACCAAATTATCTTGGGTTAGACCGGCGCGTACCTAGTGTTCGACATGTTCAAGTGTTCTTTTAACATGCTTGTATAGTGGAATATGGACACCGTTCCATTCTTTGCATCCAATAACAAATGATCTCTAAGATCATTTGTAGGTATTATTTTTAGCCGTGCCACATTCGTGATTTTCTTGGCTGATAAGGAACCAATGTTAACTTTAGCGGAAGATGGGACATCATCAGCATAATTAAGGGCAGGGTGCGTTTTCTTTTGGAATATAAAACTAGCGAAGCTCAATAGTGACTTCTCACTTTGCCAGGTCATTGGTTTCACTCCGGCTTCCAAAAGACCATCCGGTTGATTTTGAGCTGCCGTTTGCACCATGATAAGAACACGAGCCGCCATATTAAATGCTCGTTCCTTGTCAGGCTCAGGTGGTTCTGGAATATTTTTTCCGTGCAATCGTCTGTTAAAGTATTCGACTGTAAGTTCTGATCGAGTCCTTCTTTCATTGTTTTGGATGAGGGCTATGATGTCGATAAGATCATCGTGTGATCTTAGAGCCATCTGTGAGTTGCCGACGTGCTCGGGAAGGTAGAAAGCTGTGATTTCGTTGTAATACTTGAAAAAGGCCTCTAATCTGACAGCTCTGTAACACATGCATTGAGGTTGGAAGCATGGCTGCTCTTCAATCCATTCATTACATGGACTCCAGCCCCACAAAGTTTCACATAGCCTGGCAATGTTCTGTTGTGTCACCGTTGCTAGTGGGAAAAAGTCTCGGTCCATTGTGCCCATGCCGCAGATTTGAATATGGTCAAATTTGAAAAGCTGAGAGGAATTACTGCTGTTGGCTCTTGAGTCCGCTTTCTGGGCACTGGGGACGCAAAATATTTGTGTGCGTGACGTGGATGCCTCGTGGCGGTGGCGGTGTATGTCGGCAGCTGAACAAGGCGTTTTCACTACTAGGACGGTTCGCATCCCAAAAAATTGCGATGATGCTGTGAATCTAACTCACTTATCTAACTAAAAAGAAGAACTCTTCATGAATTTTTTTTAAGTTCCACTGGCTTCTTCTTATATGATACGTAATCTAAAAACTCCTCCCTTCTTTCCTTTTTCTTCCTTTCTACCGAACCAGAAGCTGTCATCCAACATGACACTGGGGGATAGTGAAACGAGGCAACATGATTCATTCTGCCTTACAGCCCACCCTCCATTTTAGGGTTAGAGAATTAAGATAACCACACCGCCCACCTCTTGTGACCTCATGCGGGGTTTAGAAAAACCATGACCGGTGTCGTCTTTGCAACTTTGACATCCTCGATATTACCACCACCTAGATTGTTTTTGTGGGTATATGTAAATGCACCGGAAAAACACTGAGCCCCTCTCTAATTGTCAACAATGTCTTCAATAATGTCTTCAACAACCGTGATAAGACCGATCTCTGATACAATGACTGAAGCGGTGACTCAACATGCCAAGCCAGACGATT
Organism: Calonectria multiphialidica; assembly: GCA_020623665.1. Taxonomy (NCBI): domain Eukaryota; kingdom Fungi; phylum Ascomycota; class Sordariomycetes; order Hypocreales; family Nectriaceae; genus Calonectria; species Calonectria multiphialidica. Next base: position 381,979 of record JAHVYC010000005.1, on the reverse strand, counting down.
TCAACGATTCGGGATATAGCTCGCAGTCTACGACACCAAATGCAACACCGAACACAACACCAAAGGCAAAGCAAGCCCCAAGCGAGAAGAATGCCAGTGTATTGCGCGGGGCACCAATCCCCTTTAGTCTCCCCCTCAGAGGCCCCAAGAAGAAGAAATCCCCCTTTTTCCACATTGAGATTTCTGAGAATGCTCGAGAACGGTTCAGAACGATCCAACCCCACTTCGAGAAGCTTCTTCTTGAGTATATACGAGCGAGCCAAAAGCCTGGCACCAAATACCAGCCAATGTCAACGCGGCTAATAATGATGGGGACCTCAAACGTCGACGCAAGTCCACATATTATTGTTTTCTGCCGACCTGAGCAAAAGAGTCTGGTGCAGCGCTTTTCTAAACAAGAAGTTGTCAAAAACATCTGTGAGGCGACAGAATTAGGCCTGGAGTCTTTCCAAGTAGTCGTCATTGATAATGCACCCCGACTCAGGCAGGCTAGCGCTATTATTGAAGCCCTTACCGACGCCTCAAATGCCGCAAATTCTGTTACATTTTGCGGGCTCCCAATAGCTTTGCAGCATTCGTCATATCAAGGCAATAACGCGACACTCGGTGGTATAATCAAAGTCACCACGCTCACAGGCAAAATTGAACTATATGGCATCACTGCTGGCCATGTGATCGAGCAATTTGAAGAAGAGCTCAAAAACGATGAACCCCATTCTGGCACATCACTCGATACATGGGAGTCTGACGATGCCACTGTAGAGCAAAGCGCCGCCGACGAGGAAGACGACAGCGATAGCGATGTAGATGCCGACCAATTCTTGGCTGATCGTTTGGGTGATTTGAAGTTTGAATTCGACCCGCCTTCTTGGTCGTTCTCAAACCCCACTGCGGTTGGAGTTTTGGCCCATCTACCAGAGCCTTCGGCACAAAACTCATACAAATCAACAAAATACTACGACTGGGCACTATTCAGGATGAAAAGTTTCGCCGCTAATATTTTGGAATTCGACAAAAAGATGAGTATATACTTATCCCATAGAGCTCCTGGCAGTACGGGTACCCGACGAATTTGTATGATCAGTGGTTCCGGCGAATACAAATTTGGGGACTTGTTGCCTGACTCAGGCGGCATCGTCATCGGGCGTGGTGAAGAATTTGTCAAAACTTACATGATAAAAATAGATGACAGAATAGGTATGTTCCACAGCTGCCAAATTCATGTCTCAATAAGAGCCGGGCTGACAGGCACAGGTATATGTGATGGTGACTCCGGGTCCTGGGTTGTTGACACCCTCACTGGCGAGCTTTACGGCCATCTTGTTGCATCGGATATTTTCAATTCTGGCTATGTCGTCCCAATGGAGGATATCTTCAACGACATAAAGGCACAATTGAATGTACGCGCCGTGGAACTCCCAGGTGTTCCCGATTTCCTCCACGCCACCCATGCTCTTTCCCTTGTCCAGCAGGTTACAAACCAGGGATCAATGGATCATACCGATCAACTGCATCTACAGTCATACTCCAGCATGTTTCATGTGGTAGCTATGTCAAAGAAGAGGACAATGCAGGTCCATGGCAATTTGTCGATGTGCGACCCAGCTGTCGAGTTGCTTACTGAACTGGATTTCCTTACTACGGAAGCTGGCCGAAGCGAGCTTATCACAGCCTACTACCAAAATCCTAAACATCCGAGTGACCCACCACCGTCAAGTCATGATTCGGGATATGGCTCGCAGCCCCCATCACCCCCTCGGCCGAGAAGAGTGTTCAAGCCAGATTAATTGGTTTTGTATCTGACCGATTCTCAGCACATGGCTTATTGTAACTAGATTGACAGCGACCACTGGTAATTAGCATCCTTCAATACAAAAGTACTGCCTTGCACTCAATTAATAATCAACCTCGATAAAGTTTCAGCTGTTGTATAACTATGCTCCTTAATGTCAAGTTATTACTCCCATTAAATGTCAACAGGGAGGGAAATTAAGTCACATCAAGAAGGCTCGCCGCAATATGTGATCTAGGCAGTGTGTGTGGTCAATAAAAATGCTTAAACTAGATATCGATGTTGTACATAAGGTAGTAAACAAAGGCCAAGAACTCCAGCACTGCATGATTGGATATGGTAAACCCCATATTTAAACCCATGTTTGTGCTGCACAACTGGAGCATCTTGGTGTTGGTTGCGTCATTAGCGGACCGGTTCGCGAACCTAAATCGTGATTCCGAGCCCCCCACCGGAACCCGGATGCCGGATGGCCAAGTTGAGGGGCCGATGGTGCAATATTGATTGCGTACATCCAAGCTGCGTATCTCCGAGGTATTAATAATGCACCCCCTCGGGTTTTATCTACATCCATTCAATGAGGAGGTATTTGCAACAACATAATATTTGAAAGACTCCGGCTTCTCCGGCACATAGCAATTCACAAATACCAAAGGAAAATATAGTATCATCTTCAAGCAAATATGGGCTCTCAATCTGCGGCAGATATTACCCTCTACACCAACCACCGGTGCCCATGTAGGTATGCCGGCGTATGATCTTGCCTTTCCTGCTAACGATCCCAGGGGCCCACCGAGCTCATATTGTCCTTTCCGAGCTTGGCATTCCATTCAAGGAGGAAATCATCGACCTGGACGTCCCACGAACTGCTGAGTACCTGAAAGTGAACCCCCGGGGCAAGGTCCCCACCTTGGTGTACAATGGACAGGTTATCCCAGAGTCGGCCATTGTGGCTCGCTTCCTAGTCGACGCCTACCCTTCGCACTTACTCCCCGCGGAGACTGATCCCAATGGACCTGTTCAAAGAGCCGAGATTGCCCTATTTGTAGAGGCTTGGTCCAGCTATGTGCAGCCATTTTATCCCAAGACCGTCTGGCCCAAGACAGAGGCAGAGGGAGAGGAAGCAGCGAAGGGTCTTGTTGCAGCAATTGAAAAAGAAATTGAGCCCCTTCTTGCCGGAAACGGTCCCTTCTTTGGAGGACGCCAAAGGATCAGCCTGGCCGAGGTAAGAAGATCCGTTTCAGCCGTCTTGGGATTCCCTGCTAATTCGCTCAATAGGTTCTGGTCACGCCATTTGTTCTTAGGCTCTTCACCTTTTCTAAGCATGGTCTCATTCCTGCCAGTGTGAGCGAGCAGCTTCAAAAGCGCGCACCGGCATACTCCAAGTGGGCAAAGGAGCTCTCAGAGCATCCTTCGGTAGTATCCATCTATAGCGAGGAGGGTGTGGTGGAAGCTATCAAGAAGAAGCGGGTTCAGCTGAAGGCTGCACAGACAGCATGAGCAGTGGTCCCGATACTACGCTGAGGTATATTGAGGAATACAGTACGTAACGACGGAGAAGGAGCCGGTCTTTGGCTATAGGCTTAACATCTAGCATACCAATAGTGGAAATCCAGTCTATATTTACAGACGAATTCAGCTTGTTTCATCCTTACATTGTGGCACAGCCATCTTGCAGGCCCTATTTTCCGTCCCTTGACAGCCGACGTGGTAGATCAGAACGGATGCCGAAGCCGATTTTTTCTTGGCAAACCCGAAACAGGGCTGTCGTGTGCCGAAATAACCAAGCGTGTGGAGCTCATCAAAAAAACCGGCCCCAGGCACAGCGACGTCCCGTGGTGGAGAGAGGATCGTCCAAGCAGAGTGACAAGGGAGTGGATCCTAAATCACAGGCGAGGGGATTCTTCCAATACCTTTCTTCGAATGAGTCCACAGGAGAATCCAACAGGGCTGAGGCATACAAATAAGGTGCTCCGGTCCGCACGTTGATGAGGGATCTCACCTCAGCCGCACTGACCTGGGTCACTGGCGGGTCGCCAGGAATACGCGGATGGAGAGCCCTACAGGTTTCGACTCAGGCATTGACCTCGCGGCTCGGACAGCAAGAAGCGGTATGTTCATCTCACATGGTCGATCCGCATATCAATTATCCATTACAAATACAAGACGGTATACCTTACATCCAATGTTATGCATATATTTATGTAGTAATGAATGAATAAGTGAATAAACAATGTTCCAGAAAACTCGGTGAAGAGCGATCTCAACCCCGCCTCAAATGGCCAAACTATCAATCTAATCAATCGGTTCCACCAGGAGCCCTTTGTCATATAACCTCTATTCCCGCTCACCCTCGCAAAACGCTGGCGGGTATGCGCATGGCTCGCTAGAGTCGAGCAGCCCTATTGTGGCTCCACTGCCAGGGCCAAACTGGCGGCTAATTAATGGTGTCGCGTGGTGGTGCGCTCGAAGGATTCCCATCCGTAGCCCCCAATGACACACTAGTGCAGTGCCCTATTCGGCCCTGCAGGGGAAGGATCATGTTGCCTGATCCTTTCAGAGGTGCACTGCCATGGTTCGCGAGGTGAACATAGCTTTGCCAGTGGCTATTGAATTTCGTCTGTTACTCGTGGAGCTGTGCAACGGGTATGGGCATTGGCAATTGTCAGTGGAACTCCTAGTGTTCCTTTCTGACATGCAATTTGAGGATCTCTCTGCAATGACGTCCGATATTGCCAGACTGTTGAAGGCATGGTGCGAGTTTAGTATATAAGCCAAGCTTCCCGATGGTTTTCAACAGAATATCTCCTCTTCATCCAGCAAGCATCTAAAGCAGACAATCCATCTTCTCTTGCTTCTGCCTCTTGCTTCTCATCTCATTTCCAAAATGCTTGTCAACGCAGCCATCGCTCTGGCTCTGAGCGCTGGGGCCCTCGCCGCTCCTACCGCCTCTTCCTCTGCCCCCGAGGAGATTCGCGCTGTCCTGACCTACAAGAAAGAGACCTCATCCACCACCATTGAGGTCTTCAACAGCGACAAGTCCGAGTTCTATGGCGAGGCTGACAGCGCCACTCTTGACACCGGATCTTTTGCCAACTTCCCCGTTTCTTTCGATGTCAACGACATTGGCTACGGCAAGGTCACCTTTGGCAACTCAACCTACGTGACACACTCCAAGAAGGAGCACTCTGGCGGTGCCATCTGCCACCGAAAGTTTAACCCCGATGAGGCTGAAGTCGACTGCTGGCTGCCCAATACCAGCGGTTTCGCTCCTGTCGCCGTCGAGCAGCCCGAGAAGCGTCAGAACCTCAACTCTGGCATTCAGTGTGCTCCTCTCGGAACCACCTACCTGGAGGGAGACGGAGACCCTCACCAGAACTACTATCACAAGCAGATCAGTGTGAGTTTTTTTTAAGCCGTTGATAATCATTGAGTCAGTTTATTAATGCGAAACACAGGAAACTATCAACTGCGGTTCCGCCCCATCCTGCTCTGTAGGTTATGAGGAGTCCGAGTCCTTCACCATCGGCTTCTCCGTGTCCGCCGAGATCGACGAGTGGCTCACCGGAGGCTTCGACGTTCAGAAGTCGTGGGAGACTGGCAACTCTTACACCTGCTACGGCGCCGAGGGCGACGAGGTTTGCGTGTGGTACAACACGGCGCACACTGCCTACACGGTCCGCAACAAGATCACGTTGCAGATCCCCTGCGCCAACCCCACCGAGACCATCTCCGACCCGGTCGTCATCAAATCCCCCAACTCCAACAACCGGGGCGGCGGCTACTACTGTGTCATTGGAACCTGCCGCGCCAAGGGCGATGCCTACTGGGACGACAGTGGCCGTGCTGGTGGCCCTTAGATGATGAGGCTGAGCAGGACACACTTGGCTTGATTTCCAGAGCAAGATACCCCATATTTAGAGAAATTCTATATTTATTATTCCAAGATGTTGCCAAATTCAAATAGCTTAAGAATTAACATTATTATTTAAACTATTCAATTAAATATATGCTTGCTTGATCCTAAATACATTTGGCAGTCGTCCATGGTGTGCTTACCTCAAGTGCTTTGAGTAAGCCCGATACGGGTGCTGAGACATTTGCCTAGCTTGCCGTTGGCCGTGTACTTTTGATTACCCAACAAACCCAATTCCCTTTCTTATATTTCACCCTGGTCAATTTGTGTACCGGTGCTTGTAAATCGACAACCTTGTCCCACACAAAGACGCCATAGACAACAGCCAACTAACCAGAGTATCGGGAACGTTGACCAAATGTCCCAATATATTTGGCGGGTTGACTTTTTCTATGCGACAGGAGAAGATGCGGGACTTTTGAAACGTCTACTAGCGACGTGTCGAATGAGGCAAACGGCCTCGTGAAGTCTCAGACTTCAGGTTGAATTGGTGGGACAAGACAACCAAATGCTTGGGTTTTGATCAGGCCCTTGACCAATCACAGGGCATATTCATCTTGACGTAAGAAATGCCAAGATAATGTACGCAGGTCAATCAGCCCGGCTTAGCAGTGGATGTCTCAGGTGTAAGATGCCCAGAAATGGACAGAACGGATCAAACAGGCTTATTAGAACATCTCTTCTTTTTTTTTTCTCTTTTTCATTCTCTTCTCTGATCTTCTTGTGCTCTCATTTAATTTGAACTCCACCATAATCATCGGGTATTCATCCTTTATCGAAAAGAAGTATATTCTACCAATTTATTCTTTCCATTTGCATCATATATTTGAAAACTTGGCCTCGTTTACCATTCTGGGAGCTGTACCTTGGTAACATGGCTGAATGCAATAAACCAATGGCGATAGACGTATTGCTTCATCATGTTAAACGCCTGAAAAAATCACTTTGCTGGTTTATTGTTTTTCTTCCTGCATTCATCCTCATATTTGTCGCCATCTTCTTGATACAGTGTCTCAACACGGACAATACCGGATTCAAAGCCAATAGGCCAGAGTTTCCGCTATTCAAAAATACCAACTTCTCCAAATGTGCATCATCCCACGCAGCACCCGCCCGCCGTTGCGCTGCCATCTTCGCTTCTATCACTGTTACAAGGTGGGATGAAGGGTACTATATTCTAACCGACTCTGACCGTAACTACATGTATGATACGGCTGTTTTGGGTGAGTGGTGGTGTGAGGCCATGAGTTGCCTGAAGGATTACAAGGTTGTTCCGTCTTCCCCATTTCCTTCCGCCACATCCAGGACGGCAGGTTGGTATGTCTGGGCCGAACTGACCATGGCGGCGATCAGTTCAACTTGGACTTTCAGTGATTACGTCATAAGAGGTCCTGGAAAAGAGTGCTTTAACAGCATCCGGCAGTTCGGACTGGTCACGCTGTTCTTTGGGATATACGATTTTGCCGGTGGCATCGTCTGGTGGTGGTTTAATTTTGGCAGTTTCGCCCACAATCCCTCGCAGTCTGCAGGTCTATCCTTGGTTGCATGGGTGACTACGTGGAAATACACCTCCTATCTTCATTATCACCCTTACTCGTGCGCATTTTCGAACATTTGGAGAAGGTTGCTATTGATACTATTATATGTGCTAGCGGCCACGCAATGGTGCGCAACATTATATTTCTGGGTTGTCAAGGAAGCAGAAAGGAAAGGGGCTTGCAAGTTCCCCAAGTACAAATGTCTCGAATCGGCCGTAGCCAATGCACCGGGAATATCGAACTGTTCCGCAAGCGAGATTTGTTCCAGAGAAAAACTTTTTTGTGCTTCAGGTCAATACAAAATGGGTTTCGGAAATATTACCAACCTCACCTATGCCATAACGTTCGGAGTTACATCTTTCTGTGCCGCTCTTCCCGTCATTGCACTGCTCTTCTTTGCAATCAAGGGTTGTTGTGGTTGCCGTGGTAGCAATGATGAAGCGAACCTATGGAAGATGGCGGGAAAATACAATGCGGGGCCTGTAGTTGGCCTTGGTATATTTGGAGGCCTCGGAATTCTTTGCGGCTTGATAACGCTGGTGTATGCTTTCGAAAATCAAGATCGTGTGGATGGTCGACAAGCCCTGGTCATCGTCGACGAACACTGCCATTCAGTCCACATTTTGATAAGCGAGTGGAAACAGTATCTTGACGTACCTATCTACTTGGCGCCACGCATCGTTCAGTCCTGGTTTCATGCATAGGATTCTAATAAAAGTTGGATTGGTTTGTTGATAATCAAAAAGACGAAATACCACTACAGCCATGGCTATCATTGCAGACGGAGGTCAACACAGTCCACAAGTAATAATTAGTTGGCCTTTATCGCCAATAGCTTCTTTTTTTTTCGATCTAATGGCTCCTCTTTCTTTCCTCCTTTTCACTTTTCCCCTCCCCCATCTGCACAATAAGACGCATACACTCTATTGTGCTTATAAAAATGCTTTTGCTTAAGTCAGGAGACAGAGGCTTGATTGGTCCAAGAAGGGAAAGCAAGATCCACGGGGGTGACGCCCTTCGGGTGGGAAACGTTAATTGCACGAATGATACTGTGTTGGAGCTGGGGTATTTAGTTATTGGCCCGCGTTGGGGCGGGTGGGAAAACGGTTAAAAGTTAGCCCGGTTGCAACACCGGACTTAGAGATAAAGGCCCTCTGGTTACAACACCAAGAGCCGACCGCAGCTTCGTCTCAATTCCATGATTTTAGCCAATCTTGTGGCTTCCTCTTTGAGGGACCGTTTGATCATACGGTTCCAATGATATTTATGATATTTGTTCTTGACCCTGTTGTTTGTGGTCATTGATTTATTTACCTAGCCCTTGAGACGTCTCATGAGGGCATTCACATCAAAAAGCCCCAACCACCCGTCAGCTCTTCCGTTGTTCTGGGCTTGGTGTGTGTTTTACACTACATCAAAACCCCACCCCATTTTAATACCTTGCATGTACGAGTTTCTGAATTGAATATCCACAGCTTGGGTTCACGTCCGTGGGATGTAGGTCTCGACAAAGTAACCATGCACTACCGTGGCACCCTTTCACTGCAATTTTAGCCTCCGCAGACCAAAATGGGCTTGTATTGTCCGATACTCTACCGGTCCAAATGCATTCAACAAACAAACATTAAATATTGCTACGAAAATGGGCATTGAAAACTTTGAGAACAGGCACTCATCTTGCGTGATCACAGCTACTAACAGTTGCAGGGTTGATAAAGTGGTGTTGTTTAGGGTAAGTCCCGGAATGGGTAATGATCAAGACGCATATCGTAAAGGTAGCTTTATAAAATAAATACTTTGCATTAAAATAATTCCCTATAATTCGAGTTGGAATTGTCCCACTTGTCATATCTAGAAAAGTATGCCTGATATGCAGAAACGCCAACTTGTCACACCGTATGGAGAATGATGGGTGAATGAATGCGGCAGACGCCTCCCAAGAAATAAAGTTATATAGGCGTGCTGGACGTGGTCTCATCTCTTATCCCACCTACGACTCTCATTTGCCAATTGGAATCTGGACGTACCTTGGATTGCACCGACTCCGGCGATGGCGTGATATAGCACAATCGACAACACCATCAACGGCATCCCCACAATCCATCCCGGAGCCCCTTGTCACTGGCTCCCGTTGACCCGACGGTGCCTGTGATTAGAAAAGTGGAGAAGCAATCGGCGGGCGCATGGCATGTCCGTCTTGTCTTGTCTCTACAAGGCGTTAAGCGATAGCTTGAACTGAGACAGTCTCTTTTTTCCTTTTTTTTTTCCTTTCTCGGGGGAAGGCCCTTTTTTTTGATCTTCTCTCTTTTCTCCATACTTATCTGATTCCCCGTGATATATAACCGTCGCCGTCACTGGACCATATCGCCGATCTAGCAGCCCAGCTTCGAGACACCGCATAGCACACACAAAAATGCCCGTCAAGCGCGTGGCAGTCATCGGCGCCGGCCCCGCGGGCGCCATTGCCGTCGACGCCCTCGCCCAGGAGAAGACGTTTGACATCATCCGCGTCTTTGAGCGCCGCGAGGGCGCTGGAGGATGCTGGTAGAGTCCGCCGAACCTCCAAGCGATTTTCGCTTTTTTTTTATTTGGGGGGAGACCGACTCGCTGACCTGTTCCTTGATGTAGGATCGGCGACTCAACACCACCTCCCACCGTGACCGACTTTGCGCGCCTGGCAGACCGCTCCGCCGATGTCCCCGTGCGCATTCCGGACACGCTGCCGGCGCAGGTCCCGAGGTCGTCGCCGTCGTCGCCGGACCAGCCGCGCTTCGAGGAGTCGTCCATCTACCCGTACCTGGAGACCAACGTCGCCAGCCTGACCATGGAGTACAGCCAGGAGCCCATCCCGGAGGTCAGGAGCGAGTGGTCCGTCGGCGTGCACGGCGCCGACACGCCCTTCCGCCCGTGGCGGGTGATGCGCGACTACGTCGAGGGCCTGCTGCAGCGCAACGGCTACGAGGACCTCGTCTCCTACGACACGTGGGTGGAGCGCGCCGAGAAGCTGGGCTCCGAGTGGAAGGTGACGCTGCGGAAGCAGGGAAAGCAGCAGGACTACTGGTGGGTCGAGTACTTTGACGCCGTCGTCGTCGCCAGCGGGCACTACTGGGTGCCCTTCATCCCCGCGATAGAGGGGCTGGAGGAGTTTGAAAAGGCCCGCCCGGGCAGTGTCTTACACAGCAAGCACTTTCGGGGAAGAGATGGTTTCAAAAATAAGGTTAGTTTTTGGGTGATTGGGGGGGTTGTAGTCGACGAGGGAACTCGGAAATAGTCCAAAGCTAACGAGTAGAATCGCAGCGGGTTGTCATTGTCGGAGCCTCGGTTTCGGCCGCAGATATCGCAGTTGACCTGATAGGCACAGCCCAGAGCCCAGTTCACACCGTTGTGCTGGGCCACACGTTCAACAGCTACTTTGGCGACATTGCGTTCAACCACCCGAAAATAGCCAAGCAGCCCTCAATCGCCAAGGTCAGCGGCAGAACAGTGCACCTGGTGGACGGCAACTCGATCCCGGACGTGGACCACATCATCTTCGGCACGGGCTACAGCTGGACGCTGCCCTTCCTGCCGTCCGTCCCCGTGCGCAACAACCGCGTGCCGGACCTGTTCCAGCACGTCGTGTGGCAGCGGGACCCGACGCTGGTCTTTGTCGGGGCCGTCGGGGCCGGGCTCACGTTCAAGATCTTCGAGTGGCAGGCCGTGTACGCGGCGCGGGTGCTCTCCGGCCGGGGCACGGTGCCGAGCCCGGAGGAGATGCGGGCCTGGGAGGTGGAGCGCATCCGGACGCACGGCGACGGGCCCAAGTTCTCCGTCGTGTACCCGGACTTCGAGGACTACTTCGACGGCCTCCGGGAGCTCGCGGGGCCCGGGGAGCCGGGCGCGGGCAGGCAGCTCCCCAAGTTCAGGCGGGAGTGGTTTCGCGAGTTCCAGCAGGGGACCGACCGGCGCAGGGAGATGTGGCGCCGGAACAACGAGGCCGCGTGGGCGGAGGAGGAGGCAGCAAAGACCAAGACTCGTTTATGATGATGATGATTCATGATTGGAAAGCATTGGTTGATATAACCTTTCCCCCCGTCTCTTTAGAGCATTAGACTTACAGTCATGTGGCGTCATTTTTTACAATTCACTAGTTTTGTGTCGTCAGAAAACCCAACGTCACGGATTTTAGACATTGGAAAAGAACAAGGTTTAAAAAGGCATAAAGACGCAAAAAAAGTGATAAAATTTTGACTGCCAAACCCCATGTATCCCCAGGAACACGGACCAGACCAATCATTAAGCATGAATAAGCGTGCAGAACGTCCAGAAACACAGTTGGCCCAACGCATATAACTCCGATATAAAAAAAAAAGGCAACCCAAAAACTCCCGCGCTGTGACCCAAGCAATATGCAACGCCGTAAAACACCATCAATCGGATTCGTATAGTATAAGAAAAAAGGCAAAGAGGTAAAAAAAAAAAAGGAGAAAAAGAAAAGGTCATTCAGGCCATGTCGTTGTAGCGAGCAACGGAGTCGTTATATCGGGCAACGGAGCCGCCGCCGCGCGTGGACTCGGGAACGGCCTGCTCATATCGGCGCAGATCCCGCAGCCAGGCATTCATCCTCGACACCTTGTCCTCCTCGAGGCTCCGGTGGTCCATGGCCTCCCACTCGTCCTCGCTCAGGCTCCACAGCGTCAGGTGCTCCAGGATGGCCATGACGGCGGTGACGATGATGACGGTCAGCGGGTTGCCCCAGTCGGAGGACCAGGCGGCGTAGAAGATGAGGACGAAGGCGTCGACGGCGTCGCTCAGCAGGTTGACGGCCAGGGCGCGGCCGACCTCGCGGCGCGCAAAGGGGCAGCCGGCGAGGCAGTTGTTGAGGTCGGCGGTGTGCAGCAGGCCGGCGAGGAGGATGTCGCGCACGCCGGTCAGGCTGGCGAGCATGCAGGAGGAGCCATCGGAGGGCACGTCGAGGGCGTAGAGGCCGAAGCGCGGGTAGACGACGAGCGAGAGGCCGCGCAGGAAGCGCACGAGCGAGAAGGTCGAGATGGCGATGCGCTGCGCCCGGGTGGCGATGGTCTCCTGCGGCTGCGCGGGGGGCAGCGGGCGGCCGAATTCCCCGGGGGAAACGGCGGCCGTGGCGTCGGCAGAGATGGGGAGGAGAGGCGTCGTAACAGTCGGGGCCATGTATGCTTCTTTTTTTCGGTGATTGGTGGTGATTGGTGGCTGGCGCGGGGAGGAGTAGGAGGTCGATTGCGAGATGCAGACCGAAAATCGAGCAGTTGAGGATGCAGTCGCTGAATTATAAAAACAGACGATTGGCAAGATTGCGCGGCTCGGCAATCTCGATTGTGATTGCAATTATGATTGTGAATGTGATTCAAAAAAGTAGAGGTGGGGGAGAGCAGTCAAGCCCGTCGCTGTTGGCAATAAATTGAGGAGGTTGATGATGGTGGCTATGAAGGCTCGACTTTTTGGTTGTTGCGCCTCGAGGTAGATGAGGGGGGTTGCTAAATAAGAGGCGGAGGGCGGAGACGACAATGGACGACGACGACGGCGACGACGACGACGACACGCAAACAGAATAACACGCAAACCACACGATAGTCAGGAAAAAAAATGTCGCGGAGTGCGCCTCGATATTAATAAATTAATTAACCACACCCACTATAAAAATTGATCGGCCCTCGCATGACCGCCTGGTGCGAGAGGCGCAAAAGTGAAATAATACTGGAGAAGCTTTTGAATCCAGCTCACGCGTTTCCCCACCGATAGTGGTAGCGTCGCTATGGGATATCGCCGCCTGCTGCAGCAGATGCATCATGGATCATGGGAAAAAATGGAGGGGGGGGGGAGGGGGGGACCAGTGAACGGGGGGGCGGCGAACTGTGTGTGAAGTGCGCAACTCCGGACGAGGGAGAACGAGCGCCGTCCCCCGGGCGAGGAGAGAGAGGGTGTCGAGGACCCTGAAGGTCCAATCCTCCAACGACGCCCTCCCACGGCGCCGCATCCCTGCACTCGGGGATCTCGATGCTACGCTCGGGCTAAATCAGGTAGGTTGGGAGGTCCCAAGGCCAGGCGAGTGTGTGTGAGTGTGTGTCCTGGTGCATTTTGCAAGTGCGGTGCAGCGCAAAAGGGACACCACCCTCCCTCCCTCCTGGGGGAGGGCCGCGCGCGGGGGGCTGGAAGATAAGCTCCGGCTTTGTCGGTGAAAGAAGGCAAACATGGGCGAGACACACACACACACACACATACGAGAGGATGAGAAGAGCAAGAGCAGCAGCAATTGAGGGGAAAAGCATGCCGAGGGTGGGATGAGAAGTGATAGAGGAGGAGGGAGGGGTTTCGCTAAGCGCTGGATGGACAGACGAGACCAAGACCAGACCAGACCAGACCAGACCCGACCAGATCAGATGGCCTCTCTCCTTTTCGTTGCTGCTTGCTGTACGGGATATTGCGTCGCGCAGCGCAAATGCATGCAGGCCCTTGGGTCACGATGCAATGATGCCGGGGATCTGTGATTGTTACACTCACATGGCGTGGTATCGCAGTGAGGCGAAGAAAGAATAGAAAGTCGACAAGTCGGTTGTTACTTTATGACGTGCGAGTGATGGACGGGATGGGTGTGGACGGATGGATTGGATGCGATGCAATGCAACCGAATAATAACAAAATAATACGTGCGATAAGAAGAGGCGAAATGACCATTCACTCTGCTTCTCCCACTCCCGGAATCTCTCAGTGTCTATTCGCCTGCAGTCATGGGAATCTCTGCAAATGGCATTTCTCAAAACTCTGTCTCTTGCTGTCTCTTTTTGTTCCCCCGTCCTCCCACCCTCTCTGCGCCGCACGTCTGCGCACATGTTCAACCACACAATCAGAACCCCCCCTGTCTCTTGATATGGCGCACATACATTTGTAGTTGCTGTGCTCGCTCACATCGTCTGCCGATACCTTCAGCAGCGAACTGGTGGAGAGATAAGGCCATTCGTTGATTCTCTCCGTTTCTTTTCTTTTTGTCTCCCGCCCCTCCCCGGTTGAGCAGCAAACAGCCGCAGCCCTCTCCCCCCCCCTTGCTCGTGCTTCCTTCTCTAGCGTCCTCATGCCTTGCATGCATCTCTCGCTCGTCGTTCAATTCCAATCTCGCGCGCAGGAAAAGCGCACCTCTGCATGTCAACCTCGCGCGGCTCAGATTCCCTCTTTGTGAACCCCAACCCACCCCCCTCCCCTCCTCACTAGGACCACCACGGCAGTCCTGGGATCGGGCCAAGGGTCCCCGGCTCGGGATGAAGCGACAAGTGGTCCGTGGTGGCTAGTGGCCTTGTTTTTAGTATCGTGATATCTGCGGCCGGGGGGGGGCTCCTCTCACACTCCCACACATGCATATACACACGCACCACCGCCCTCCAGTGCCTTCTGACCACACACCAAACACGCGGCTGGGCTGTGTTTCTGCTCACCGCGATTCTCGCCAGAGAACCCTCAGCGTAGGAATACACACACCACGGAAGGACAAGGAGAAGGAAAAAGCAAGCAATGGGATGACAAGCATTGAACTAATTGACATTACGGAAATAAAAAAAAATCATCAGTCACGCCAGTTTCTAGACCTCGTGGATGTATTCTCTGCCCGCCGCCATCGTGCCATTCTCGTTTGTGTAATGGTCTTGGCTCAGGTGAGCCGGTGCCATTTTGTGTCTCAGCGTCTCCTTCTGCGGTTCCCACTCCTAACATCTGCAGAAGCGCCGCCTCATTTGTAACCCGGAGGCGGCACCCAAGAGCCGGGGCCGCGACTCTTACTGTCTCTCTCTTGTCTTTTTCTTCTTCTTTCCTTTCTTACTGCCGGCTCGTTTTCTTACTCATGGGTCCGCTCTGGCAATGATCGGCATGCACTTTGATACATGCATGGGTGGTGTCGTCGCCGCCCTCAAAATTGGAAAGAAGGAGGGGGGAAAAAAGTGCGCCGTCGTCGTGAAGAAACTAGGATAGGCAAACGGTTGCACGTTCACAGCCTCATTGATAAATTTTTGTAGCCGCAGCTGGCATGACGAAATGGCCCTACGCAGAGGCAGGCAGAAACGCGTGTGGCAGTGAATACAGCACTGAACCGCCGGACGGATAGAGACAAACAGGCAATCCGAGAAAATGGGCCAGACCCTCCCTTTTCGTCTCACCTCGTCGGTTCCCACCCAACAACTCTTTTTTCGGATTCCATGCAACCCATGCAACCCGCACACGCACTCGCTGCTCGTCACCTGGGCGGTCTCTCTTATTTCTCTCCTCCTCCTCCTCCTCTCTCGCCCGGCCGGCCCGGGGGGTGGGCGCGGTGGGGGTTAGAGACCTGGCCTGGTCAAGGTGAGGGAAAAGAACTGGGGGAAATCTTGACGTGCAGCTTCCACCCTCGCCCGTCATGCCACACATCTCTGCTAAGAAAGAGCCGGCGAGGCAAAATGCCCTGTCAGTCTCGTACATAAGCGAGTGGAATTAGCACCAGAACACTATGGTGATCCTGTGCCCGAGCCCCCTCTTTCAACGTGCCCCCCTTCCGGGGAAGCATGGGCAAGCGAGCGAGCAGCAGAGAAAAACCCACGCCGGTCCGCCCACGGTTGCGCCAGTGCGCTGGACCGGATCCAGCCTCCACGGAGATCCTCTGCGTCTTGCAAGGAGCTAGCTAACCCGTCCAAGCTCCTCCGTCCCCCATCTTTGCTCTCCCCCCCCTCCACCCCATGCTGCTTGCTGCTCAACCAAGCAAGAGCTCTGTCTAGCTTGGGTTTGTTTCAAAGGGCGCTAGCTAAGCCAGCTGTTTTGAGGTGGTGGCGAGACTAGGGTTTGCGTGTGGTGTGCTTCGAGTGGGCAGGCTAGCTCGTCCGTCGCCACACACGCCACAGCTTTGCAGGCAGGCAGGGGAGGGGATGACGGCCGGACGACGGCTCCGCTTTGAGGTCAATGGGCAAGCGAATAAGTGGCAGAAGCTCGACGTTACACAGGAGAAAAAATAGCAGTGCCGACGACGTCAAACCGTTGTTTGGCTGGCTGGCGAAATTACTAAGTGTGCATCGGGCGCATGCAACAGGCCGTCATGTCGCCTTGACGCTGTTGGTGTCCCCTTGCATGCATCTCGCAGGGGATGAAGAATGAAGAAGAAAAAAAAGAAATAAGCCGAGCATGCAGGTGCATGATGCTACATAGGATACGAGTCGAACAGCCTAACCAACACGCCCCCCCGAGTGTCAACGCGCCAAGAGAGGATATCGACTTGCGTGATGGCTTCGCTTCCGTCCGTGTCATTCACGTTGGTCCAACAGCCCGTCATGGCATCTCGGGACCCCTTCCCCGCTGCCGCCGCCGCCCCGTGGACAGCCATGATGCGCCATCCCTTTTGCCTTCGGGACCATCGTCGAGCTTGTCTCAATTCCAGACTCGCTCACCGTCTGCCGGTGTGGTCAACCTTTTTTCCGTCTCGCTTCCTTGTACCTTCGATGAACCAGTGTAAGTTTTCTGGGTCGCAACCGACGAAAAGTAAAAAAGAGGAACAACAACAAAAACAATTGACGTCCCTTTTTTTTCTTTTCTTTTTCTCCTTCTTGATCGATCCGGTCTTTGATTTCAACCATTCTCATGCGCTTGTTTTCATTTGTATCCTCTCGTCCTCTCATATCCATCCATCCTCCTACAACAACAACTGCCGAGACCCGTGTATATACATCCCATTCGTCACCGTGACCTCCTCAAACACACTCACACACACGCACGCGCAGCCGCCTCCCTCCCTCCTTGGGGATTGGATTACCTGTCACATTTCGTATCGTGTCTCGCTTCTCTCCGCCCCGCGACTCAATTGAATCCCGCGCCCACTTCCTGCCCCGCTGGCCGAAGATCCGTCTTTCGCTTTACATTTTATTTTAATTTTTTATTTTTGAAATTCAATCTGATCTGACGGGCTGCCTTTGCTTCCCGTCAACCCGGCCGCCGCATTGCCGCCCTGGGTCCTCTGTGGAGTCTTTTTTCTTCCCTTGTGCCCTTCTTTTCTCTTTGCTCCCCCTCGCACGCGCGCTCCTGCTTCCAATCGCAAAATAGCGAACGTTGTTTATTCTGTTGTCACAAGGTTCCGACTCCTTCGACTCAACTGCGCCGGCGAATAAGGCTCGACCAAAGGCGAACAAGAAGAACACACAGGGCAAGCACCTGCACGCTGTATGTACAGACTGCACTAGGGGCGTAACACGGATTGCAGAGTCGCAATGGGCACATCGGACGGGTCCGATGGAAAGCGGACCCCGGGGAGCAGTCCCAAGGGGAGCCCTCGCCGTGAGAACACCCAAGTCCCAGGTAAGAAAAAAAAAGGACCAGAAGGGAAATTCGATGACGAAAGAATGGCGACGTAACCGTACGGTCCAAAGCGGCGCCAGAATGCGAATATTACATTACCTTACATTACATTACATGCCCCCTGCTCGGCCGTCTCCCTGTTGCTGACACTGCGTGCGCAAAGAACAAGCCGCCACCCCTGGCATACGCACCACCACCACTACCGCCGACGACACCGATGCCCCCGGCCAGGGCCTCTTACACGGCGATGCCCTCATCGAGGCCGGCGGCACCGACGAGGAGGGCGAGTTCTCCGCGAGCGACTTCGACGCCGACTCTGTGAGCGACCGCACCGACTCGACGTCGCTCAACTCGAGCATCTACCAGCACAGCTACGAGCACGGCCGGCGCTACCACCGCTACCGCCACGGCCGCTACCCGCTGCCCAACGACGAGGCCGAGCAGAACCGCGAGGACATGCTGCACGCTATGATGCTCGAGGCCACCGACGGCCGCCTCTTCTACTCGCCCATCGGCGACTACCCGCAGAAGATTGCCGACCTGGGCACGGGGACGGGGATATGGGCCATTGAGAGTAAATCATGACGCCGCCACCGCGTGGAAGGAACCCCAAAGCATTGCGGGAGAGGGCTGACGTTTTCTTCTTTCTTGCCGTCGTTGTACAGTAGGCGACAAGTTTCCGAGCGCCGAAGTCCTGGGGCTGGACCTGAGCCCCATCCAGCCGGCCTGGGTGCCTCCGAATGTCAAGTAAGTTTCTCAAACTGGGTTATATAAAGGGTTGTTGGCCTTTTGGTTTGAAAAAATGATGGTTCTAATCCATATAAAAAAACAACAGGTTCCTCATTGACGATGTAGAAGACGAGTGGTTAAACGGCGACGACTTTGACTTTGTCCACCTCCGCAACATGATTCCCATCCTCAAGTCGCCAGTGGGACTGCTCAAGCAGGCATATGCGTATGGAGCCTCATTTACATAATAACTGCGTCACCGCTAAAAAAAAAAAAGAAAAAAGCTGACACTATTCTACCAGTCATATGAAACCCGGTGCTTGGGTCGAGCTGCAGGACGTGGACGGCATGTGCCACTCGGACGACAACAGCATGCCAGACGACTGGCCCATCAAGCGCTTCACTGAGATCCTCCTCCAGGCCTTTGCCAAGTTTGGCACAAACGCCCACGCTGCCGTGTTTGGCGGGCAGTACCTCGCCGAGGCCGGCTTCATCAACATCAGGCAAAACTTTATCAAGCTGCCGTACGGCACATGGCCGCGCGACAAGTAGGTTTCAAATCCACACACATGTTTTCCTAATTGATATACAGCGAGCGAGCGAGCGAGCGAGTGAGTGAGCAAGTCTTGGACTAACACGTTGTCCAACAGAATCATGAGATTGGTCGGCATGTACTACCGCACCGCCTGCGAGGAGTTCTTCCCCGCCGTCGGCGCCATTCACTTCCCCGCGCTGGGCTGGGACAAGAACGAGATCGAAGTCTTCTTTGCCCAGTGCCGCCAGTCCATGCGGGACCCCAAGGTGCACGCCTACGGAAAGATGATTTTCTGGAGCGGACAGAAGCCCCTCGATGCTTAACAGTATTAAACCGAAAAAAAAAAAAAAAGAAAAGAGAAAAAGAAAACACCAAAAAACGGACCTGTTATGAGACAGACGAAGGGCTGCGAAATTGTTCTATAAGCCAAGTTGTATTTACTTTCCCCCCTCTCTATGGTATCTCTCTCCCTTCATACGCCCTGTCACATATTGTTTCTTATAGCTCTAGTCGGGTTGGTTTTCTTAGGCTTTTTTTTTTTTTTTGCTGTTGGGCAAAGAGTGTTGTTGAGCGAGTTTGCTTCGATCCCCAGTTTCGAAGACGGGTCAAATTTACAAGGACCTCCAAACCACAGGATGGGTAAAGAAGCGAAAAATATTTTAGTCTTCACAGATACGCAGGTCAGAAACATGCAAAGTGTTATTGCATCAATAAAGTGCTACATTTTATACGCCGCCTAAAGCCGTGTTCTTTTTAAAATATTACCGCAACACCCAGACAAGTTCAACACAACCCGATTTTCATAGCCACAATGCCTGCTGTCCTCCTCACCTTCGGCCCTTCTTGGCCTTTTTGTTGCGGGGCGCTTCCCCGTGGTCGTCGCCGCCTCTCCTCTTCTTTCGGCCCTCCTCGAGCAGCTTCTTCATGCCTTCGGTGCCCTTGAACTTGGGGTTGGAGGGGTCGATGGCGAACTCGTGGCTGTCGTAAACGGCCTTGAAACGGCTGTCGTCGACGTCCATCTCGAACTCCGACTGCAGGCCGCCGCGCGACTGCTTGGCCTCGGCTCGCTTCTTGGCCTTGCCCTTCTTGCCCTTTGCCTTCTCGGCCCGGATAATCTCGTTCATGTCGAAGTGGTCGAGGTGGTCGGCCTGGTTGTCGTTGGCATCCTCGGCCATGACCTTCTCAAGCTGAGCCTTCTGGGCCTTGGAAGCCGACTCAGCAGCCTCGCGAGCCTCGCGCTTCTTGAGGCGCTCCTCCTTGCGGATTGAAGACTTGGACACGGGGGCGGGGTCCTCGGCGGTGAAGAAGGGGTCGTCGAATCCGAGATCCTCGGTCTCGGCGGCAGCGGCCTCTTCAATCTCCTCATCAGACTCCTTGTCCTCTCGCTTGGCCTTGGCCTTCTCGCGCTTCTTCTCCTTGCGTTCGCGCTCCTTGCGCTTGTACTTCTCGATTGTAGTCTCCTCTTCCTCTGCCTTCTTCTTGGGTGCGCCCTCTGTAAGAGCAGGCGTAAAAGTAATCTCCATGTCACCAACAGGTCCGCCGGAGGACTTTCCTGCTGGCTCATCGCCCAGCCCAAGGGCGGCTCGCATCTTTTGTCGTGCGAGCTCCTTCTTGGACAGCTTGGGCTTTTCCTCTCCATCTTCCTCTTGACCAGCCTCCTCAAAGTCTGATTGGTCGTCTTCAGTGTCGCTGGCCAGGTATGCTCGCAGATCGTTCTCCTCAATCTCAGCTCGGCTTCCGCTGAACGCGCGGTTGATGGAATCCTTTCGCGAGACCTCGTCTGGGTGCATATCCCAGGTGAGCTTGACCTTGGAGCTCTGGAGTGCGTTGGTCACGAACTCGACGGGCTTGTAGGTGTCAGGAACCTTGTCGCATTCGTCGCGGGGCTCATCGTCAAAGGTGACGTCGTCGGGGACGAATCGCAGATCAAGGAAGTTGGATGAGGTCTGGTATTCGCGTCCATCCGTAGCATCGTAGATTTCCTTGGCGATCTCGGGGCTCGAGCAAACCATGACGGCATAGTAGTATCGCAGACGATCCAGCTGGTACGACCGCAGCGCATCACTGTCAAAGTCTTGATCATCGCCCTCGGCAAGCAGGTCCTTCTTAATCTTCTCATCCTCCTCCTCGCTATCCGAGTCTGAATCTTCTGAGTCGTCCGAGTCGTCGTCCGAGTCGGTCTTGGCTGCCTTCTTGAAGACCTCTTTGGGGGGACCCTCCAACTCTTCTTGCTGCATGCGCTCCTTGCCAAACTCGCTGGGATAAATAGAAACCTTGTCGACCTTGCCACCCTTTCCTTGGATGAAACTGGAGAAGAGAGCCATCAAATCGGTCGACTTGACGTGGTCCCAGTCCAGGTTTACGACAGCAATGCGATTGGTGACCTCTCCATCCTCGACCTCGGCTTGCTCGTCTCTGAACCTCTGCATGTCGCCCTTGACATCAACCTCAGCACCTCCCTCCTCGTCGGAATCGTCGTCATCAGAATCCGAATCGGACTCTGAGAAACCTCCACCTCTGGCAGGATCGAGTTTCGCGTGGGCGGCAAGAAGCTCTCGCTGGACAATCTCGTCGTCGTCAACCTGGATTTCCTCCTCTTCCTCCTTGCCCTTATCCTCGTCGCTATCCTCATCCTCATCCTCATCTTCACCTTCCTCTCGATATAATCTCTGGAGGGCCTTCTTTTTGGAGTCGGACTTTAGTTTTCGACCATAGCGATCGACCTTTGCGGTTGCGGTAAACTCTTCATCCTTGAGCATGCGAGAGAATCGCTTGTCGATTGTGGTCTTGGACGCCTTTTTTGAGGGCAATCGGTACCGGGGGTCGGTTTCGAAGCTGGAGAATCGCGCATCGGTGATGCGGCTCGAGGACGCGCCTCCCTTCTTTTTGGCGTTTTTCATGGCTGGCTGCTGATTGACGATGGAGTGGTGATGGGATTTGCGACAGTGCTATGGAGGGGCAGAATACATTTTTTTTGGCGGTCAACTTTTTCT
The DNA here is from genome assembly GCA_020623665.1 of Calonectria multiphialidica. Classification (NCBI taxonomy): domain Eukaryota; kingdom Fungi; phylum Ascomycota; class Sordariomycetes; order Hypocreales; family Nectriaceae; genus Calonectria; species Calonectria multiphialidica. The sequence continues at coordinate 360,165 of JAHVYC010000005.1, read as the reverse complement.
GCCCAGGGCGGTGAGACTAGCTGGCCCAATCGCGCGGTGTGATTTGCCAGTGCAGCAAATAGGTGGAGTTGTCGGTCATCGGTGGCTCCCAATGCCGCTCTCCAAAAAATTTCCAGCGACTCCAAGACAGAGGATCTCACGAGACAACCTCATCCTCATCTTCGAGCGCTCGACGAATGGCACCTAACGCACGACACGGCGGGCGCCAGCCTAAGACGCAGAAGGTTGGGCGCACCGAACAGCGCCAGCAGAAGCGGAAGAGGGACCAGGAGGATCTCCAGAAGCTCGAGCAGCGAGTGCAAGAACTGGTAAGTTGTTGGTGGGGCGTCGCTTCGTCGCGACGGTGCAATTCGCAATGCTTGTTGCTCACAGAAGACTCAGGATCCCAAGTCGGCCGAAATCAAAAACTTTTCCCACCTCCCATTGTCCGTACCTACCGCTTCGGGCCTCGAGGCCTCGCACTTCCAGACTCTCACCGAAATCCAAGCCGCTGCTGTGCCTCTGGCCCTCAAGGGAAACGATATTCTTGGCGCAGCCCGGACAGGAAGCGGAAAGACCCTGGCTTTCATTATCCCCGTCCTCGAGAAGCTCTACCGTTCTCAGTGGACCGAGTTTGACGGACTGGGCGCTCTCATCCTCTCACCAACTCGTGAGCTGGCTGTTCAAATCTTCGAGGTCTTGCGAAAAGTTGGCCGCAATCATGCCTTTTCGGCGGGTCTGGTCATTGGTGGAAAGAGTCTGAAGGAGGAAGCAGAGAGACTCGACAGGATGAACATCTTGGTCTGTACGCCCGGTCGAATGCTGCAGCACCTGGATCAGACTGCCGGTTTTGACGCCAACAACCTGCAAATCTTGGTCCTGGATGAGGCCGATCGAATCATGGATCTGGGATTCCAATCTGCGGTTGATGCATTGGTTGAGCATCTCCCCAAGGAGCGACAGACTCTCATGTTCAGTGCCACCCAGAGCAAAAAGGTTTCCGACCTTGCGCGTCTGAGCCTCAAGGACCCCGAATACGTCTCCGTTCACGAAGCCGCCACCACCGCTACCCCTACGACTCTTCAGCAACACTACATCGTCACTCCTCTGACTGAGAAGCTTGACACTCTGTACGGCTTCATCAAATCAAACCTCAAGAGCAAGATTATTGTGTTCTTGAGTTCCGGCAAGCAAGTCCGATTTGTATATGAGAGTTTCCGACACCTCCAGCCTGGTATCCCTCTACTCCATCTCCATGGCCGACAAAAACAAATTGCCAGATTAGAAATCACTTCAAGATTTACCGAAGCCAAGCAGTCTTGTTTATTTGCAACCGATGTCGTCGCCAGAGGTATTGATTTCCCCGCTGTCGACTGGGTAATCCAGGTCGACTGTCCCGAGGATGCCGATACCTATATCCACCGTGTTGGTAGAACAGCCCGATTCCAGAGCAATGGCCGAGCAGTGCTGTTTTTGGACCCTAGCGAGGAGCCAGGAATGCTGAAGCGGCTGGAACAGAAGAAGATCCCTATCGCTAAGGTGAATGTCAAGGAAAAGAAGAAGAAGTCCATCAAGGACCAACTTCAAAGCATGTGCTTTCAGAACCCCGATCTCAAATACCTGGGCCAAAAGGCCTTTATTAGTTATACCCGATCGATCCACTTGCAAAAGGACAAGGAGGTTTTCAAGTTCAACAAGCTTGATCTGGATGGGTACGCTTCTAGCCTTGGTCTGCCCGGAACCCCTCAAATCAAATTTCAAAAAGGTGACGACATTAAGCGCATCAAGAACGCTCCTCGAGCGGGCATGTCCAGCGACTCGGAATCAGATATGGACATCAACGGAGCCAAGGAGAAGAAGAAAAAGAACGAGGTGCGGACGAAGTACGACAAAATGTTTGAGCGAACCAACCAAGACGTTTTGTCAAGCCATTACACAAAGCTTGTTCTGGATGGCGATGAGAAGAAGACTGGAGATGATGACGAGGATGGTGATTTCCTGTCAGTGAAGAGACGGTTGAATGACGATGATCTGGACGAGGAAGCCAACAACGCGTTCAAGAGCTCGGCAAAGATCATCGAAGGTATGGGAGGAGAAGAGCCCTTTATTGTGGACTCAAAACGACGAGAAAAGGCTCTCAAGTCGAAGAAGAAGATGCTCAAGTTCAAGGGCAACCCCACAAAGCTGGTCTACGACGAGGACGGCAACGCCCACGAAGTGTACGAGCTCCAAGACGAGGACGACTTCCACCAGGACGGTACCGCCGAGGAGCAGCGCCGCAAGTTCGTCGAGGGCGAAACAACGCGCGTGCAGGAAGCCGATGTCGACGACAAGGCGCACGCCAAGCAGAAGCGCCGCGAGAAGCGCGACAAGCGCAAGGCCCGCGAGGCCATGGAGCGCGCCGGCATCGACCCGGACGGCGACGAGGCGCCCATGCTGCAGAACGTCGACGACACCGAGGACCCGCTGGCCCTGCTGCGCTCCCTCCCCATGCCCGGCGACGCCAGCTCCAACAGCGACTCGGAGCCCGAGCCCCCGCGGAAGCGCGCCAAGAAGTGGTTCCAGGACGACTCGGACGACGAGCGCGAGGCCAAGAAGCGCAAGGGCAAGGTCTTCGAGGTGCACGACGAGCCCGAGACGCTCGAGGACCTCGAGGCCCTGGCGACCGGGCTGCTGGACGGTTAGGAGGACTACGACGGCGGTGTGCGGACGGGCTTGGTGCGATACCCCCTATTATAGTGTCGGAGAGGACGCAGATGAGTGTGGACATAGACAAAAGTTGGACGAGTATGGAATTCAAGGGCCGCGTCTTTCACGAGTGTTATATAATATGCATGAAACTCATTGTCATTCAACCATCCTCCCTCTCAGTAGATTGCTGTGATTCTAGATGTACAGGAGCTCTTGATCGTTATAGGCCCGGTTTGCCCCAGCTGGCCGGACCCTCTAAGAAACAATGGCTTTCCAGATGGCTCTTAAGACCACAGCCCCTGACTTCACTAGCTATTGGGACAACCGGTTCAACGAGCTGTCTGACGGGGCTCTGCCCAGGTGGATGGGCCGTGTCCCAAACGGCCTAGATATAGCTAATAAGTTCGAGAAACGCCGACTGCAGCGGCGGGTACCGGGTCGGACCTTCGGCTTGGGGCTTCCCCGTTTGACCTCCCTAAGCTAAGTTTGTTGTGTTGGTTATGGTAATCCCCTCCAAACCCCACGCCTCTGGCCTCTTGGGTCGGGCTGGGATGAGTGTCTTTCGGTCCCTTGGCTAGGGGGTGGCTTTTGGCCTTGTTGACCTTGGGTCGAGTTGGCTTGGCCGTTGATCGATTTGGTGTTCGGCGTTGGGGTCAGGCTTTCCAGCCGGCCGGTCTGAGCACCTCAATAAAGTAGGGAAGCATTCTGTGAAGAAACGGAGGCTTCTGCAGATATTAGGGTCGGGAGGGCCCTGTCTGTTATCGCCTTGTCGGGGCGTTTTGAGCTGCTGGTCCTGGCCCTGACCTCTCTGTCTTGCTCGTCCTTGCCTTGGAAGGAGGCTAAGCCGAAGGTGCCCCTTGGGGACCGCCCCTGCAAACCTGCGTTTTTCGAGCCTATTAGCTATATCAAGGCCGGCTGTGACACGGGCTGGACAGCCGGGCGGGGGCCTCATCAGACAGTTCGTTGATCCGGTTATCCCAATAGCTAGTGAAGCCAGGGGCTGTGGCCTCAACAGCCCTTGGGAAACATCTTGTTGCGTCAATCCAAGGGTCTGTCTAAATCTCTTATAGTTGTTGCTGCTAGCTGGCTATGCCGGTCAGCGGAGGGGAGTTTGCTTAGGTTTGAAGCCATCCAAAGCTAGTTGCCGTGACTACCGCATGCGGATGGTGATAGCAGCCGCGTCAGGCTAGGGCTGTGGTAGCCAGATAGTGCAACTATATCCTTATCCTGCTATTGTGTGATCTTCTGGAGCCGCTTGCGGTTAGAGCTATCCAGCCATTACTATAAGTACCAGACTAGGCTATTGAGACCAGTGTGTCAGTGTGACCGTGACACACTCCCCTTTTGCGTGTCAATTGTCTATGTCTCAAATTTTGTGTGCCAATTATTTGCTATTGTTGTTTGGACATTAAACCTCGTTCATACAACTAGACTATCAATTCCTAAAGGCCGCCCCAGCTCCACGCTTTCCCACAAAAATGCCATATGTGTGTGTGTGTGTGTGCAAGTGTATACGCAGATGTATATATACCCCGTCTCCCTTTTTAGTTGGAGTAACCCCCGTGAGAGAACAAAAAAAGCAATGCAGCAAAAAGTAGAAGCGACAACTGCTTGTGGTATCACGGCTTTCTGGTTGCTAAACCCCCCACCCCTCCTTTCCCCAACGCCGATAAAACAAAAAATTTCATTACAAGAAACACTGTTTAGTTCTTGTTTCTTCGTGCCAATTCATCATGCGCGCTGTCCAAATAATCTCACTCGGTAGAAGCACGTATGGCTGTGGGCGCCGTAGTTGCTGATGGCGCGGACGATGACCTGGTCGGTTCCGGCGCCGAGGGCCTCGAGCTCGCTGCTCAGGCGATGGACGTGGACACCGTCGTGCAGCTCTGCGTCCTGGTAGATAAACTGGCCGATTTTGACAAAGGCGGAGCCGTACTGCGGTTGGTGATAGTTCCAGTCGCTCCTGTCGTCAGGAAAGTGTGTCGAAGCAAAGTCCTGGACGCGGCTGCGGATGCGCGAGTCGGCGATGTAGGCGTAAACCTCAATGTTCTTCGGACGGGCATCCGGGTCAGTGGATGCTCCGGGGAGAATGTGTTCGATAACGACATGCTGAGGGACAATGACGTGGCCAAGCTGGACCGAGAGAGACGCGCCATGGGGGTTGCCACGGTGGTTGACAGAGCGAGCCGCACACCAGCATTCACCCTCGTCATCCCAGTGATGCAGAGCAGCAACTGGGGGCAAAGGTTTGTAGCCGCGAACGCCTTGCTTGAAGTTTTTGGCAGCCATGACACCCGCGTTGTTGGGGTCGTAGGTTGCTGCCGTCCGCTTGGCATCGACAGTGGCTCCCGAGCCAACAGAAAAGTAGTTGACTTGGTTCTTGAGCTCGGCATCCCAGTGGAATTGGATTTTTCCGTTGGCGATTGAGCCAAGATTCATGTCCGCAATGGTCTTGCGGACAAGGCGATCCACCAAGGCGCCAACCTCAGCTTTGCTCACTCCTTCGGGAATATTTTCTGTTGCCATGCGAACAGCCTTGCGCAGATTGTCGACCTGGGCCTCCAGCTCGTTCATATCGCCCCGGATTTCGGACCGATGTGATGCAAATTCGGATTGCAAATGCCGCACGAACTCTTCCCGCGTGACCACAACCTCCTTCGGTTGTTTCTTTTCGTGGTCCTCAAGCTGCTCCTTGACAATCTCGGCCAGCCGCCTATCAAACTCCTTTCCTGACCCAGCAGATTTGATCTTGTCCAACGCCGTGCCCAGGAGTTCAGCAATCTTGTCGTTATTATTTTTCACCCAGGCATCCCAGGTCCCGGTCATCTTACCATCGAGACGTTCTTCGATGCCCGCAGCGCTCAAGTTGAGCTTCGACGCAAATGTAGGGTCCTTGTTAAGTCGCCTAATAATGGCCTGCCACTGTTGCTCCGACGTAAACTGGTATTCGCCATCCTTCTTCTCCATCGTCATAATTCGACCGTCATCTTGGATCAGATCCCGCAGAGCGTACCAAAACTCCTGCGTAACTACAGGTTTGCCGTCATGGAGCTCCATTCGTACTATTTTGGGCACTACCATTTCGAGCTTCTGGAGGGACGCAGCATGTAGTCGGCCGGTTTTGACTAGAATGCCGAGGTCCTTTTCGTACTTTTTGAGAATATTGTTGGCCTTCTTCTCACCGTCGTCGTCGGCGTCCCACAGATCCGAGATATTGTCGAGGCTGCCTGACGAAGGCCAGGATATTGAGGGCACAAGATCGCCAATTTTGTGAGTGATGTCGCTGAGAGCAGGCCAGCTAATTCCGCGTGGAAGACCAATGTTCGGGATGCCTGGTGAGGAATCCCTCAGGTTGCCAGCGATGACCGGCCCAAACAAAACCATAACAGCGATACCCAAGATGCCGGCGACAACGCTCCCAACAGTCCAGAAAAAGTTCTCTCCTAGCGTTGGAAGGCACTGTCGAACATGAAAGCTTGAAATCTTGTCGACGAGGCTGAGGAAATAATCCGCGGCCCTGTCAATCAACCAAAATAGAGCCTGGATGTAGGTCATGGGGTTAAAAAGATACGTCCACCTCGTGAAACCAGTAGATTCAGTAGATTCATCATCCTGCTCCTCTTCACCCTCACGGTCCTGGGTTCCAAAAAGTCGCCGAAATGAATCCACTGATAATAACGACACCAACCGAGTCCACCGCTGCTGCCTTTCCTCGGGATCCCCTGCCGTATCTAGCTCCAATCTTTCGCGGGTAATTCTCTCCTCTGCTTCCATAATTTCGCGCTGGATTGCGGCATCTCGTTCCAATGGGTCGTCCGGAAATGTGTTGGAACCGAAAGAGCTCTTCTTTCTATTTAGCTCATCCGCCTGCGCAAACAAACCAGGCCCTCGCCGCTCATTGATGTGTAGAGTCCTCCTAGAATCGCCATCATCCCCTTCGCCGTTACCCGTCCCAACGTCGCTTGGCCTGGTGTTTTCTGGCCTGGCCTTGGCCGGCCCAGTGTCGCTTGGTTGACTGTGAGCAGTCAGAGTACGTGAGTCTGTTTGGCGCTGTTTCGATGGGGGCGCTAAGTTTCTTGATGCTGTGGGAGGTGCGAGATTTGGGCCTCTTAATGATTGCGCAAGGGACATCTTGGGTCGTGCTGGGGCGTCGTCCATTTCTTCTTCCTCTTCTTCGTCGTCTGATTGTTGAGGTGTTGGCTCCTTTTGAGGCCTTAATTGTCGTAAATTGGACTGGCGCATTCGATTAGGTGCAGGCGTATTTGTTTGAATGCGGTGTCCTTGGGTAGCGTTTCGGGTATCAACTTCATCCTCCTCCTCCTCTTCACTTTCGTTGCCTTCACTCGGATCTCGTCGAGTTGGCCGGGTTGGCTGTGGCTTTAGTTCGGGTTGTGTCCTCCCCGCACGCAGGCCCACATCGGCCGGTCCGGGCCGAGTTGGCGCTGCAGCTGTGAACCGAGTGGTTGGTTTTTGGGGTGAGGCCTGATGAGGGGGTTCCTTGGGGGGTTCCTGGAGTTGTCGCTGAGGGCGTGGAGGCGCTGGGCGAACATCCCGTACTGGTGAACTCCCCGGTGTGGATTCAATTGTGGCGTCTCCGTAGTAATCACTCTCCATTGCAAAGCTGCGCATACTATCGCCGTCATCTATTGCAACGGATGCCCGAGATATACTCAGATTGCTTGCTAGGCCTGGTATTGTTTGTCAGTGGTTGATGCTTGAATGGCTTATCGCGAGCACTTACTGTGGGGCTTTGGGGGGTTCAGGACAGGCCAGCTGGGCCGGGAGGGAGGGTTGGCAAGTTCATCATCGTCGGATCCGCGAGCAGCAGTTCTACGCAGCACGCTTTGAGGCCGTACGAATACGTCTGTTTCTTGGTTCCTGGTGAGGGCTTGGTTGATGGCACTGCTGAGATCCATGCGCTGAAACCCACTCCCTGGTCGAGGTGGCGGCTCGACATCAGACCCATAGGTGTACTGTCTTCGCGAACTTGGAGTGCCGGCCAAGGCCGGCAGCTGCGGCCTCACAAAAATTCCCGGCTTATCCTGAGAGGGTTGCGACTCCTGATCCTTGCCGGAGAAACGAGCGCTTCGTCTAACCGATGAAGCTGGTGGCGGCATTGTGGTTGTGAGTTAGGGGGGTGTGAGTGAGATGGTGAGTGAGTGAGTGATGCGATGTTCAGATGAAGAACAAGGCCGCGACTCCCGGGGTTGTGGAGGTAAATAAGGATGCTCTTCTGTTCCTTTCATGAAAGGTCGGCGTAGCCCGTCCCTTCAAAGGGATCGCGTAAACAAAGTATCGAGCAGTGGTGGTCTCGTTTAAGGTTGAAAGCGCGGCTGGACCAAAATGGCGGCGTGCGCATCCACGATGCTCAGTGGGCAATGGCAATATGCAAATGAGTTCAAGTGACGAATAGGTTACATCCCGGGCGTGTCGATTATTGGGGAGCGTGTTTCCTGTGCGCCAAGCTCCCTTTCAGAGTTGTCGAGCTAAAAGTTGAGGCGCGCGCGCATGCAGACAAAGGGCATCTTGGAGAGCTGCTGCTTGCTGGTGGGCGTGTTTCCGGTGTGACGGGCGAAAACCTGCAAGCAAAAAAACCAAGCCGTGCGCAAACGCGACTCAGACCGGGGGCACACGCAGCGACAGAGCCAGGCCCAATTCGAAGATCCGTTCCGCGAAAAGCCAATGACCGGGGGCCGACAGCAGACAGCTGAAAAGAAATTCCGTTCCTGGCGATATCCTGGCGATGCTGGTGCGAGTGTGTTTTGGCGATGGCGGCTGGGAGACGCGAGGCGCGCCGAGGATTAGGCGGCGCAAATCAAGTGGCTGGGGAGAGGCGTGGTCACGTGGTTGGGCGACCTTTGGGAAACGCATCTTGGGAGTTTGTGGCATTTTGTGATGTTTTGGGTAGGGGGAAATGGAAAGCGAGATAGCAGCCAACGAATTCCGCGATTAAAAAAGAATTGACTGAATCAATCGGGTTTTCCAGAATCTGCATGAATTTGATTCGCCCTCTGAAATGGCTCTCGCGCACGCGACGGCGCCAGGTACATGCAGCATCGGAGTGTGGTATGTAGCAGCCAATGCAGCATGAAGACTGCAAGCCTCTGTCTCTGAATCCTTGCCAAGAGGATCGGCGAAAAAGCAGAAAATCGGATCAAACGGCCGATTCGCACACCGTCACTTGTCAAAGTCGAGTGATTGGCGCAGCAATTGCCTCAGGACGGTAGCAGGGTGTGTTCAGCCGCAGATGTTTTGGCTGAATGCCGCGATACCGCGATGCTGTACATAATATAATGTAGCTACAGTCCACACCTCTCTTTTTTTGATCTGTCCCCGTCCTGGTGCCGCCGGCGACCGACCGAGTAGCTTGACGCACGTAATCTAAACCGGGCTCGGAGCTAAATTTAACATGCCTTGGCAACGGTAAGCGTGTGAAATCCCCTCGTGGCTCGGCGCCCAAACATGGGAAAGAAAAAAAAAAAAAAGGGACAGGGCCCCTCCCCCGCCGCGCCAGCCTGCCACGCTTGTTACGTAGCTGTGCAGGGAAGCGCTCGTCATCTTAATTGACCGTGCTTCTGAAATTCGTCAAGCAGATCATGTCAAATGCGGATGGCTGGTTGGCCCGTAAGTTTCATGTCACAGATTTAGTACAGGTACCCAGGCGGATGGACAATCCCATGCCTATCCCATGCCCATTAACACCGTGTCCAGTGAGAACCGCCCTGGCTCATCTCATCCGGTGTCAGGAGCTATGTATAATTAAATAAATCCCCTCGTTGCCGTTTCCCAGCCAGCAGAAAGAGACAGACCCTTTCATCTTCATCTCTTCGTTCTCTTCCCGCTCGTCTATCGTCTGTCCATCGTCTATCGCAAACAGCCCACGCCTCATCTCCCCATCCGTTAGCCGCAGTGGGTTGTGTCTCTCGTATCGTCTTTTATTGGGTGCCGCCCGTTCCCCCTCCAAGCGCAGAAAAGTGCCCCGCCACACCTCCTTGTCGCCCTCACCTGGCTCCCCGCAATAAGTTACCTTAACAACTCCAACACCACCCTCCCTCCCTCAGCTCTCTCTCTCTGCCTTCTCCAAATTCTCACCGCAATCCTCCCCCGCCAAAAAAAAAAGAACAACAAAGACTCTTCATCATGCCTGTCGGAACGGTCCTCGTCACTGGGTACGCTGCCAACCCCCAGCTGGAATGCCCCCCTCCAGCGCACACTCCAGCTTCCTTTGTCTGCGCCAGAGTCTGCGCCAGAGTCCTGACAAGGGCGCAATGACGCTTGATCGGGCCTGGTTTGCGCCTTTACTGAGAATACCCCTTTGCTGACCTGGACCTTTTTTTTTGTGCGCTGCAGTGGTACGGGCTACATTGGCTCCTTCACCACCCTCACCCTCCTCCAGAACGACTACGATGTCGTCATCGTCGACAGCCTGTACAACTCGTCCGAGGTAGCTCTCGACCGCATTGAGCTCCTTTGCGGTCGCCGCCCTGCCTTCTACAAGGTCGACGTGACCGACGAGAAGGCCATTGACGAGGTCTTTGCCAAGCACCCCACCATCGACAGCGTCATTCACTTTGCTGCCCTCAAGGTGAGTTCCCCCGACGATTGCCCCAAGGGGAAACTAAGCGAGCTGACGCCACTCTCAGGCCGTGGGAGAGTCCGGTGTCATCCCCCTGGAGTACTACCGCGTCAATGTCGGCGGCAGCATTGCCCTCCTCCGCTCCATGCAGCGCAACAATGTGACCAACATTGTCTTCTCCTCCTCGGCCACCGTCTACGGCGACGCCACCCGCTTCCCCAACATGATCCCCATCCCCGAGCATTGCCCCATTGGGCCCACCAACACCTACGGCCGCACCAAGGCCATCATTGAGGACGTCATCACCGACTTTGTCAACGCCCAGCGCGACAACCTCAAGAAGGAGGACAAGCCCTTTGCCCAGTGGAACGGTGCTCTGCTCCGATACTTCAACCCCTGCGGTGCCCACCCCAGCGGCATCATGGGCGAGGACCCCCAGGGTGTTCCCTACAACCTGCTGCCCCTCTTGGGACAGGTCGCCACCGGCGAGCGCGAGAAGCTCCTCGTCTTCGGTGATGGTAAGCTAGAACAGGGCTCCGGTCCTACAAATCCAATTCAATTCAGTTCAGTTCATTCTAACCATCCCCAGACTACGACTCCCACGACGGCACTGCCATCCGAGACTACATTCACGTCCTCGACCTTGCCCGTGGTCACCTCGTCGCCCTCAACTACCTCCGCGAGAACAAGCCCGGCGTCAAGGCCTGGAACCTCGGCTCCGGCCGCGGCAGCACCGTCTACGAGATCATCAAGGCCTTCAGCTCCGTCGTCGGCCGCGACCTGCCCTACGAGGTCCACCCCCGACGACAGGGCGACGTGCTCAACCTCACTGCCCAGCCCAAGCTTGCCAACGAGGAGCTCAACTGGAAGACGGAGCTCACCATGGAGGAGGCCTGCAAGGACCTGTGGCACTGGGTCAAGAACAACCCCAAGGGTTACCGCCAGGAGCCTCCCCAGGAGCTCTTGGCCGCCGTCAAGAAGGCCTAGATTAGATGCGAGCGGGTCTCCTCACGCCCTGGATCCTGGCCGGGCTATTAGCGTAAAATGCTTGGACATGCAGCGATTGAAAGAAATCCATGACATTTATTTTAGACACGTGATAGCATTAAGAAAAAAAACAGACAAAAGAAAGAGCCAACAGCAAAGAAAAAAATAAAAGGGTTTAGAATCTAATTACAATTTTATGAGCAGCTTGCCCGTCGTCTTTCGTCCCTCAATGTCCTGGTGGGCGCGCGCCACGTCCTTCAGGGGGTACACCTCGTGCACGGCGACGTTCAGCTTGCCGGATGTGATCATGTCGAAGAGCTCGTAGGTGTACTTCTCCAGGCTCTCTCGGTCCGCAACGTAAACTCCGACGGTGGGTCGCATGAGTCTGATGCCCTTGGGGGTGAGGCGGAGGATGTTTACAGGTGGGACAGCGCCAGACTGACATGTTTTATTAGCAACCTATTCGCCTCACTGCGCCATGCAGGCTTGTGGATTGACTTACAGCGTTTCCGAACGAGACAAGGATTCCCTTGGAAGCAATCATGTCAATGTCGGCATCGAAGGTGGCCTTGCCGACGCCGTCGAAGATGACGTCGACTCCGTGGCCCCCAGTAATCTCCTTGACCTTGGCCACGACGTCGTCGTTGGAGTTGATGGTGTAGTCGGCGCCGAGCTTGCGGGCCAGCGCAAGCTTCTCCTCGGTGCTGGCGGTGCCAATCGTCTTGGCGCCCACGGCGCGGAGCATCTGGACCAGCAGGCTGCCGACACCGCCGGCGGCGGCGTGGACGATGACCCACTGGCCGGGCTTGACCTCGCCGGCCTCGCGGATCAGGGTCCAGGCGGTCAGGCCCTGGAGGAAGGCGGCGGCGGCCTTGTCGTTGGAGACGGCGTCAGGGATGACGACGGCGTCCTTGGCGAGGACGGCGCTGTACTCGCCGTAGGTGCCGTAGGTGCCCATGAAAACGACGCGGGAGCCGACGGGGATGGTGGTGACGGACGAGTGGGCCTCAACGACCTCGCCGGCGCCCTCGCGGCCCAGGATCAGCGGGAGGTAGGGGGCCTTGTACAGGCCGGAGCGGAAGTAGGTGTCGATGTAGTTGACGCCGGCGAAGTCGTTCTTGACGAGGACCTGGCCCTCGCCCACCTTGGGGACGGGCGCATCGGTATACTGGAGGACCTCGGTGCCGCCGTTCTCGGAGATCTGGATGACCTTCATGGTTGGGGGGATGGGAGCCATGGTGACGATGTATCGGCGATGTCGAAGAAGCAGGGGAGGATGAGGAGCAGCAGCAGCAGCAGCAATGGGCTTAGACAATGGGATCGCCCAGGCGGATGGGGGACTGGAGAGCTTATAAAGCGAGCGGCGGGCTGCTGGCCAGACTCCAGACGACAGGGTCATGCTACAGGACCTACTGTACTCTGGGTGCAATGCAGCTTCAATTGGCAACCCTGCGACTGCGACCTCGGAAGTAGCCGGCTCATTCGCGAATTATATATATCCGGGCGAGGGACCAGCCACGGCATGCTGCGTTCCGTCCTCCAGAAACCCTCTCTCTCTGTCTCTCAATGGGCGCGCCCTGCGCAGGGCATGCCTGCAAACGGATTGGGTGGGCGCGCGCGCGCAGAGTGGGGAGAAGGGGGGTTGAGCTTCCATGATGGCGGGGTAGAATGACATCTTTTGTTTTTTTTTGGCGGTCCCGGAGGAGCTCTTCTCCATGTTCGCTTAGCAATCAACGGAAATTCCATCTGGCGGCGGCGGGCGGGAGAGGGCGGCCGGTGGGTACCCGACACCCGATTCGATGAAGCCGAAGCTTTCGGAAGAGAGCGCGTCCTCGTTGGTTGAGAGTAATTCCGGGGGGGGAATGAGGGAGAGAAGAGAGAGGGGGTGGTGGGTAGCGATCATGATTGTGTGTGTGTGTGTGTGCAGTGTGTGTGGAGCTGGCTAGTTAGTAGCTCTTTGCTTTTTGCGAAGCTCGGACAGGTCGCAAGACTTGGTTGAAGCTATCAAATATGATGCAAAAGGCGCGGTGGCCAAGGGGTTTAAATATGGTTCTGACAAGGCAGAGCATCATCAATGGCTGGTCGCTGATATAGATCGGATCAATTGTGCCGAGCTGGCCCAAATTTCGTGCATCCACCAGTCTGACAGCAGCAGAGCCACGCGTATCGCAGCTTCAATGCTACCCAAACCTCTACTCCAAGAGGTGGCAATCATGTGGAAGCTGGAGCTGGTGGTGCGTCTGCTTGGAGGCAGGTTGTGTGCAAGCAGCGGACAATTCTTTTATGCAAAAGCGTCCATAATTAAGCAAATGCCAAAAAAAAAACATTGGTTTTGAAGAGAAAAACAAACGGAAACAAGAATTATATATAGATGCAAAAAGAATAAATTCTTGCGTCGTACGGAACTCGAATCCGTGCCTCAACTTATCACTAATGGAAGAGTTGAATCCTAACCCCTAGACCAACAACGCTTTTGGATGTCAGATGGCAAATTAATTTCGCTACAAGACCCATGGTGAGACAGAGCTCCACCCGTTACCTTCCCAAACTCAAGAGAGAGATAGTCAAGATCAACGGCGTTGATACTATTTGAGAGTGTAAAGTGTCATCTAAATATTATCCGCGGTCCAAGCATAAATCTCGCCTCAGTGTGTTGATTTGTGAGGATGTCGCACCACGTGCCCTACCTAAATGGCTGTGGCTCCAGCTACCCTTGACCCGCGGTTGAGGATCGTAGGAAACTACAAAATCGACTGCCAATCCTTTGCGCGATAAGCAAAACACGTATTCTAGCATCCTTGAAAATCCTGTGGGTGGTTTGTGGAGCTAGATAATAATGATATGATCAAGACCATTCGCTGGGGATATAACTTAGATTCATTCGCGCCTGGGGGATATTTACGACTTCTTCAGTATGCACACATACAACCAAAAGAAATGGTAGCAATGATTGAATGGCGCGCACAATGATAATATTTCTAAATGCTATGAGCTCACTAGAAAAAAAAAAGAGCTGATATACATTTAGCCATCCTGTCTCTTACATGTCCATTTACCGCAATGTCATGAGTTATTGATGTCTCTACACCTTTCTTTTAGAAATAACCACCATCGTTCACCGTCAATTCATGATGGCCATCCCAACATCTCATACCTCTGCTAAAGCACCAATCACACATATCAAACTCGTCGCCAGGGCACTCATCGCAGTGCCAGGACTGATCGCCTGCATATATTTGAACGCTGCAAACATTGCAGAGTCTTTCACACAAATCGTCACCATGATGAAGAGGTCGCTCAACAGGGTCATCATCGTCAGCGTCAATACTTAGTTGCACTGTACGCTGCCGCAAAATTTCGAGCACGGTTTCGTCGCCTCGCCATTTGGCCCACGACAGCAGAGTATGTCCAAACGTGTCTCGACAATCAGGCCGAACACTGTCAGCGGCCAACAAGAGTTCCGCCACTCTTGTGTAGCCACATCGGACAGCAATAAATGTCGCCGTCGAGCCGTACCAGTCCCTGGCATTTATGTCACAGTCTCCGTTTGCGAGCAAACCTTCGACCACCTTGTCAAATCCATAGACTGATGCACGGATTAGAGAGTTATGACGCATGATATCCCTAGAGTTTGCGAAATTATCCACTCCTTGGCAATAAAGCCTGATGGCCTCGTAGCGTTTGAATTCAGACACATCATTTGTCGGCACCATATCTATACCTTCGATGGTTTTAATATCGGCCCCGAACTCAACCAATAGCTTTATTAATTCGATTGACCCACACCTTGCTGCGAGGCGAATCGGTGTAACTTCATTTTCCCAAGGCGTTGTCACATCAGCTCCGTGATCTAGCAGGACTCTAGCGACCTCAACTGAACCGGATGCTATAGCTATGTGCAGGCACGTTCCTGAGTCTTGGCTGATAACAGAGGTATCAGCCCTATTTTCAAGAAGAATTTCGGCGCTTTCAACAGCTTGGGCATATGAAGCAGCGTGCAATGCAGTCCATCCGTCTGAGGAGACGAATCTTGGATCAGCTCCACTCTTGATTAGGAGTGCAACAATTCCAGGTGTTCCACCGTACGCTGCACAGATCAATGGTGTCCGTCCGTTGTGGTCAACGGCCTCGATATTGGCTTTATTTTCAAGGAGAAGCTGGACCATCTCAGGAGAAGTACCCACAGAAGCAAAGTGGAGAGGGGAGTATCCTACATGGTCTGTAGCCATGACATCGGCCCCATTCTTGAGTAGGATCTTGGCCATTTCGATGGATTCCAGCCAAGTAGCATAATGAAGCGGCGTTCTGTCTTGGAACTTGCTTGGTTCATCAACATGAGCCCCGTTGTCCAGAAGAAGCTCGACTATATCGGCGTTCTCCTCAGATAAGGCAAGGTGTATACATTTTGTCCCCCGTTTCTCGGTTGCATTCGCGTCAGCTCCTCTTGATAGAAGAATTTTCGCAATGCCCAAATGTCCATGGTAACATGCCAGGCTCAGTGGACTGAAACCAATCCCATTCTGATTTTCAGTTGATGCTCCGGCATTGAGCAGGGCTTCCGCGATTACAGCGTCGCCATTCTCACAGCAATTTTGCAGTGCTGTGTGTCCAGCCCGATCTCTATCATATATGTTGCATTCTTTCCCTGCAATTATATCTAGCGCAAGGGTACGCAGCCCAAGCCTCGAAGCGTACGCAAGGGGCCCCGATGATCCTAGTTCCGCCCGACGATGACTCTCGTCATCTCCGTCTTCGTTGTCATCTCTGTCTTGACGTGTCTCGTACCAACTTATCCAGAGGTCCCAAATTGGGCTGTTCGTGTCAAAAAACCCCTTCAGTGTGTCGAGTGTTTCGGAATCTTCGTCTTGTCCCATGTTCACGTGGCGATACCACTCAGCGGCAGCGTAGCTGCGGAAATGCGCATCAAATCCGTCTGTGTCTTCACTATTGGGCCCTATTCCCCAGACTTCTGGACATGCAATATAGGCGATACAAATCTTGGCAAGATTGCTATGGTGCCTGGTATGTTGTGGGAAAAGATCTTGACCGACTCGGCGAGGCTCAAGGCCATCTCGATCTGAGAGTTTGCCAAGCAAATACTCTTTGACGGAGAAATGGGACAGGTGGATTGTCCATTGTCCAACTAGAGAATGACATAATCCCTTTCGTATTTCGATCAACGATCCAACAAGTCCCAGGATTTCGCTGTCAACATAATCTCCGTCGATAGAATCCGGAAGTTCATCGAACGGGAACTCGCCGCACTCCAAATCAACGAGTACCGCTTCAGTAATCTCCGACACTGTTAAAGGTCTCAGGGAGAATGCTGCCCATTTAAGTAAGCGCAATGCTCGGCTTTTGTCTCTGTCTGGAAGGCTCTGGATCGCCTCCCAATTCCGTTCATAGACACGATACAGTCCTTGAGGGGTTTCGCTAACGGCACGTTGGAGTTGCTTCCTGTTCAATCCCCGTCTTAAAATTTCCTCTTGCATCTTCAGCCACATAAATTGCCCCTCGCATCTATCAGCCATTCTTTGAGATATGTCATTCCTCAAAGCTTCGTCCTTGTTGTATAGCTTTCGGTCGACGATACTTTTGGAATACAATTGAGTGTCATCTCGCACATCTTCCGGAGTTATCCTGTATTCGACGAATTCCTCAACTCCTCTTACTGAAAGAGCATCCCGAATCCTTGGCTCGTCACGACTAACAATTAAGAGTCGGGCTGTTGTTTCTTGATGGTCTCTCTGATCATTACCAGCGCGTCCCACTCAGCGTCGACCTCAGACGTGCACTCGTCTAAACCGTCAACGACAAGAGTACAATTGGGCACTAATTGAAGGATATCCCCAAAGACTTTCTGGAGATCCATTTTTGTCGCAGTCTGGTTCTGCTGGTTGATAATTATCTCATATACCAAATCCCGTGCACTCTCGTTGTGCCACACAATCTGGCAGGCCCAAGAGCGGACCAATGCAAGCGGATCGCTGCGGCTTTCAAAATCAGATGAGTAGAAAAAGTGAGCAACAGGTGCATTAAATGTGTCAAGGAGATGTTGAATCACTCGAGCGCATAACATAGTCTTTCCGAATCCCGCAGGTCCGGTTATCCAGAGTAGCCTCTCGTTATGAAATGAGTCTGAACTCAACCAGCTCAAGAATTCATCCCGTTCTAGAATCCAGTCGCAAGTTTGGTCGATCCTTTTCCCAGTGGATTCTTCATAAAGTTCGTTGGGAACTCGTAGCCCACCCAGCCAGATCTGAACATCCCGCTGAATTTTAACTAGGTCCTGTTAATTTTCAAGGGTGAATTCACTCGAAAGTGGTTGAGGCACTGACTATTTCTCTCTTTCTGTAGGGTCCCGAGTAGTCCTCTGAATTCGTTGGGGTTGATATCATTTCCGAAAGTCTCAATGGTTACAAGGTTATGCAGCTGTTGGATTAGGATACCAAGGTGGTTGATTTGTGCCTCTTGCCCACCCTTTCCATGAAAAGCCCACAGGAGCTTTTTTTTTCTTGAAGCATGTGGCGCAGCAGAAGGTCGTCCCGGAATCTCGGGGAATGCCTTCTCGCGTGTTGCATTACGCTCTAATCCTGAGGAGGAGTTATGTGGGGCGAGACCATTCGCGCGACATATCTCATGGATAATGTCCAAATGCTCTCTCACTAAAGAAACCTTCACCTCATCGTCAAGTGCGGGGTGGTGTTGCATTTCTATATTTCCATTCTTGAATCCAACCATCTGACCCCAATCTTCTAAGCGGAGTTTTTCGGCATTGAATTGGGCTGTCAGCATGCGGGTGTCAAATTCGTGAGCCTTGTAGGTTTTGAGTTGATCAAGGGCCAAAAGGCAGGAGCCGAAAAGGCCCGCAAGACTTGTAATTCCGAGGTCTACAGGATCCATTGTTGCATGCCGATGATCATTTGCCGCAAGTCTTCATTGTCCTTTGAATGGGGTGCGGGGAATGCGGTCATATAAACACCTTATTCATAATCTGTGGGTTTTAACAGGATTCGCGGACTCCAATTCGCCAAGGTAACGAAGCGGATAAGCTGCATACATCAGCCTTAT
Organism: Calonectria multiphialidica; assembly: GCA_020623665.1. Classification (NCBI taxonomy): domain Eukaryota; kingdom Fungi; phylum Ascomycota; class Sordariomycetes; order Hypocreales; family Nectriaceae; genus Calonectria; species Calonectria multiphialidica. The sequence goes on along the minus strand of JAHVYC010000005.1, from coordinate 341,861 downwards.
GGGTGGCAAATCATACGACACCGGCTAATTAATTCGCTTACTTTTTGTTTGGTTACAGTCATTGCCAATTTTTACTGTGTTTATTCTGATTCATGAACCATATGAATTGTGGTGTAGTAATTTATTCTCAGTTCGACAATCCGAAACCAAAAAAGAAACAAATGAAATGGTTGTTCTCGTGTGCCCGTAGAACACCCCAGCTCCACTAAGGCGGTTCAGTCACAAGGCACCACGACAGCAACCCTTCAAACCAAACCGAAAAATCTTAATATGAACACAGCGATATTTCTTCAATCTTGTGTTACCAATTTCACGTCCACAAAGTAAAGGGTTTCTGAGTAGGGAAATGCTTAGTCTTGGGCAAGGCAAGGGTCTGGTGATGATTCATACTCATCATCATCCTTCTGTTACCCATCATTCCAACGTATGGATTACCGAATGCATCATGCTGTAATCAAAATTTTATGAATATTACCCCAATTGCATGACGTAGCCCCGAACTGGAAGTCAACGACGACCACATCATATCACAAACCCAAAACAACCAACCCCTATGTATAGTCTGGGCCGTAAACCATTCTGCTCGCCCAAGTTTTGTGCTCGTCTCTGGAAATAGTATAAGGTATTACCTATTCAAGCCAGAAAAGCACGCAGCCAATCAAATCTATGTTACTAGGCTGTTTCAGAACTTTTATCCCTGGTCTGTGTTTCGCATGAGATTTTGAGAGATCTGTGCGCAGAACCTCTAGCCTTAGGGAGATGAACAAGGGGAAATACCTGCCTCAGTGGATCCATCCATATTCCTAATTCTCCCAATTTCATAGAGGAGCCATCAATACGAGGCAGTAGATCATGTTAGTTCTGACACAATGGCGTTAACGGGCCGGCAACTCCACCAAGTCTACCCGACACGGGTGAGACGACAATATTTTATCTCGAGAAAGCCCGCAAATTTAGACGTTAGTCGCAAATTCATCACATATTCATCATGGTAATCTTATTGTCGCTTCTCTGGCCAGTGGCGGCGGCGGCCCTCTTGTTGCGTGCAGACAACACCACGCTGCTACATGGAAACGGCACTCTCCCAGACGGCAGCGGCACGAATTTGAATGGCACCATCCACGATAACACTCCATGGGCTCCGACATGTAAACTGCCAGCCAGTGTCAGCGCCTTCCTCAGCGTCGGGTTCGACTATCCCGGCGATTGTATCTCCGGCAAGGGAACAATCCAGGGCAAGATGCTGTTTGTCGACTTCTCTGACGCCGAAGCTTCCAACGAGACCGCGGCAGACCTGCGCGACTTCTTCGTGCCCGAAGCCACCGAGTGGTTCAGGAACATCAGCTACGGCGCACTCAACCTCGAGATCGATGCCGACACTTCAACTATTCACCGCATGCCTTATTCTGCTCAGTCGTATGGTTGGGATAATGGCCTCACCTGGCAACAGCACAATATCTATATCCAGGACGCTCTCGAAGCATACACAAAGAATGGTTCCCAGCCTGCCCCGACGAATTATGATATTCTATACATCATCCCCACACGAAATGCAGTCAAGTGGATGACTCGCTCCTATGCGTTCAATTCACGTGTCTCCTATGACGGCGCCAGCGTATCCCGCAAGGCCATCACTTTCGGAACCGACCCGTACTCAACCTGGGGCTTTAAGGCGTTGAACCACGAGACAGGTCATTCCATGTGCCTGCCTGACTACTACCCGCTCACTGGAAATTTGCCGAGCGGGTACTGGGTTGGTGGTTGGAGTGCGATGGGCGACATTGGCGGTATTGCTCCAGACTTTTTCGCTTGGGATAAGTGGCGCCTAGGATGGATCTCCGACGACTCTGTTGATTGTATTCTGCAACCAGGTACCACCGAGCACACTCTCACCCCGCTTGGAGTCACTGGCGGCACAAAAGCTGTTGTTGTTGCGAAGAACAAGACGTCAGCTCTTGTTGCTGAGGCCCGCATCAACGGGGCTGTGGATCATCGCATTTGCGCCCCGGGTGTCCTGCTGTACACCATCGACACAACAGTACCCACGGGCTCAGGCCCGATTCAGGTTGTGGATACTAAGCCAAACTCGGGCGGTTGCGGTGTCGACAACTTTGACGAGCGAAATGATGGGACTCTGTCGCTTGATGCAGGCGCCACTAGCTCGTTTGAGGTTCCTGGATGGGGCGTCAAAGTCACAGTAGTAAACCAGGACAACCAAAAGTACGAGATTCAAGTGCAATACCATGGCGCTGGGAATTCGAGCACTGTGGCAATGCGATAGAAACGCCCGTTCTTCTCGAGATGAACCAATGTTAATAAATCTGCGACTAAGTTTTTGAGAAATATATATTTGCTAGCTCCAACTGATACCCCCAATTCTTGTTCATTGCACTTCCTTTCCGATAAATTTAATCAAGTAATTGGAAAAACGAGACTGAAAATTATACTCTAAGACATTGTGATGTTTGGGACCAGTGCGGGCTCTGGTTGCACTTCATTGTTGATAGTAGGGATATCCGAATCACACCCCCACATAAACACATGTGAATGTGCGTCCCTTTTCTTTGCAAGCGGCTGAAAGCCACGCAATCTAGATAAAAGTCTCAGCTCCTCGCCTCGAATAGCATTCAAATTTGGATATAATATTACTGAGTGTTAGTGAAGAAGACTGAGTATGAAAGAATTATAGCTGTTAATAAGATTTATAATTGCCCAGAATATTTAACTGACTCCCCACTATTTTAAGCCGCAATTACCTCTCGCATACAGCTCGGTTTGGCTAATCGGTTAGGCACGAATGAAGTGCAGTCTGGTTGGTTTACATGTTCTACCGAATCAAGAGAGCGCTGATTCCCTCCCCTCTTTGGCTAGAATGCATATCACGTCCCACATTTGGCCAACCATCCAATGAGCGGGCAAACTTGGCCGCTCGCAAGATCTTGCGCGTTACTTGCACCATGTATTAAAAGCGACGAATGCCCGCGCAACTGATTCGAATTTTCTTCCCCTTTCAAAATTCCATCGTTGTACCACTCAGCATATTTGCCCATACCTGTTTCGTCCATTTTCCAGTTGCTTGGCTGCCGCTCCCACCCACAGCGTCGGCATCTACACCAACATAATGCCCCCACTAGCTCAGTTCCCTTCGGATTCCCATCCTACGGATGACGGGCAAAATACGCTGCATGGGGGCTCCGAAACCCCTGAAGCACCGGGAAAACCTCCTCATCAATCAGATGTGAGTTTGAGCACTGGGATTGTGCCTATACATGTTGGATGGTTATGCGCCATGCAAATCTGTGATATTAGCTAACACCACTCAATCTTAAGGTCTCAGATGAAAACCAAGACAGTTTGGATGACCCTACACTCCTCAGAATTGGCGCAAGGGTGATCGAGGATGGAATCATCCATTATACAGCCATAGACCGGCAGAGTGCCTTGGATATCTCTGTCGCTGGCAGTTTGGCCGAATCCGAACCGACTGATGGGGGAAGATTATTTTCCGTACCCACAACATCAGTGAATTGCCCAGATTACCGTGATGGTTCGAATTCGGAAACATCCTCATTATCAAATAAAAGGGCCCGTGGTATATTCGCATGGAGCTTTGAATTTTCGTGGAACCATTCTGCACAGTTGCTATTCGGCGACGAACAATTTGATCGTCAGGTGGTTCATGTGCATCCATCACCGACTAGTCCAAAGCCAGAGATCGCATCCACAACACCGTCCATATCATCTCGTGGATCACAGATCCAACCTGTCGTTAACTCTGAGCGCTTCTCGAGTGCCCTTCTGTCCCATATTGGCGGTTCACTAGAGTCTCAGTACAGAGACCAAATATGCCGAGAATTAGTCATTAGGGATACCAGCTCATTCCAAGACGCCCGCCTAATTTCTCGGCCCCCTTCGGTCACCGATCTTGATCCAAATGCAGAAACCTCTATACAGTCAAGAGTTGCATGGGAGAGAATAATTCAAGAGAGTGTTGAATTGATCATCGAGCATATTGAGAAGTACTGGCCTGTTGATAATCCGGCCCTGGTACTGCTCTTCGCAGAATACGCGAAGTCATTTGCAGAAAAAGGTTCAGGTGCAACCCGGAGTCAAGTAAACGGGAGCAGAGGACGGAGTACAAGCAAAATTACAAAAGCAGGATCACAGGCTTCTAGAAAGTCGAGCAAACACAAAACAGCCTATAGTCATGAGAAAGATGAGGACGAAGGATCCCGGGATAGAAATTACCCGCCTCCTAAAACCACATCTAGTGGGAAATCATTCCTCTACGCTTGTCCATATGCCAAGTGGGACCCGTTCCACTATTTCGCAGTTTGTACACAGCGACTGAGTTCCATTCATCACATTAAGCAGCATCTGGAATTCTTTCATTACAAAGAGTTTTGCCCTTGTTGTTACTCTCCTTATAGCAATGATGGCAAGGGTAAGGGAGAACAGCACCACTGTGTTGATTCTCACGAAATACCCCCCACACGGCCAGCCGGGTATATCACTATGGAAATGCGCGAGACGATTAAGGCACTCCCTACCAAGGGCATGACCAAAGAAGAACAGTGGCGGGACATTTATAAAGTTCTTTTCCCAGGCTGGCCAGTTTGTCGCAATCCGTACTTGAGTAACGATGCAAACGACGTGATTAAACAATGCACAGAAGAGTTGGACTCTGGACGCACTCGAATACTGGTGGATCAAATAATGGACTTCAGAGGGGTCCAAGGCCATAAACGACAAGAGTTTAAGGACATGATCATCTATGACCTGTTCCCACGACTTTCACCTCTGCTCAATTCTCTTGCTAGGGAGTGCCGTCAAGGAAATCCAGCGAAGAAAGAAGGGAGCAACCAATACAAAGCAGTCGAATCTGCCCGTCCTGATCAAAATTTGGACCTCGCTATGATTGATACATATTGTTCCGAGGTTCCAATATTATCGATTTTCCGCAGGCTTACGAATCAACAACAAATGCTCAGCAATATCCAATATCGGGCCTGGATGGAAGATTTGAGCAGTCCTCTGTTGTATGCCACGATGAGCCCATAATGGGAGAGGTTCATGGTTGGCCATTTAGTGAAATAGAGAATGCAAAGTTGGCTGGGACCGAAGCCAGCATGTGGACTGACCCCATTTATTCGCTTGGAGGTTTGGCAAATAACGAGTTATAAAACATTGCGCAGGAATTGCTAAGGATGGTAATAATAAGGAATGAATCTTTAGAACCGAGACGAAAACTACGAATTCTTGTATCGAGCAGTATCTTTGTCTGGGATTTGGCAATAGAAAATATCAATGCAAAAACACCAATTGAAACGGTATATAAGGCGATTCCTTATGCCTTGGAAATGAATATTTAGACAATGGAGTAGTTGAATCCGGCTCGCGGGAATATCATGTGCGTTTCGCTCCCCAGATCACAAGGGTTACAACCTTCACCATTGAGAGGGAAGGTTAGCAAGCCAATAGTTCCGTCATTCACTAGTGTTCAGCATATCCTCTGTTATGGAAAGCATCATCTGTGGTGAGAAGGAAGCCGTGAATTGCGAGATAGAGGGGAAAATAGCGAATTTCTATATGATGAAGGTTCCTGCCCAACCTTTGACCACAAGCATAATGTCCAGAGTATATTACTAGGTCCCCGAAACCTGTGGCCTGTATAGCTATCTAAAAAAAATTTTCAACTCCAGCAATTCTTCTAGTATATGATGGCTGACTACTCGAAGGCTAGATTGGGCACACTCAGGAGAGACACCATGCAGGCACGCATTGTCTGGCTAAGCGAATGGCCAGATGCGCCACTAGGATAGGAATTCTAGCCGCCTTTCCATCATCAAAAACAACGACATTATGTCTCTTTCTTGTAGGAGTCGCATGGCGCATTTACAAAAACAATTGACCTCCCTTGTTGACGGGGGGACGAGGAAACGAAGACGCTATTGTGTCAGAGAAAGTGGGGATCCCGGTTCCGTTACGGAGCCGAAGAGAATGATTGGAGCAAGATAACACCATAACCAAGACTCAGTCAGGGAGTGGCCAGCTAGCCCTGTCCAAGTGGAAAGTGTTGTCCAGTGAAAAAGCTGACTGGAAAGATGTCGGCTAATTGCTATCAAACCAAAAATGCTAGTGAGTGAGAAATGAATGACGTTTACAGATCATGCCCACACCCATAAGTCAACCCGCAAACGCCATTTGATAAAAATCTACTTTAGGCAAATTTCAAAATTGTATTCTATGCACGATATACAGGAAAGTTGATGATGGCTTTTGACATCATGGCCCATTCAGTTGGGCGAAATAATGCACCCACCCTATACTTGGAGGCATCTCAGGTTGCATTTTGGGTCGGGCCAGCAGGTTATTGACAATGCTGACAACCACTATGGCATTGAGATTGGTCGTCACTGGCACATTGTGAATGGCTCACTGCGTTCCGGAAAGGGATCCGCAGACCTGCTTTGGAATGGGTCAGACTCTAAGGTCGACACCTTGCAGCATCAACCCGATGGCATCAAATCAGCTGCAATATAAATTCATCATAATGTAGATGAAGATTGATTAAGAAAAAGCACTGCATTGATACGGCCAACCCAGCTTCGAGAGGCAGAGGGAAAGGTTCCTCGTATCTTGCTTTTTTTGCCACAGATTGTTCTCCAGGGAAGCTGGGGTACGTACGCGCACAACTGCCGGCCAACTGAGCATGGACGAATAAATGACATTTTCGTCCACTGTACACGGAGCCGTATCCGCCTCGTGGGATTTGATGAGGATGGGCAGCTGGTAATTGGATCATCTGGGTTGCACAGACGGCGACAGTGAGCCCTCGTGGCTCGAGCACCTGGGATATCAATCAATTTTGTGGACTTGGGCCCACATCGTATATAAAAATAAATGGTGTTCTTGCCCCCAAGTGGCTAGTGCTGGTGGGTTGAAAGTAAAAGGGTTGACAGAAGTTGGGTCAATATAAAATTCCATGCCATGTGGCGTGAAGAACCATATGTTTCAACCTCAAACTTTCCGACATGCCTGGGCGGACGAAAAAAAAAAGAGAAGGAAGAGGAAACAAAACAGGCAAGGGCCGGGCACAGTCGAGAGAAGAATCTGAGATCGGATGGTCCGGAAGGATGACGGATGCGACAAATGCGAAAAACACGCAAGCGTTTCGACGCCAAGGTGACGAATTGGGTCGTCCTCGGCGGCACTATCACGATTGATGGGCGTTGATTGCGTAACACCGTGTTTTCCCCCTCACCCAACGGCGCTCCCGCCGTCGCGTGCGGTCGGATCTATGTACGAGTCGCCCTAACCGCGTTCCACCTGGGCACGAAGAATGTAATTTTCTTTCTTTTCCTTCTAGACCGTTGCTCGGCGAATTGCCATCTTTTAAGGTTTTTACACGCGACCAGAGCACAGGGTCGACTATCGGCTAGTTACCGCCTCGTTTTCTTGGGCGCACAACCCGGACGCCCACGATGTCATGATGGGAGAGAGAGGGGGGCTGTGCTGAGGCCCCAGCCTCCAGACCCTAGCGCAACCACGTTTGGGGCTTGGGCCTTGCATGGCCGCCATCCCAGACGGGTGAGGGGGGGATTGAAAACCAAGGAAAGAAAAAAAATTAGGGTGGTGTAACTGGAGGACGAATAAACGCGTGCTTGCGTCGCCAGAGAGGCTTATGCCTTCGATACGACACGACACCCGCAGCTCCAGTCGACTTGTCATGATGGGATCCCCAGGCACACGGCACCCTCCAGGGGTGCCAGCTGGGGCGCTAGCGGAATCCATCGTACCGATCGCCGCCACGGCACTCGCGGCACAGCACGTAGTGGCCCTGCGGGAAGCAACTTTAGCGGCAATCCCAGGGCGCTGAGTGGGCAGGAGTGGGCAGGCGAGGGACGAGATATTTACATACGGTGTGATGTCGGATTGCTCCGAGGACCAATGTCTGAGAGGCGCGAAGAGTAAAATGAGGGCCTTTTGGCGGCAATGTAACTTAATCAACTGTATATTGACTCCTACATCGCGGAGGGTTTGGTCTGGCCCACGAGATGACACTCTCATCAACTCTAAGGCTCTGGCCTCAGGGCTGATCCGTTCTCTCTGGCTTCCCCAGGACCTCTTTGCGGCTGTGGCGCAGTAGTGTACCCCACCCCCTCTGCCAGGTGCCGTCCAGCGCACAGGGATGGTGGCCCAGGTGTTCCAGGTGTCCCAGGTGTCGGTCCCAGTTAGCCCAGCGTGTTCAGTGGGCACTCGGTGGGCTCAGTGCACCTCGCTCGATGTCTTCCGTATGCAGCTTAGCGAGCCCCCCTCCCCCCCAGCACGAACCCCTCCATCCAGCAGGTGGAGGGTTGAAGCTCAAGGTCCGAATTGTGGAGGCGATGGCGACTCAGACAGCCATGACACCTCTGTTTGCTGCTTTATTTACGAGGTTGACTGGGGTTGGGCGCAGGGTCTAGATGCTAGGCTCCCATATTCCCATGCTTCCATATTCCCCTCCTCCAAGCTATATCCTTCCCGTGCATCCATCAACCTTGACGACGTGCCAGGGCTACACACCTCCATCCAGTGATCGCCGCGTTCCGGACCCCGACGGCCCCTCGCTCGTTAACCCCAAAGGAAGGGTCTTCGCCCCTCGTTGACGGCTCTGAGCTCCCTCAACATCTTACACCTCGCCCCTCGCACATCGCGCCTGGCAACACCTCTACCTCCATCCCTAGGCGTCGCATCCAAATGATACACCGGCAGCAACATGCCTACCCCATCGGCTGACTTTCGTCAGCGGCGCATCATCCAGCTGTCTGAGCAATGGGACCTCATCCTACCGCCCGCCCCCGTGCCGCTCACAAGACCTCAGAACCCGCCGTCGTTCCGATCGCCCAGCGACGACCTGACCGCAGACGACCTCATCGTTAGACGATCCAACGAAATCGCCCAGCACCGCCACAAGGGCACACTGTCGCGTGCCTTCTCGTCCGGCAACCTCAAGGGCCGGAAGGGCTATGACACCAAGGACATTCTCGACATCTTGAGCCAATGGGTCAGCAACAAGGGCTCGCCGGGCGTCGCCGAGGCCCTCATCGCCAGGCTGGCCGCCCTGGGCGTCGACATCCATGGCATGCAGACCGGGAGATCGGGGCTTTTGACTCGGAGGAAGAGCGTCGAGAATGTTGGCGACAGAACTCGACTGCTCAAGACGGCCGTCGAGAACGCCCAGATTGACATGGTTCACGTCCTAGTTCCCCATGCCGACCCATTTACTCTAGACACTTGCTTGCCCATCGCGGTCCGAAGCGGGAACACACCCCTCGTTGAAGTATTGTTACGATATGGAGCAAACGCATCACAGACGCCCGAAGGCCAGGATGCATTCCGCCAAGCCTGCGTTGTTCCTTCGAGATCTAAAATGATCGGGCTGATTCTCCATTCCGACGGAAGACCCTCGCTCGAGTGCGTGGGCCAATCCTTGACAGATGCTACGAGAGCGGGATGTCTCGGGACGGTCCTGCACCTGACACGCTCCACCGCCGATGGAAACTACAATCAAGCTGAGGCTCTGAAGATTGCAGTGCATACAGGCCGACGAGATATTGCCCTGGCTCTGGCTATGGGAAACAAGCCCCCGCAGAACCCTGGTCTTGAAGAGGCCTTGGTGATAGTGATGGAGCAGAAGGCATTGAGTGCAGCCCTCAAGATTGAGCTTGCCGAGCTCTTACTGTGCTGCGGCGCCCAAGGACCAACACTGTCCAGGTCCCTCGAGATCGCATGCTCCACACAGTTCTTGGAAATGGCCAATCTCCTAGCATCATATGGAGTTTCGCCCGAATCCAACGACGCATCTACCTTGAAGGCTGCTGTATCGAAAGGACAAGCTGGATTGGTGGGGGCCTTGCTGCATGAGAATTCTCCCATCAACACCGCTGTGGCCTCGAGCTGCCTGACCCTAATTCCGCGTCAGATTTCGGCCGAGGTACGCTTTTCCATCCTTTACCATTTGCTCCGCAAAGGCGCGAGTGGCCATTATTTGAGCGACTGCCTCATCCACGCAGTGCAGGCTGGTGATTCCAAATCAGTCAATCTGCTTCTAAGTCCTCACTTCCCAGAGCGACATAATTCCCTTGATTCCATTCATCCAGCAAAGACTCGGGTTAATAACCGCCACGCCGTTGCCTCTCCAGACCACAGAAATGGCGAGGCGCTTCGAACCGCCATCGTGCGTGGAGATGTGGAATCGGCCACCAGAATCATTGCCGCCAAGCCATCGCCGGAAACACTCTCTCTTGTTTTCCCCTTGACCAAGAATCTGGCTGCTCGGGAACGATATCCAATTGTGGAGCTATTTCTCAAAAGTGCCCTTTCTGGCCCAACATTGCACATTGCTCTCCAAGACGCTATTTCCGCGAACATTGCGCAACGAGATGACACACTGATTCGTCTCCTTCTCCAGAATAATGCAGACATCAACTACAACAGTGGTGTTGGTCTCCAGCCTGTAATTGCTCAAAAAGACCTCACCCTGTTGTCGTTGCTGCTTAAAAAGGCCACACCCAAGACGGCAGCGTCAAGAATCAGCGATGTCATGAAGGCCGGTGACCATCGCGCCCGACATGATATGCTAGCAGCCCTGTTTCGGTCTGGAGCAAGTGTTGGCATCACTGAGGTGGCAGAAGCTTTGCTGGCAACTCTATCTGAGAAACCAGTTGACATGTCGCTCCTGGTTCTCATTTTGGAACAAGGAAAGGCTGATGTCAACGCGCTTGAAGGTGCAATTGTGACAAAGGCCGTTCATAACCCTGACCCGAAGGTCCTCGAGCTAGTTTTGAGCTTGGGAAAGCCAACTGCCGAGACCGTCAACCGCTGCCTGAATGAATTGGCCACTTTGCCATCTACGGAAAACAAGACCTGGAAGCTCAGCGCAATTCAATCCAAATCTGGCCAAAGGGGGGACATGAGTGGCATGCTTGTGCACGAAGTACAGTCCCTCCTACGAGATACCAACAAGCAAGCATCGATTTCTACTCTGAAACAGCTGCTGAAATATGGCGCTGACCCGAATGCTTACAAGGCGGCGGCGCTTTGCCATGCGGTAGCAGCAGCAAACCCGACCCTTTGTGATCTCCTCTTTAGCTGCATGCACGTGCTCACCCCAAATTCGTTGGCATTGGCTCTTCCGCATGCTCTACGTATCCCAGATCCCATGGATCGACTTCAGTTTGCCAAGCTGCTGGTACAATCTGGCGCTCACCCCCTCGAAGTGAACAGGGCATTAAACCACGCCATTGCCACATACCCAAGCGACATTTCTCTAATTAACATTCTCGCTGGTGGGGCGGATGCTTCAGATGGCGAGGGAATCGCTCTGGCTGTGTCAAAGGAAACTCCCGAGATCTTGAGCCTGTTGCTCGCTCAGACAAAGCACACAACCAACACACGAGACACTGCTCTGGAACGTGCTGTAAAAATCACTGATTTGAAGATGCGACTTGAACTCTGCACTCGATTAGCGAAAGCTGGAGTCACCCCGGATGTTGCCTCGCAAGCGCTGCTCATAGCGGCTCGTGAGGGAGACCTGGAACTTGGAGATGTCCTCATCACCCACGGCGCCAACATCTCAACAAACGACGGGCAAGCAATTATTGAAGCCTGCAGAGGAGGCTCTGTTGAAGTTCTAGATGTTCTGCTTAAGTCCGATTTAAATTCCCAAACGAAGACCTTGGAACGGGGCTTTCAAGCCGCGACGGAGGTTGGGGACCTTAATAAGCGCGCCCTGATTTTCGAGAAGCTATTGAAGACGGGAGTCACGGGCGAAGTAGTCGATATTCAGCTCGTATCGGCAGCGAGATACGGGGAAGGTGGCCAGGAAGTACTCAAGGTTCTGCTTGCGGCTGGCGCCGACCCTAATTATAGCAATGGCGAGGCGGTCGTAGCCGCCGCTAGGACAGCGTTCCTCGGAAACCTGGAATTACTTCTGGGGCTTTGGCATGAAGACGGAAATCAGGTAAATCAAATCGTCCATGCACCAAGTGGGGTTACTGACAGTACTATCCAGAAAAAGGCATCTGCCCCGACCCTATTAAGGGCTCTTAAGGCTTGTTGGAAACTGAGTCGTGATACTCGGTTCGATATCGTCCAGGATCTGGTGAAAGCAGGCATGCCGGCTACCGAAGACGTCCACATTGCCTTGAGCAAGGCTGTCACCGAGGAACACCTTGACGTGCGGCTGATCAAGGTCCTCCTCGACTGTGGCGCATCTCCATTCACCAATGGTTGCCAGTCATTGCTTGCCATCACCCGAAGGGTGTCAGTCCCTGTCCTCAAGCTCATCCTTCGAGAGGAGGTCGACGAAGATTACATCAACGTCGCCTTCGAAGAGGGGTTCAATGAGGACAGCATCAAGTCATGGCTGACTGAAGACGGCTTGGAGTATGCCAAGTTGCTGTTGGAGAATGGTGCCATGGGTGATGCCCTCAACGGGGCACTTACACTGGTGATCCAACACAGCGACGAGGACACGAACTCCCTCGCGGACCAGTTTGTTGACATACTGGTTGACCATGGCGCCGATGTTGATTACATGGATGGCGAGGCCCTCAAGCAAGCTGCCGCAAAAGCAAATGTGGCTTGGACCCGAAAGCTGCTGAGCCGTGAGCCGCTGGCCCAGACCCTCACTGCCGCATTCGACCACATCTTCGATAACTCAATCTCCGAAGACCAAGCGCTAGAGCTTTTTGAGATCTTCACCGAGTACAACGATGGTGACGTGCAGGTGGATGTCATGGCACGGACTCCGGGGCTCGAGCCGGTGCTTATCAGGGCCATCAACCAATATCCAAGGTCTCGTAAGGTGCTTGAATCACTTCTTGACGCCGGTTTCTACCATGACCAAACAACAACTGCCCGAGTTCATCCAGAAGTCGAAGAGATGGAAGAAGTGACGCTCTTGCTCTGGGCTATTGCTCAGCCTCAGAAGAGGGTTAGCAGCAGCCTGATTGAGTTGATGATTGAGCGTGGAGGTAAGCAACATATGATGCATCGTCATGTTATAAACATACTAACACTCTTCCAGCAAACATCAACTTCGAAAGTCCTGTCACTTGTTCGACACCCCTCATGATTGCTATCCATGCTCGTAGACCAGATGTAGTCAAGATGCTCGTTCTTGAGGGTGCCGACGTCGATGTTGCCGACGCCACGGGCCGTACCCCTCTCTCACTGGCTACCGACATTGGTGGTGATCTTTCCATCCAGCTCATGGGAAGTCTGCTTGCTGCCGAGCCATCCAGGGATGACGGGTCTCTCCACAATGCTGCGCGAGAGCTTAACCTCCCCGCTGTCAAGGTTCTCGTCGAATCAGGCCACGATCCTGACTTCCCCAGTCCGCTGCACGATGGCCGCAGCGCTCTCGGGGAGGTCTGTCTTCATGGATCCAACATGGATGACTTCACACCCGACCGAGAAAAGGCAATGGGAAAAGTCATCACCTTCCTTGTCCGGTCGGAATCCGATCTTACTATTAGATCGCATGGAAAGTCGCTTCTCCACCTGTGCTTCGAAGCCGCCGATCCCGTGGCGACGACCAGATGCTTTTTGAAGGTGGCCATGTGGAAGCACATCAACAAACCATACAACCAGTACATCAGTGGAGACCACGTCTATTCTCCAACCATGTACATTGAGAAGGTTATGCCCCCTTCGGATAAGAAGGAGCAGCTCCTCACTCTCCTTCGAGCCAACCGGGCAAAGGATGTTTACTATGCCACCACGGGCGAGCAACCCGATGACGCGGTTGGTCTCCCCGAAGATATTGAGATTGCCGAACGCGAGCGCAAGACCCGTCTGAAGCGCATTGCCCAAGAAACTGAAGATCACGCCATCACTCTTGCTCGCCGAAAGGAGGTTGCCGGCGTGGAGCAGCAAATCTGGGCGCAGCGGGCTGAGATGGAAGACGCCCGCCGGCGAAAGCTCCACAGCGAGGACATTGCAGGCGTGCGATCCAAGGCCAAGGTCGAGGAGGCCATGTTCCAGGACCTGCTTCAGCGGCGCCTCCAGGAGCAGCGGGCGCTCACAGATGCGTCTCTCACGCGCGCCAAGGCCGTTGCGACGTCGGAGCTCCAGAATGAGGAGACCAGACAGAATAAGATGCTCGAATGGGAAACAAAATTGAACACGGAGCGCGTTGACAACGCCAGGGCCCTCAGCTCCCTGCGCATCAGCGAGCGGGAGGAGGTGGAGCGCATCGAGCGCACCGCCGACGAGAGAGTCAAGAAGAGACTCGAGGCGCAGAAGAAGCTGGTGGACAGCCAAGAGAAGCTGGCCAAGCGGCTCGCGTCCAGCGGGCAAATGGGGAGGCAGCAGATTGGATACGTGGAGGAGTTGAACTAGAGGCAGGGGCACATTCTCTAGTGTTTTTTTCCTTTGTTAAACGCGGCGTCAGGGGTGTTCTTGGGCAAAATATGATGATATCCAGGTTTTGTTGTTCGACAACACGGGGAGGTAATGAGGGGTAATTCATGATGGAAGGTGCAGGTTTATAGATTCATATTAATACCCAATTGGTCTGTTCAACGATTCGTATTCTCTCCATGGTGCCTGAATGTGATCAGGAGCATTTTAGCGAAGCATTGGAAACTTCTTCACATACGTGGCTTCGCATACTGATGATGCCCGCTAAGCCATCATCGCTTATCTCATAAACTGGGTCTGTTAAACAGGTTTGGCGCTAGCAACGTTGTGATCGGCTTCTGGCCTATGGCGGGCTGCAGGCTCAGTTGTGTCTTGCTGTGGTTCGCGGGCCTATGGTAGGATTGTTGAATGTCCGGTCGGTTTCGTGCCAATAGACGGCGGTGCTTGACTCGACAGTGGCTTGATGTTTGCATTGAGTCCGCCTTGCGTCCAAGGGGGCCCTCATAAATCTAGTTTCCCTTTTCCTTTTTTCCCCCCTTCGCCTCCTGGTTGCCTTTGATTGCCTTCGTCTCTCACCCGGTTCCCGACCGACTGGGTTTGCTCCGTTTGGACAGGAGTAGCCAGAAGGGCGCGGACTGCGTTGAGGCCCGTCCAGTAGAAGCAATTAACCGCAGCATTTCCATCACGAGAACTGTTGAAAAAAGAGAGAAGAAAATGGACTCCAGTGGGGGCGGCCGCCAGGATCGACACCAATTCCCCAGGGTGTCCCAGGGCTATGGGGACGGGAACTGGTACAGCCCGAACGGCTACTGGTCGAATGGCTCCCCGGGTCAAGACAAGCGAGAGAACAATCCTTCCGAGTGCAGCCTCTCTTTTTGGTCAGACCTCAGTGCCGCTGCTGAAGGAGCGCGCCATCGCCGCATACTCCCGGCTCCTACGACCACCAACACCGACAATTCGCTCGCCGCTCACAGCAATGCGTCAAATAGCAACCGTCTTTCCGAGCCGTTCTCAACTACCACTTCGTGGCCTCCTGCGATTTCTGCGCCGGCGCCATACTACGGTGCAGTCTCCTACGATGCCCAAGTCAATTCCTCGCCAAGCAACGCCATCATCGGGCAGGACTTTGCTTCCATGATGCAGTTCGAGCTGACTGCAGGGATGGCCCAGCAATTCCACCAAACGCAATACGCCACAGCGTACTCCAATACCTACGGCCAGGAGCCGTTTACCTTGGCCCAGAACCAGATGGCTTTTCCCCACTCCAATCCGTTTTATCGCCTCCGCCCCGCGCCCACTTACACTTACACCATGTCCAATGGCCCAAACCAATATGCCCCAAATCAAGGACATATCTACCAACCCGCTGCTACTGGGACCAACGATGAGCCTGCGGCCAGCGAAAACGCGAGTTCCGTGAACATGCGAGAAACTCACGGCATCTTCTGCCCATACAGTAGCCTGAGTTTGGCTAACTGCCAGAGCGAAATGCGGACTTTTTCGCAGATGATTGAGCATTTCCAGAGGAAGCATGACTGTGAGAAGACCAGACACAACCCGAATGATCCCGGCCGCAAAGCGCCATATTGTCTCCATCGAAAGATCGGCACCAGCCCATGGTATGGCATCTGCGTCCGGTGCTATGACACCTTCCCCGATCCCACGAGCATGCACACGCACATAGACAGCCCGGTCCCGTGTGTTTACAAACAGCAATTCATGAGCCACGGAGAGAAGGCAAGCCACTTGGCTGACGCTGTTCGCCTTGCATACTATATGCCGAGCCAGTACCGAAACGCAACGGCGTCCGACCCTGCTAACCAAGCCTCTCAGGCCTCTCGGAGCGTTCTGGCTGGAACGCCGTCGCTCGCGTCCGACCTCTTGCAGATAGGCCAAGCCTTCGACACGCCCAACAGCGAAATCCAGGACGGCCTGGGTTCGCAGCTTGCCTTGGAGATTGCCGACGACGCGGACCTCTCGGGTCTCACAAATTCGACTGACTTCCCGTACAGGGCTTAGGAAATCAAAATAGCTACGGATACCCAAAATTGGCTCCAGCCATTCACGGCAGGGTAGGTTCTCTTGTCAATCGTTAACTGCAACGCGGGGAAGCCAATGTCTTGCTCACACCTTTGTAGGCGTCCGACCTTGGTCACAACAGCGTGCACATCCTGATTATTTGGAGTTTATTATTATACGGTCCTCAAGAACCCAGATCTTCCGCCCACATGGGTATCCATGTCGTGGCCCTTGCTAGTTCGATATAGCAGGCAGACTATAGCATTGTTTTGGCGTTTGGTTGGGACATTTCTTTTTATTGCAAGGCGTAGTAGGGAGGTTTCGGGAGGGCCTTGACAGATCTAATATATTTTATCGAGTACACGGCCAATTTCGTGCTGTATTGACTGCTTCAATATCGTGAATTTGGCTCTGGTATAGCTGCTCTATGGGCCAAAACCTCAAACCCAGCGAGGGAATAGTGCAGTATGTGGGGTTTTCCAGTAGTGTTTGGTGTTGGTTTCTCAGACGAGAGTCTCTGGTGGTGATTTTCCAGCCACAACCTCTCGTATTACAAAATCCGCCAAGTTGATTTATTGGGATTACACTGTATCGTTATGGTGACCAGTGGAGTTCATAATCGTGATATGGGCAAAAACCAGGCCTATCCCGAGACCAACGAACTGCAACGCACAAATCCAGCCCGAAGCTAGTTTTACTTCATACTGCTGGAAGGTTTCAACGGCGTATTCGTATTTCTTTTTAACTCGATATGATCAATCTTTCATCTCCGGAATTGCTTGCTCAAGTCGCTGTGGAAATTTTATACTTCGCCGCCTCAGCTCTGCCCTGTACTTCGGCTGTCTTGCTAGCCTCTCTATTTTTCGACCTTTGTCCGTAAAGATCTGTTCGCTTCCGAATATCTCATCGGTCTCGATTAATGTGGCACCCTTAAATCTCCAGGATATGAGTATGACTTTTAATCCCTTCTCTGTCCGATCCTGTGCCATCTTGCAAATTATTTCGATAAAGTCGTTTGTTCTGAAAAAGCTGCCCGTATCCTCATCGTGCTCCATGGCCGTTTCAATTAGTCTCATGTCAATGATGACGAGAATCCTAGGGATGTTGTTTAGGCATTTCTCCAGGATTCTGAACCAATGTTCAACCGTAGCTGCTGTTCTGAAGTGCTGTATTCGAACAGGATGCGCTCCTTCGCTTAGCACACCAGAGTCGATAGTTAGCGCTTGCAGAACCAGAGACTTCAGGACGCTCGTAATTGAGGGGCGAGGCTGTTCTCCGTTGGCGAAAGGTAAGGCCCAGATGACTGGATATCCCTTGTCAAGAACAGCATCAAGAAAGTCGGTACCGAAATCAAGTGCGCTCGTCCTCACGCCTTGATCTCGTGCCAAGAGAAGCGATGAGCGCGGGTCAGAAAGCCATGCCTTCAGCTTCAAGAGCTCTACCAGTGGGACCTGAGAAGGAATAGTTCTTCTCCGTCGATTTCGCAGTGACCGACAATACAAGAGGCTCTCGTTCGAAAACGCGGCATCTTCCAGATAGGTATTTTCGATTTCCTCAACTTGACTGGCACGGAAGAAATTCTTTTGATTGCGCAGATCAACGACTATCTGACTTTGCAGAGCTTGATATGCTGTTTACTTGTGAGATCTCTGTCTGTTGGGACTGACAAAGGTTTACTCACCAACCATGATTTCTGTAAGCTGGCTAATTTTTTGATTGACGCCATGAAGGTTTATATGGAGATCTCTAATCTCTGCTTTGGCTGCTGCGCTGGCTAATTCATCGACTCTTCGTGACCGTTCTGATATATCGTCCAGGATGTCCTTGAAGCTCAGGGCGAACGGCTTCACCATGGATGAGATGGAATGCACAAGTTTCTTCTTCTTGTACCATCTGATAGCCCTGATGCTAAACTCTAAAATTTTTGCATAGACCATGGATACCGCCTTCTGAATTCTTTCCGTTGGGTACAGCCCGGCATGCAACTCAGTGCGAGGAAGCACATCGGCTATCCGACAGATGGCCTTTGAGAGTTCAACAAGGAGCTCTTCGTGGTTTAACACGGCCTCAGAAGAGTTAGTCAATCTACAACTTGGAATATAATCCGATACCTACTATGAAAAGAAACTTGAAGGTGCCCCAGGCAAATGACACATACTCAGGGTGATGTTTGACCAAAACGTCGAAGACGGCTGCCAAAGCGATATGAATTAGTTTCTTCTTGCTCTTGTTGGTGAGTGAGTGGGCTGGCCTACATCCATAGTACATGACACGAGACGAACAGTTCGCCAACCACACCCGAACCTTGGAGTTTTTAGACCTGTTTTCGTATTCTTGAACAGCTGTGTTCAACGCATTCTGCACGTCTTCCATCGAAGTTTGGCCGTTAATCCAGGTCAGGATACTCTCTTCATGCGACAATTCATCTTGAAGAATATCAATGGCTGAGTCATATGCGCTCTTTGCCGGATCAGCCCATCTACCAATGGCAATATCAGTGGCTGCGACTCTTGGTCTCGTTAATAACTAACCTTTCCCCAGTGGTCCCAAGATACCAATTCACATATGGCTGCTTCGTAGTGTGTGCCAGTGCCTCTGAAGAAGGGGATGGAAATCTTGGTCCAAGACAAGGTTCCAAGTTCTTTTGGGTGATGAGGGCGGCTGAGTCCGAACCTGAGGCATGTTGAGGCTCTGTATCTGTACGTTTAGATTGAAGCATTATGGGTTGTTGGAGGGGGGAAGCATCAAGTTTTAATGCAGGGATGTTTAGAGAGTGATATTTGCGAATGTATTCATAAGCCTCCCCCGAGAGGATGGTTCAGTTTTGCCAAGCTTCCATCGCAAGATGTGTATTGGCGTGGCAACAAGTTTCATCATCAGCTCCTGTATGCCGAATTACGTGGCTATTAATGGTTTGGCTGCCTACGTTTCAGCAGAGCTCCGGGAAAATTGACAGCCCAGGTTAGTGGTGTGGGAGATGTAACGCCACCAGCAGCAGTGAGTGGGTTTCAGTCCAATAAGACGCACAGCTCCAAGTCACCCGGGATTACCATTAGAAATGCTAGCAGCACAGTGTCAGAAAATGAGGGATATTCTTCTACGTCGCTAATTAGGCTAGAACTGAGAAAGGACAATCGAAAGTAAGTTGGGTCGCGCACTATGAGGCCAGACAGCTGAGGCTGAAAGGCGGCCATGTAGCGTGACCTAGGAACCGGGCCTCTCCAAAGGTTCACGGCAATATTCCAACTAAGATCTACTCTGCTCCAACTTAGCTTCCTAGTAAATCTCCATTCGCAATACTCGCAACAAATTACTGGGCTGAAGAGCCCGTATCAGGCCTAGGGTTCTCAATTCCTACAACATGAACATATCCGACGACGCAAACTTATCGGCCGACGAACGCTGGGTTTCCAGCGACGAAGATGATTCGAGCTCTGCAATTGTATCTAGCGCCAATGATTCTGGAGATGACGAGAAAGTCTTGTTCCTGAACTCAACCATCTCCCGCGATGACACCCAAAATAAGGAGTCAAAGGAGGACAGTATGCTCGCTAACCTCGCCCGTAAACTCAATTCAGACGGTAAGTAGAATTGCTTGTTCACGCCCTTCGACATTATCGCTCATGCCAAATATGTTAGTTGCCGAATTAGCGAATCGTGCGAGAGAAATTCCTCCTCCCCCTGGATGGGGGTCTCGTCCTCCTCCTCAGCCTTTGGGGCCACCCATGGGGCCACCCAGGACAATCGGTGTCCCCGGCCCACCAGCCTTCCCACCATTTATGTCTCCGAATGCCAATTCGATGCCACCGATTCATCGCGGCCCGCCACCAGGCTTACAATACCAAGGGCCCAGGCCGCCAATGGGTTCGAAGAATCCATTGTTTTCCTACCCTAAAATGACATCTCGTGTAAAGGTTAATAAAAAAGCCCAATGGAGACAGATAAAGCCACCCGGCGAGAAATCCGGGGATATTTCAGTTGATGGGCTGGAGAGCGGGCCTTCGTTCCAGCTCGGGAGCAAGACGTCAGGACCCAAGAATGGCAACGATACAGAACCTCCCGATGTTGAAGATTCGGATAAATCATCGGTTTCTGGAGCACCCAATTTGGCTGGGTTCAGCGACGAGGCAGATGTTGGGGAAAATGAAGGCCGTACCAACGACGCATTGACATCTGCCAGCGCGCCGCTTTCCTTGGACCTTGGGCTTGCAGCTTCACTTGGCCACATTTCTCAGAGATACTTTGGGCTTTCTGGACCGATTCAATCCCCTGAAATGACCCAATTCAGCGGCTTTCTGATCGATACTATAGAACTTCTCGAGAAGCAGGTCCAGTATCTTCGTGCGCATTCCGATGACTCAGATGGTGATGAAGGTTCTGAACTCGAAGGCGAATCTAGCAAAAGTCCAATCGAGTTAGAAAAAGAGGACATCAAGCCCCCACCACCATGTGCCAAGGTTCTTCACAAAATATATTGTTCAATACAAGTACACAATCATCATCTTATGATGTATGAGGACGAACCCACCCATACCGAACACCCGTATTGGGGTTCAAATTATTTATCAGGACTAAACCAAATCTTCAGCCTCGACAGATATCTCAGCCAGAACCCAGCCATATGCTTCATTGTATTCAAAGAGTACAACTGCACAATTGGTCACAAGCCTCAGCCCGAAAGACTCGCCGCCAACATTGCCGTAGCCTCCGAACGATCAGAAAGAATTTTCATTGTATCCTCTTTGCTAAATAAAGCCTTGGAGAAAGTGGCACAATACAATCCATACGCGAGAATGAGCGATGATAATCAGGCCAACGACATGGATGCGCCATACAACTTCTTTTTCCACCACCGCAAACTACTCGCGGAGTTGGGCCAGGAGACGGAAACTTTTAGAGCGGTTCTTGTACCTCTTCTCGACTTCTTAGGCAAGAACTATGAAAAGGAATATGTGTTAGCCGAGTCGCTTTTCGAGCGTGGCATGGTGTCAGCAAAGCATCTTGGGAAGCTATTCAAGCCAAACCAAATGATAATATCGAAATCATGGAGGAACGAGCCCATAAGGGCGTTTGTACAGGATAGACACCCTGTTTTGGACAAGAGAAAGAAATCAATCACCCTGGAAGGATGGTCATGGCGGTATAATGGCTCTGAGCTATTGAGAAAGCCTTGGGAAGGGACCGTCGATACCCTTTCCGATGATGAGACACCCATTACGGAGCTCCAATATTATCCAGCCGAGTACGCGCAGCAAGATGATTTAGAAACACTTGAACGGCGAGGGCAGAAATTTTGGGATCACAAAGAACAGGTGTATGTCAGTTACACTGGGTGGGACCAGAACGACGAGCGCAATTATGTGAGCATGATTTTGTTATATGTATCGCCCCCGCGAGAAAATGCTAACATTTCAGGCTGGTGATCGATTCATGGTGGACGTACGGACTTATTTCAAGATGCACCGGCATGGCTCTTTCAATATTCATGGTGTGAAGAAAAAAACATTAAAATTCGATCCTTGGCCGGTGACAATTTCTCTAAAAGACACACTGTCAAAAGAGTGCATGATGCTTTTGCCATCAAGGACTTTTGGGTTCAACATGCAAGAAAAGAAATGGGGTAGGCCGTTACAATACCCCGCACCCACTACCGTTTGGCCTACGTGGACGCTAACGTTACTAGTTGGTCTCAAAGTTGACCATATCGGCCCAATAAAATGGAATATAACAGCCTTTGAACGCCTGGTTCTCGATGAGAAAACAAAGCAGCTGATTCGCGCCCTCGTGGACGTGCAAACGTCGGTTAACAAGATGGATGACATCATCACTGGAAAGGGAAACGGGCTGATTGTGCTATTGCATGGCAGTCCGGGAACCGGAAAGACTTTGACAGCCGAAAGGTTTGCATCCTGTCCGATAATGGAGAGTAATATCTTGGCTCACGATTAGTAGCGTTGCAGAAATAGCTGAGAAGCCTTTGTACCGGGTAACATGTGGTGATATAGGTACAGACGCAGATGACGTGGAAGAATATTTAGGCACGGTGTTATATTTAGGGAAAATATGGGATTGTGGTGTGTATAAAAGTATACCAAAACCCTTCCAAGATAAAACTAACTTGATGCAGTCCTCTTATTAGACGAAGCTGATGTCTTCCTAGAGGAAAGGACAATGGCAGATCTACAAAGAAACAGTCTTGTTTCTGG
This sequence comes from Calonectria multiphialidica, assembly GCA_020623665.1. Lineage (NCBI taxonomy): Eukaryota > Fungi > Ascomycota > Sordariomycetes > Hypocreales > Nectriaceae > Calonectria > Calonectria multiphialidica. The sequence continues at coordinate 319,227 of JAHVYC010000005.1, read as the reverse complement.
TATCTCGATCTCTTTTAACTGGCCCTTGAAATGATTCTAACATTTTGCCAGTATTCCTTCGCATCCTCGAATACTATGAAGGCATCTTGATTCTCACCTCCAACCGGGTTGGTACCTTTGATGAGGCTTTCAAGTCGCGCATCCAAGTAGCCATCCACTATGATAACTTGACAAAGCGATCCCGCAGGCAGATCTGGAAGAACTTCTTTGATATGCTCCAGGATGCCAGCGAGGACGCTAACATTCCGGAATTCGAACGTCGACTGGACGAGCTGGCCGCCGAGGAGATGAATGGCAGGCAAATCCGGAATGCTTTGCTGACGGCGCGACAGTTGGCAAAGCACCGCAAGGAAAGATTGGATTGGGAGCACTTGAGTCAGGTCATGAAGACCAGTTCAGCCTTCAACAAGTACTTGAGAGCGGTAAAGGGGCACAGCGACGAACAGTGGGCCAGGGAGGAGATGCTCCGGTAGTACATCCAGCCATGAGGCTCATTGGTCAGAAACGTCTTGTGTCGGGAGGGTCGATGAAAATGCAGTAGATTGGATATTTGGACGGGATGGATTCAAATCAGAAGCATATTAATTGTAATTCCTTTTCCTTTTCGTTGAACGAGCATCGGACTGTTTTTTAGGGAGGCTCAAAAATTATGATATGTGACTTTTTGCTGTTAGTTGCTACAGGGAGGTAACCCACAATAGAAGACATAGAATAATATTAATACTGAGTCGGCTTGCCAATTTGGGGGCATTGAATCGAGATTCTGTCATCAACTGCTTGAAATGAGATGGCTGCCGCCAATGTTGGTCGTGGTGTGAAGAGCAAAACCCAAAGATCCGAGAGATGATCAGAAGATCGTCCTGGCTGTGAAACAATGGTATAGTAGGGCATGGTGTTGAACAGACCTGTGCCTCTCAGCTTTCAATGCGAGTTTCAGACTGTACCCCACACGCTTCGCAGAATTCGGTGCATTACCAAGGCGAATTGAATCAACCAGAAGAGCGGTTGGTCGCCCCTTCGTATGTACACTAAGACAATCAAAGTATTCCTGGATGCGCACAGCAAGTACGTAGCCAAGACAAAATAACTTGTCACATGTTTAACCGGGTTAAGCGCCACAATAAACTCATGGCCGGAACCAGCGGACAAACGGCACACTGGTACATGGTAGACGTCACCTGTCATTATTCGTAAACCATGTAGATCGATCAGACGTATCAGACGTGTAATATTTTCTACAAGCCATGCGAGTCGAGAGCTTGTTTGGGACTGGTAGACGGACGACGATGAAGTGGACTGTCTTGTCTCAAGATACATATTCGGGTCTGGATTGCCTCGGCTTCTCAATCGATTTCGGATGCACATGGAAGCCAGACTCCCGGCAGGCAAAAGTTCTCTGTCCAGCATTCATTGGTGTAAATCTGCCGAGAAAATCTATAGATGGTGATGCGGCTCTGTAAAAACTGCGGGGAGTAATGGCATGCGACATGGGTTGTTCGTAGCAGAGGAGAGGAGTGCGACATGCTTCCAGCCTCGTTCTTCTCCCATCAAGTATATGATGGAGCCAAAGGCCCCAGAACAAATCCACTCTTCTTTTATCATCATCTAGCCCTCCATCTCCTTCTTTACCAGATCCTGTGACACCTACAGGGTGAGTAGCCGTGGGCCTGTGTGGCCTGCCTTTATTCCATCTCGACGCCACAAGAGCCGACAAGATGTATTCTGAGAAAGAACTGGACTTCGAGGGATATTCCCTCTCTGAGGATCCCTACTACATCCAGCCGCAAAGCCTCCAACACAATATATCAGTCATGAACACGCCATTGAGGCAGTACCCGAGCCCCGTCCTGCCTCGCAACGTACCGGAGGTGTGCTGCAGCGGCACAGCCCCCGACTCTATTCCAATGTCTTCGTCAGACAACCTAAGCCAGTTCCAGTTGCCGTGGCTTAATGGGTTCACATCCACATCCCAGCGTCGTGATTTAAACGAGCCATTCCGTGCAGACAGTTATGCAAACAGCTTTCTTCGGGCACAAACTGCTCGTCCGAGATTTCTGCCTGAAATTTACCAAGATCAGCCGACATTAGGGGAGGTACAACGAATCTCTTCATTTACGATTCCTCAACGTCGCTTGGCTACGCAAGGCAGCACCGCGGGCATGGTGCCTCATCGGCTCAGTGTTGCACCCAGTAATGCACCCCCCACTGAAAGGGAGACTCAGCTGGCAAGACGACGTTCCAGGTCATCCAGATCCCGAAGTCAAAGCAAGCGCATTCCTTGCCCATGCCATGACAAAGAATTCGACGCCCCATCGCATATGGTAGCACACATTATTCGGAGCCAGGGGTTTCAAAGGCGTTATCACAACCCAAAACTCAATGAGGAAGCGACTGTAAAGGCTCATAAAGCACCTAATTACATTCAACGCTCTCCCAATTCCTCTCTGCCTTGGTGTGCCCTTTGCACACGGTGCTACGAAGCCTTCACCACCAAGGAAACCCTCGATGCGCACATTGCCCATCCACCCAAGTGCCCGAGCAACCAAAACGTCTACTCCTCCCAGGAGAAGGGCAAAATTATTCGAGAGCTCCTACTCTCGAGGCCGTCTCCAAATGCCCAGCGCCCAGCCAAAGCAGCGTCCAGCGGGGAAGGTCCTATTTCTGAGACCTACCACGCTCAGTCACCTGCCAGGATGTCCAGCGACAATGAAATAGCGGGGCAGAGTGCACTTGTGAATGTGTCGCCCACTTCCTCTTTTGGACATATGGATACAGACACCAACTTGAACCTTTTTTATGACCAATTCAACGAGATACACCAAACTATTCAAGTGCCGGTAAGGGTAGGTATGCAAAACACCGGGGTGCTTGGACTCGAACACTTGGAGAGCCCCAATGGAGCCTCGTGGAACATTTTAATGGAAGACAAATTTAATTAGCCTGGGGCAACGTTTTCCATACCATTCCCACAGTTCAGTTTATTTCTGTCTGTTATTTTAGCACAGGTATTATCCGAGTGTATTTTACTTTGCTCATACAGTTCAAAGTAATTGCTCATGTCGACGGCAGCCGTGATGGGCCGGTCGCCGAGCTATCGGGCAGCAGGCGATACTGCAGTCAATTGACGAAAGTTCCGAGTACGATTCCGTGTTCATTATGGTGGGAATTATTAATTATTTATATAATCATTTTTAGCAATTTTTATAGATTACTAGCATTCTCTTTCTTCAGGTAAATATGGTGAGTATTAGTGGTAACTCCTTAGAACTTTCGCCGACTCACTGCAAACATTACTTTCACCATCAGATCAATATCATCTTAATATATCCTTATTTAGTTCCAAGCGACCTAGAAATTCATTATCTAAGGGATCCTTGCTATGACCCATCTCTGATCAACCATGTGCACCCGTTCCGGCGAAGTCGGCCCCAACGTGTATCGGGTAGGTCCATTACTCAAGGCCAATACTTAGAGACCCTCCACATCGACAATCCCGATGTGCCACGCTACTCTGGAATCGCCACTGTCATGGACCAAAAATAGAAACAGATACTGAATGTTGTCTCGGCAAATGATTGTTCAGATTCCGATTTGACCCCTGGTCTTTGACTTGGATGTGGTAAACTAGGATCGTCAAATCGATATTCTAAGTCTAAATTGTTCACTTTTACAATAAGCGATCGTGATAGCTCCTGACAACAATTACCAGCACACAAACCCTCACTTTGTAGCGACCAGTTAGTCACACAGTATGATACTGCTATTGCCCGTCATGCGCCCATACATCACGAGCATGACGTCCCTGAGCTCCTTCACGTCCGTCTGAATCTCATGCTCCTCGTCGAGACGCAGCTCGTGTTCTTTGCAAAAGGCTTCAGTGTGCGAGTCCAGCCGGGAGCTCTCTCCCCTGAACCGCACGTGGAATTCGTTCATCTGGTCCTCGCACACCTGGAGCTGGTTGGCAATCTCACTGCTCGCCTTTCTGAATGCATCGTCGCTGGCGCCCGGATGCGACGCGGAGGCACCGCCGTCGCTGGCGCCAGATCGATCGCGCCGCTCGCCGGGGCCTTCGCTTGTTGCTTTTCGGGCGATCCTTTCGTTCTGCTTCTTTTCGTACTGGTCAAACCACCTCTTGGTTACCATCAAAGGGCTGTCCTCGGATGGGCGTCTGGCGTCGGGTCAGCAGGTTTGGCACCGAGTCATGGCTGCCTTCTTACTCCTCGTCAATCCAGCTCTGAAGGACCATCTGGCCATTTCTGAAGATTATGTCAATGAGCTTTCGCCGCTCAGCCAAAACCTACCATGCAGTATTAGCAAGGGAACTGAAATATCTGAAAGGGAAGGGGCAATTTTACCATATCCAAGCTGTCGAGAATAACCTCTTCACGGGGCGTAGTCTGCGGCAGACCGCTCTTGGCCGAATCTCGATCTGAGTTCATGTCGACATTAGAGCTGGTTGTCTTCTCTTTAGAAGGATCACCACCAGCATCACGTTTGGGGGTCATGTTGGTGCTTGGGGTTGGTTCCATGGCTTCTTGGTGAGTGATGGATAGCCAATGCTGGAGGAAAAGGAGTAAACGGAAATATGAACAAAGTAAAAGAATACTCCATTTCTTTTGAAGGAAGCCACAGCCATGAGGGGACGTATGACAGCGGCATGAGAGTTTGCTTGGCGTGTGACAACCGGCATAGATGCCGTTGTGTGGCGTGGTGCTACGTTGCAGATCGGTGACTACCGCCGATGGAGGCCAATTATTTGCAAGCAATAGCAAACAATTTGGCTGCAAGTTTGCATTTTATTGGGCTTGCTCGAAATAACAGCATTCTGTGACGGCCTTGCGCAGGTATTGGGTGGAGCATTGGTGCTGGAGGGGTGGTAATACTGTAGAATGATTGGGAGTGCAGGTTGCCATCATGACGGGAAAAGGATAGAATGTTTGCTCAGTTGGTATATTCATATCTTTGGGATCGGCATTTTCTTGCGGATGCAAAACGCTGTGTTGTCGGTATCACTGGTCTGCCGAGAGGGCTTGATAAGCCTGGCCTTTGATTACCAAAGGTGAATGTTTGATGGCCCGAGTAGAGCAGAAGCACATATCCCAGCTTTGGCTACGTGGGGTACAGGGTATATTCGACGTTTATTCTTAGCTTCAAGATAAATTGCAGCAAAGAATGGGGCTATGTTTCGTTTGAACTGCACTGTTAATGGGTTACCTACAATTGACCACCTGTAGGGTCATTGGGGAGGCGGTTTGAGCATACCAGATTCTTCCTCAAACAGTGATTAAGCTCATGTGTACAAAGCGGCAGTATCGTTTGTTAGGGGAAATACCAAGAGATTAATCCCACCATGATGACTGACCCGATGCAAGCCGTGGCCTTCATCCCACAGATTGGCTCAGTGTCTCCCACGGACTTTCGGTAGTCGGCGCCATCGACATCCGGCTCCCTCCTTACCCACCAAAAGAATACGATATGCCAAGAAGCATGATTTCTTTTCTCTTCTCGTTTTGCACCTACTAGCGATGGCACCATGACACAGTGGCGCTCCAGCTGACTGCCGGACCTGTTCTCTATCTCCATCCTTAATCTGAGCGTCTCACCTCTCCAGAAGCCCCAAAATACGCCACACGTGGCCCGGAACGTTCCAACTTGCGGGGAGTGACCACCAGTCACAACAACCCCCAACCGTACCGAACAAGCCCTATTTCGTGCACGGAGGCGGACGAGGTTGGTGCACTCGAACCACTTCTAACTCGGAGAGGCTTGCGGCTGCTCGAGCTGAAAGGCCAGAGAAAAAAAAAACATGGGTCATGTACCGACAGTCCGAACATGCGCCTGGCTAACAAAACGCGGGGGTGTGGGCTGGGGCTAAGAACGGCGCTACTCGCAAGGGGAACGACGCCTATTCGCTAATCAGGTCACCTTTGAGAGACTATTGGCGTGTACTCCTGACTTAAACCACCGCCTCTAGCAGCGTTGGTGGTGTGTGGCTTTCTATGCTTATTTTCTATGGCCTCAACGCTCCGGAGGGGGATATTACCTGGCGCAAGGTGAACCCGTTGGAGGCGTCGATAGTCAATGTAGGACTTTTTTTTTGGGTTTCATTTCAAAATCAACGAGACCGTGAGAGCTCCTCAATCGACTATATAAAGCCCATTGATGATCCTTCTCGAGTCTCAGCATCACTCTCATCCTCATCAGTCTTCCAATCCAAAAGCATCCATCTACACTCTACCACTCCTCCCTTCCAACTCTTTCTCCCAAAAAACAACAACAACAGCAACAACAACTCCTCTTTACCACCATTAAAATGAAGTTCTCCGCCCTTGCCCTCCTCGGTGTTGCCGCCACTGGTGTCATTGCCGGCGGCGAGTCGAGCAGCACCAAGTCCTGCTCCAAGGTCATCTGGGAGCCCGCCGCTTGCAAGCCCTACGACCCCCGCGACCTCAACGAGGTTGACGAGCGCGATTTCGACGAGCTCGACGAGCGCAGCTACGGCAATGGCGGCGACCCCTCCTCCGTCTGCCACATGAAGTGCCCCAACCACAAGGTCCACTGCTCCAGCGAGGGCTGGGCCGCCGGCTACCCCAAGCTCAAGGGCAGCTTCAGCACCTCGGTCGACTGCAAGAAGGGCAAGGACTACACCGTCTCCGGCAAGATCGCCCCCTGCAAGCGCGGCGGCGGCGACTGCATCGTCGTCAACTACAAGTGCCAGACCTGGCCCAAGGACCACAAGATCTCCTACGCCGGCGTCTACCAGGCCAAGCCCAACGACGTCCGCAGGGTCAAGGACCTCAACTCCCGCGCCTACTGCCAGGGAGACGCCTGCGAGATCCCCGTCAAGACCGTCTCCAAGTACGAAAAGGTCTGCGACAGGGACCTCTGGGTCGGCTTCGACGCCGGCCGCTGCGACGCCGGCCACGCCTCGTACGGGTACGGCGAGAAGAAGCCCTCCGGCGATGTCATCGGCTGGGCCAAGCTCCACCTCGAGTGCCACGGCAAGAAGGAGTGCAAGAGCTACTGCTGCAAGGCTTAAGCTCCTCCGACACTCTGTCCTTGAGCTGAGCCTGCTGGTTTAATAAAATTTCTGTACAGTGATGGTAAAAGGATGAAGTCACGTCGCCATTGGAACGTTTTACAGGGGTACATGTATGCAACGATTTCTCTTCTTGGCTTAATTACTTTGTATTGTAGCGTGTAAAACATGCTTGTTATTGTATTAGACAGAGCTGTTAGTTAATAAATCTGCTTTGTTGAACGTCATAAGTTACGATTTCTTGACAACATGAAGTGACAGATTACTCAAGCGACCATCACTGACGCGACGAAACGCTGGGCTGGACGGCAATATGGGCAAGTTCTGACTGGCCGTAGCACGGAATTGGCCACCATTTCCCTCCCAAGGAGCATGTAGCAAAGCTGAAAAAAAGCCCAATTAGGCGACTTGTACTACACTTAAGGTAAAGCGCGGTGTAACTACTCCAATTACTAATAGTGCATGCAGGGCTGAAAGCTGTCTACATGATCTTGGAGAGTAGTTCATCTAGCTCCTGCGCCACAAAGCTCGGGTTGTCTTTCTGAATGAAATGAGTCGTCCCCGGCGCCTGCATAGGCCCCTTGGCCCTCCCCTCCTCGGTGATTTTGGCGAGCCCCTCGTTGTAGGCATGCCAGTACGGGTTCACATAAGTGTCCACCAAAGACCTGGGCCAGCCATTTCTGAGCGCGGAGTCCTCGGCAAACGTATTGAAGTCGTGTCCAAGGACAGTGACGAACGGGCCCCGGCCGTCTCTCCCCTTGAGCACAGGCGCGTCGCTTGCAGGTAGCAGCTCCGCGAGGTTCTTCCTGCTCATCCCCTCCTTGCTCCCGACGCTTGGGTGGAACATGCGTGCTACGCTCGCTCGCATATCACGGAGGGCATCCGGAGTCACCCCTGAAGGGACCTTGCTGAGGTCAAACCCAGGGCTGTCAGGGTCAGGAATGATGTTCACCATATTCGAATTGGCGAGAACACTGTCAAGCAACATCAGGCCCGCGACGGTCCCGGGGTATGTCTGCGTATAGAGCCGAGCCAGCGCACAGCCGATTGAGTTGCAAAGAAAAACAACCTTCACATTGTCGATTTCCGAGACGCCTAGCCTCTCCTTAGAAATTTGGATGAGCAGCTGGCGCAAATCACCCACGGCACTCATGCAGTCGTGGGCATGGGTCGGGTCAGCGGCCCCCTCATCATTGGGGTCCCGGTCAGTCGTCTGTCCTTGGCCGTAGCGGTCGTAGGTCAGGATGTGAGGCGAGCTCTCCCCGCGTATCTCCCTCAATTTTGCAATGGCTGAGGTCCATACCACTTGCGGCATGGCCATACCATTGAGGCACACAAGCAGCACGGCATCTTTTGGCGAGGCAGAAGGATAGAAGCTATAGCATATCTTAGCTTTCGGCTTTGTCTCAAGTTGGATGAATTCGAAATCAGCCATGGTGAGTATTTGTAGGTATGAATGCTAGTAGAGAAGTTGAAAGATGGTTGGAAATGAACAGTATCAACGATGCGAGGTTTAGTATTAGGGGTGGGTGTTGGCAATATAAGGCCTTCAGTGAACATCTGACGTCAGATTAGCCGCCAGATCAACCGCGATGCCGATCACCCGGTGCACTGCAAGATTAGTCAGTGACGGTTCAATTCAAACATTTTTTCGTAGCAAATTCTTGGTGAAATGCAGCATCGTTTGCATCACGCATTTCCGATTATCGGGGACATTAATATGGGAACTATTTGTACTATGCCTATTTGTAATTTTAATAGTGACAACCTGGTGTCGTAGAAATCTACTGAATATGTATAAATACATGGCGATGGAACTCTTCCAGCCAGTCATGATGTTACAAAAAGAAATCGTGAAAAGTGCCGTACGCACGCTCTTGGTGTTTGGCTTTTAGTTTTCGCTGGCCATCTTGATTGAATCGGCACCCGTCTCGATAACACGATACGCATCCGCGTCGCCGTCACCCTTAGCCGCACGGTCGTAAGCAGCCTCGCTGCGGTCGCATAGCACGTTCAAATCCTCATCGCTGAGGACATCCTCTCCGCCAGACATATTATACACTTGTCCATCTTTGAGAAGAATTGCCTTGAGGCTCTCCTGGTCAAGCCCTTCATTCAAGTCACGCTTCTGGCCCATAGTCTTGAAGCCGCCCTTCTTGATGACCAGCTTTTCCAGGCGACGTTTAGCATTCGCTGAGTGGAGCAGCGACTCCTCAACTGTGTCCTTCGTTGCAAGTCGGTACACAATTACCGGCCGAGTCTGGCCGATACGATGGCAGCGGTCTTGGGCTTGAAGATCCTGCTGGGGGTTGAAGTCGCTGTCAAAGAGGATGACAGTATCGGCAGAAGCCAGGTTGATTCCCTGACCTCCAGCACGAGTGGATAGAAGGAAGATCTTGTAGTCATCATCATTGTTAAAGTCGCGGATTTGTTCGCGGCGCCTTGTCTGAGACACAGAGCCATCGATCCGGCAAACGTTCCAGCCACGGAGCTCGCGACAGTAATCCTCCAGGATGTCAAGCTGGGTAGTGAATTGGGAAAAGATGAGCACCTTGTGGTTTTCCTTGAACAGGGCAGGAAGTAGCCGGTCCAACAGAAGCATCTTGCCCGAAGACGTCACAATAGACTCGTCAACAGGGACATTTGTAGAAGCCGCCCATGGATTGTAAAAGTTGTGGGGGCTGTTGCACACCAAGCGCAGTTGGGCCAACAGGTTTCCAAGCTTCTTTTGGGCAATTTGTTTTTCTGCAGCTGTTAGCAATAATCTTACGTTGGCGAGTAAAGGCAACTCACTGGCTAGGTCCAACGTCTGGACTCGCTCCAATTCTTCGACAGACATGTTGGTCTTGGCGACAGTCTCGCTATCGGAATCTTCGCTCGCCATTTCCTTTGCAATCTTGGCCTCAAACTCATCGTCAGACATCCTCTCCTCGTCGGAATCGGCCTCCTTGTAGGTCCTCGATTTTCGAGGGCGACCGCGGATACCTGCTGGTGTAGATTGCCTGCTCGACCTAGCGCTCTTGGCTTCCGAAATGACTGGAGTTGGTGCATTTTTCCGTTTAGTTGCAGTCTTCGACGGAGTTGACACCGGCTCTTCAATCTCGGGTTTGGGGTTCTTCGGAGGCCTGCCTCGACCACGCTTTCCCATCATCATCGAGAATGCATTAACAGCAGGGGCAGGATCCTCAGCCTTGACCTCCTTCTTACGGGGGCTCTCCCTGACGGGAAGTGATATCAATTCCGGCTGCTTTCCTTTCTGCTTGGCGCTGTTAGCGCTGTTAGCGCTCTTAGCACTCTTAGTGGCAGAACGCGAAGAACTTCGGGTAGATTTTGTTGACAGCGGTGTGCTCGTAATCATTTCAGTGACTTTTTCCTCAAGATATGATCTCGTATCAATCTTTTTGTTGCGGAGAACATTGTACAAATCTGTTTGCTCCTTGGTCATGGGAGCAAAGAGGACGTACTCGCGCTTCTTGGGTAAATAAGCGGCCACATCTTGCTTGACACGGCGCAGAAGCATGGGCTGCAGAATAAGGTGGATCTTTTTGACAAGATCCTGCTTCTTTCTATCAGCGATAAACTCCTGGGTGCCTTGCTCGTCTTCCAGATCCGAAAAGTCAAACCATGACTCGAAAGCTTCCCAGTCAGTGAAGATGTTGGGGAGCAGGAAATGCAACAACGACCAGAGCTCTTTGAGGTTGTTCTGAAGGGGCGTTCCCGTAATGAGCAGTCGGGTAGCGCTAGTGAATTGTCGGAGTTGCTGAAACAGCTTCGCATCCGCATTCTTCATACGGTGACCTTCATCCTGCGAAAGTATTAGCGCTGCACTGGCCAAAATACGAAGCAAAACTTACAATAATGATGAACTCCCAGTTCACTCGTGACAAGTTGTGTTGGTCCCTCAAAACCATCTCGTAAGATGTACAGACAACGGGGAACTTCTTCGTTGGGCGGCCATCCTTAAGGTGTCGCATCATTTTAGTCTTGAAGATTTCCTCTCGGTCTTGCTTGTTTCCGTGGTACATAATGACGGGAATAGATGGCGTCCACTTGTGGAACTCATCCATCCAATTCGACAAAGTTGACAAGGGTGCTACAATTAAATGGGGGCCAAGATAGTCTTCTTGCTCTCTCAACAAGGCAATCAAAGAAATAGTCTGTACAGTTTTTCCTTGGCGGCGTCAGCGCGGTGATACGACGGAAGAGAGCCAATCATACTTACCCAATCCCATTTCATCCGCTAAAATTCCACTCATACCCTGTGAACAAATCTCAAACATCCAGGTAAGACCCTCAAGCTGGTAGTCACGCATGGTGCCGCCAACCATACACTTGGGCTGCTTGGCCATCTCCAGGTCGTGCTCACCCAGAGTCTTACCATCCATACCGCTGCCGACGCGACCAAGTACCTGAGTCTTTTTGGTAAGAATGTCACTGAAAGCCGCACTCTTCATCAATAGTTCGTCCAATTCGCGGGCCTTCGCCTCTCTCTCCGACTTGGTCTCAGCCGGCTTCTTCTTCTGCTTGCGGAGAAGAGCTTGGCGCTTCTTCTCTTCAGTCTTCTCATTTTCTAACCGGGCAGACTCTTCTTCTTTTGCCAGAACATCCTCGTTCATGTCCTCGAGCTTCGGTGAAGCCTCGGAGGGTGGAGAACTCGGGACGCTAGTCGGGAGTCTTGACGTAGTCGCCGAAGCGTCTGAAGGCGACGGGGGATGCATGGCTTTAAAATAAAGTAGCAATGATCAAGGACAGCCAGGAAAATGAATATAAAAAAAGCGATTGGAGTGTTGTGAGATTGGATGAGCGGCGCAACCACACTCGTCGAAGCCCCCAGGTTGCAAGGAGGCAATGACGCCTTTGATTGAGAAAAGGGGAGGAAAAAGAAAAAAACAAGAAAAGAATTAGTCGGAAAGTATGAGAAACCAAACACTCCGTGAATTTCCCTCCAGAAAAGCAAACCTTTGATAGAGAAGCAATCAATTCTAGAACAACAGCAGTAAATGTATTCAATGCATCCGTTTGCCCAAGAAAATAGCTTCAACGATGAGTGCGCAGGATTGGCAGGGGGATGAAAACGCGACACGCCCTTCGTTCTTGACGCGAATAGGCAGCGCAGTCACGGGGTCGTGTTAAGTGAATGTGTGGGGCACATGACTAAGCCAAGAGTTTCTAGAGGCTGCCATTGCAGCCACAGCTTCACCGCCCTACCAGCCACACCCCTCCAAGAGCCTCCAGCCTCACAGTGTGGGGTCCAATGAGCGGGCAATTGCCCCTCCATCGTTACCCCACCACGCCAGGACTCCAAGCAAAAATATGTCGTGAGAGCATTGTGACTAACAAAGCTGCACCAAACAAACCCGAGTTGCTACTTGAGAGAAGCCCACTGAGCGCTTCCTCTTTCGCACCACCAGCCACCCTGTTCCCTCTCCAGGTCCTCCGCTCGGCTTCCCGCAGCCCGTCTTCCTTTCGATCCCTCCACCGCGCCGTCGCCAGAATGACTTCCATCGCCAACCAGACCTACTCTTCCACTGAGGAGGCCGAGATCCAGCAGTGGCTCACCACCTCGGACCGCCTCAAGTCCTCCGAGGACAAGTCCACCATCCTCGAGACGCTCAACAACCACCTGTCCAGCCGCGCCACCCTCCTCGGCAGCAAGCCCAGCAAGGCCGACGTCGCCATCTACGAGACTCTCGCCCCCGTCGTCGCCAAGTGGACTCCCGAGGAGCGCACCGGCGAGAAGGGTCACCCCCACATTGTCCGCCACATCGACTTTGTCCAGAACTCGCCCCTCTTCGGCCTCGAGGTCAAGGATGACGCCAAGGTCAAGGTTGACCAGGACAACGTCCTCTACGTGAAGCCCCCCGTCGACGCCAAGGCCGAGAAGGAGCGCCTCAAGAAGGAGAAGGCCGCCGCTGCTGCCGCCACCGGTGGTGAGACCACCCTCGTCGACCGCACCAAGGAGAAGGTCAAGGAGAAGGTCGAGGAGGTCAAGGAGGCCGTCGCCGGCGCCGCCAAGCCCAAGAAGGAGAAGAAGGAGAAGGCTCCCAAGCAACCCAAGGCCCCCGCCGCTCCCGCTACTCCCCCCGGCCCCCACCTGATCGACCTCCGTGTCGGCCACATCCTCAAGGCCGTCAACCACCCCGACGCCGACTCCCTCTACGTCTCCACCATTGCCATGGGTGACACCTCTGGCGAGGACTACGTCGAGTACGAAGGTCAGCTCTGCCGCACCGTCTGCTCTGGTCTCAATGGCCTGATCCCTCTCGAGGAGATGCAGGGACGCAAGGTCATTGTCGTCTGCAACCTCAAGCCCGTCAAGATGCGAGGCATCAAGTCCTGCGCCATGGTCCTGGCTGCTTCCCCCGCCAACGGCGAGGAGGACCGCGCTGGCAACGTCGAGCTTGTCGCTCCCCCCGAGGGCGCCAAGGCCGGTGACCGCGTCTTCTTCGAGGGCTTCCCCGGCAAGCCCGAGGGCGTCCTCAACCCCAAGAAGAAGGTCTGGGAGACCTACCAGCCCGGTTTCACCACCACCGACAACCTCGAGGTTGCCTTCAACGCCGACGTCGTCGAGTCTCTCGGCGAGACTGGTGTCCGCAAGCTTGTTACTGAGAGCGGCGGTGTCTGCACTGTCAAGAAGCTCAAGGGTGCTCTTGTCCGATAAATGTCAAAATTAGTTATGAGAGAAGAACAAAAACCAAAAATGACGATTTAGATCATGTATCATGAATGGATGAATAAAAATTATGATGCAAGATAGCTGAATTGGTCCGGATGCCCGTGTGTATTTTCCATCTTGACGTGAGATGCCACTCGTATGTGGTAGTGAACTAATTGTAAACTCAGGCCTTGCAGTCAAACTCAATGAATTATGGCACTTCATGTCGTTCTAAGGTGAATTTGGACAGAAGAACACCTTCAGGCCATCCAGCCCATTCTCTAGTACGATTAATCACAGTCCCGGGCAACGGCGCGACACCACGAGGCAAGAGGCGCTGAGCGCTTTGTTAAGTTGACTTATTTCTTTTCCTATCCTACTACACCATAATAGAATAGACATCATCTTGCCGTCATCTCTAATAATTCATACGTAATATACAGAGTTTGTACATCATTTTTCTGGTTGAGATGTAATGCCGAGCAGAATGTGATGGCCTCCCCCGCGCTCTATCCGATGCTTTTGCTTTTTAGGTGCCCACACAACTCCTCGCCGTTTGAAATGAACGCCAAAACATGCCTCAAAACATAAATACCATCGCCAACCCCCTCATACATATGCAGACGTAATTGTTATCATACAAGGGACCATGTTGTCCCGGTTAGGAAAAAAAATACTTGCTCTCCCGGAGTTGAGCTACATCAAAGTCGCCCTGCGCAAAGAATTAGTGAGTGAATAAAAGTAGCAAAGTGCAGTGTCAACATACCTTCTCGGGGATCGCAGGGAAGGTGAGGGGCAACCAAACAGCCAAAGGCGTCTTCTTGGCCTTGGTTGCCTTCACCTTCTTGGGTTCAATCACCTCCTGTTCGAACCGAGAATACTTCATGCTTTCCAAAAGGTTCTCGGTGAACTCATTCGAGCGCTTGGTGGCGGTGTCTGAGCCTTCCTCATCCATCTCCAGCATCTCTTTGGCAATGCTGGCCTCATCCATCTTGGCCTCACCCTCGGGGATGTTTCCAAGAGCCATTTCCTCAGCGGCCTCGCGGATTTCCAAGTCCTCTTCACAGGCAGACATTTCCTCGTAAACTGAGGCTGGAGTCACAATCTTCTGGGCGGCCTCCAGATCCCAAGGGTTTCCAGAGAGCAGAAGAGTGCTGCGCTTGTGTTCCAGTAGGAGCTCCTCCTTGGGGCTGAGCTTGCTGGCCTTGCGGAGGTCCTTGATCTTCTGGGCAACGGGGGTATCGGGGTCGATGTGCGCAAGGTATAGAGAGCCCTTGTATCGTGCCTCAAACTCGGCAGCGAGTCGGCCAACAACGTCTTCCTCGTGGATCTTGATGAAAGCCTCTCGGAGAACACCGTTCATGATGTCAATATCCGCTGCGTGTGTCCAGAAAGAATCGTGAACAGCAGCAAAGTCCAGTCCAAGTTGGTTGCACTCAATGGCAGAGAGGAGCATGTGGCTGGCATCCAGGGAGTGGATAAAGTTGGGAGGGAATCCCTGAAGTTGCTTCCTTCGGTTGACAGGGTCTGTCTGGTCACTGACAGAGTATGCCACACTCTGCAGGCAGGTTCGGACCTCCTTCATCGTCGTCTTGCGATAGGGTTGTGCGACAGGCATGCGGAGAGGGGTCGTCCAAACGACGGTGGAACGGAACTGCTGGGTGAGTTCATCGAGACCAGACTTTCCGACCTTGTCCTTCTTGGCCGTCTTGCGACCCGTAGGGGTGGCATCCTCGAAGCTGTCTGCAAGCTGCTGAAGCTGGGCGGGTGTCAGGGCACGGCAGACTCGTCCACCGATCTCGCCCAACCAGTACTGGATATCGTGAGCACCACGGAACATGGTGGCCAGCGCATTGAAAATGTGCTTGGCAATGTAGGTCGACAGAAGCAGGTGGGGGACACCACACTCCTTGTGCAGGTTGGGGTACAGAGCATCAATCTGCTTGCAGACCTGCTTCTTGGCTCCTTGGAAGGTAACACCATAAACATTAGTCATGACGGTTTGCTTGACAACCTTTCGGGTAATCTTTCCGGTGACAATCTCAGCAAGACGGTTGTTGGCAGCGGCGTCCTTGGCAATGGACTCCTTTACAAGATCAGCAACGGCCGAGTACACATCAGCAGGGCGACTGCCAGGCATAAGATTGACTTGCTTAGCACCCCAAGTGTCACCACCAAGAGCGGCGTAGTGCTGGAGTCCGTTGCAAGTTCCATCCTGGTGAACCGGGAGGTGGGAGACGTATTCGGTGGGGTCAGCCAGATCATGGGCCGCCTTGAGCTCAAAGCACGCAGCCAGACACTGCCAGGGGTCCTCGCCCTTCAACCACCATCGGTTGCCGTTGAGCGGGTTTGTCGCAGAGTCAACAATGTTGGCCAAGTTGTCCGTGGCGAAGGCCTCTCGCTCGTCAAAGCTGGCCTTGTCAAATCCATAGACGTTGGCCATGTGGATCTTCAGCCATCGGAGACCGTTGGCACCAAGAACCTTGCCCTTGGCAAACTTGAGAATAGCTCGTGTATGATCGGCTCCCATGTGGTTGAGATATGTGGGAATAGGGTAAGCTCGACCTCGGTAGTCCACGTTGTGAGGGAAATAGACTGTCTGATTGCGGAATGCTCGAGCAATCTCCAGTTGCAGGTTCATATAACATCGCTGCGAGTGAAGTGCGGAACGTTCATTCTCGACAGCTTTAACAGCGCGAATCCACCTTCTTCTATCAAGGGGATCCTCAGAAGAGGCAGGCTCAGGGGGGATTTCGAGCTGGGGATCCAGGGGTGGCATATTGGCCAGTTCCTCTCCAGTATTCCAGGCCTCTACCATGACGTTCAAAACGTTGTTGTTGATTCTCCAAGCAGTCTTGCCCAGAACATCCAGACCTTGGAAGACTCGGGCCATATCACCTCGCTTGATGGCGGCCTTGGTATATAACTTTTGCTCGACGTCGCCAGGCTTTACACGAACGAAGGATGTCTTGCTCTCGAGGAATCCACCAACGTTCATCTGTTGCCAGGGCTTTGGCTCGGCAATCATGGGCAGATGCTTCGCGATGAAGTCGCCCACAGGCTCTCGCTTCATGCGCTCAACAAGGTCCGCATTGAGAACCAAGACACCAATCTTCCTTCCCTTTCGTGGTTGCATCATGTGGGAGAATGCTGGCTGATATTGGCTGATGAGCTCACCGGTGACAGGGTGCTCCTTAACGACCTTGACCTTTGCGGTCTCAATCAAAGACTTGAGGAGGATGGCACCAACATGGGCTTTGATAGTCAAAGACCAGCCCTTCATGAGCGGCTCTTTCTTGGGTTCCACATCGGGGCCCATTCCATCGATAATCTGGCCTTCCTTGCCCACCTTCACATCTGAATCCTTTCCAATAAACTGGACCTTGCGTCGACGGCGCTGCTCCTTCTTGAGCCTGTCCTTCTCCTGGAGTCGAAGATCCTCTTGGGCCACTCGGGAAATGTCATTGACAAGCCTGCTGAGAACAACACCCTTGTCCACACCCATCATCGCACTGTGGTTAAGCACAGACAAGATGGTAACAGCAGCCAATCGAGTCGGGTTGGCTTGGCGGATGAATGGACCATAGATGCAGCGTTCGAGGTCCTCTTCGGATTTCGAGGCCTTGTTCTCTGATTCTTCAATCTTGGCAATCTCCACCTTCACTCGGGCCTCCATCGCCTTGAGCCATTCGGGTAGGTTCTGAGACAGAGAGCCGTCCTCACCATTGCCTTTCAATGAGGTGTTGATGCCCATCTTTTGCAGGTGCTTGCTGGCATCCCGCCACTTGCTGATGGCAGCATCAATCGAGTCCCGCTCCAAGCGAACCTGGAACTCGCGCTGCTCCTCGACGGAAAGCTGAGAAATATCGACATTTTCGAGCTCGGAAATAAGACCCAGGCTTCGCTTCAACGAGGTAAGGCCATCACCTCGCTGGGGAGTAACTCGCAATTGGGGGTATTCGGCTTCGGAAATCGGGGCCTTTTGGGATAGCTCCTCCATGATGTCGCGTTGCTCCTCCTCAAAGGCCATTGTAACCTCGGCATCTTCAGCTTCCGGGGCGAAGTTGTAGGTGGGGCAAATCTCTGTAATGACAGCCAAATCGGAATCACTAAGAATATCGGCCATGCTAAGAACCCGCAGACCAGCCTCGCCGGGAGCCATGCTCATATAACGGTTGATCAAACGCTCCAGTCTCGTTCCCCGCTCCGAGAGCAACGAAGCCTTGAGCATGCAGGCGATGGTTTCGGCGGTCTGGGGGATGCCTTGGTTTCGAATTTCCAACTCGTACCACTTGTGGAGCTGTTCTGCCTGCTTTCGGTCGGGGCTCATTCGCATCTGGTTGAGCGAGGCTCGAAGGTACTGGTTGTGCAGGACAATTCGCTCCTCGCCAGGAACAACGCCAATGCTGTTGAGGCGTTTGAGGACCAGGGCGGCTCGGTCAAGTTTTCCAACACGGACGCAGGCGTCAAAAACTGGCAGCATGTCCTCAGCATCTCCGGGAATGCCGCTGGAGTTCAATTTGGTTGGTGCTCGTGCTGGGCCTGGTTCCGGGATTGTCAATGGGGCGGAAGGATCGAACGGTTGCAGGTATGGAGCGGCGGCCTGGAAAGGCGGCATTGTCGAGGCGCTGTAGGCCGAATTGGAGAAGTTGAAATCATCTACGGCAGTGGCAAGAGTTCTTCCGTGGGGAATGCCGTGGTTGGACTCTGAGCCTCGTCTTTTTCTTGGCTGGAATTGTTGTGTGACAACACATCGCCGGGCGATGGTTGATGTGCGTTGCAACGGCAGGCATCTCACTTGACGTCCAATTGACCCCAGGGTAGAGGCATGATGGAGCGAGATGCTCCTCCGGGTCTGTTGGGCGAGCATGGCGGTGTGGTGAGTGGGAGAAATTTGGTGCCGTATGTCCCTTGACGCTGGGATGGGCTGATCGGCTCGACAAACGAAACGAGCGTTGCGAGTGATTCGGGAGGAATTAATACATTAGAAAAATAAATAAAACGTGGTGGAAGTTACTCAGGAGTCCAATCAGCAACAGAGCGAGTAGCGACGGATGTCGAGGACACCTGCAGTCCTGTCTCTGTCCTGTCGCGTGAAGCAGTGATGATAGAAAATCAGCTCCAAAATTTTCGCCGTGATAGGGTGGAACTAGATTCTGGAGCGGAGAAGTGTCACGTGGGGCTCGTCGAAACGGCTGTTGCCCCACCCGCAAATTCATGTCATGGACCCAAGCCGAGCTTGGACGGACGGCGGCCATGATGGATTGAGCCGGACCTGGTTTTGCTTCTGACTCTGACCATCCGCCATTGTTTGGCATTCAACCCCGGCGAGATGCTTGCACGCCCCGTAACTGCATTGGCTTGCCGTCAGTGCCAGACTGCCATTCTCCGAGCCGTCGTCGCGAGACCAGCCTCGATCGGCTTCAGCAGACTGCCACAGCGCCAGCCACGCCAGCTTCCAATCCTCACCCAAAGATTCTTCTCCCAGGAAAAATCAACTGAGACGACCGAGAACAAGGAAGCCGAAACTGCCAGGCCCGCCGAGGACGCCATCGAGGCTACAGAATCCGCCAAGTCTGATGATGTACCCTGGTTTCTCGAAGTCGAGCCGCCTCGCCACCCACCCAGCCAACATGCCGTTGTGCTTCCCAAAATTCCCGAAGATGCACCTGCAGTCCTCGAGCCGATGATGAAATACATCTTTGAGGACATGGGACTGGACGACATTGCACTTCTGGATCTGCGCGACCTGGACCCCCCGGCAGCCCTTGGCCCCAACCTGATCATGCTGTTCGGAACCGCCCGCAGTGAGAGACATCTCCATATTTCATCTGGAAGATTTGTGCGATGGCTTCGGAGGAACTACAAGATCAATGCTCGAGCCGATGGCCTAATTGGCCCCGGTGAGCTGAGGATTAAGCTACGTCGACTTCGCAAAAAGGCCAAACTGATGGGCACCAACACGGCCATTATTCCCGGTGGCGACAACGGTATCTCTACAGGATGGGTCTGTGTCAACTTTTCCTCCGAGGGAGACGACGCTGGAGAGGTGGAGAGCTTCGATGATGCTGGACGTTTCTCCGGTTTTGGCACGTCTCTGGGG
This sequence comes from Calonectria multiphialidica, assembly GCA_020623665.1. NCBI lineage: Eukaryota > Fungi > Ascomycota > Sordariomycetes > Hypocreales > Nectriaceae > Calonectria > Calonectria multiphialidica. The sequence goes on along the minus strand of JAHVYC010000005.1, from coordinate 299,430 downwards.
GGCACAACGATTGTGGTCCAGTGCATGACTGAGGCCAGACGTGGCGAACTTGACCTGGAGACGCTGTGGAAGGGCGTACTGACAAGAAACTTGCAGGAGACTAAGAAGGCCAAGGGCGAAAAGGTAGTCGACAAGGCCGAGCTGGAAGCGCTGGTGAACTCCAAGCTCCAGCTTCCCACGAGTGCATCCGAGCTGCAGTGGCAGGCCATGAAAAAGGCGTCCCAGCAGCACAGATATTATTCTACGAGCGCACGTAGACTGGCGCCTACGGTTGAAAAATCAAAAGCTTCAGTGTCACAGCCCGTGTCCAAGTCCAAAGCGGACGGCACTTCTGAAGTTTCGGAGGAGAGGGAAGTTCCTAGTCTGGAGCAGCTGCGCAAACCAGTGAGCGATATCCAACTCCTTGGTGTCCCCATGTCTCAGTACAGACTATACAGCATTGTTCGAGACATTCTCGTAGCGCCATCATCTGCTAAGAACACTGCAGCGGAACGACTTGCGCTCGTCGATCAGGTAATTGCAACGGCCGAAGAGCGGGGCATGGACATCTGGAACAATGACTTTTTTCTCACCCTCATTGAGGGGGCCAATGGCAGCCCGGCATACGGCCCGGAAATCCAGCGAGCTCAGGAGAACCTCGACTATCTCATCGCGCAGAGGGGGACTCAGTTCGACCTGGACCAGGTCATGCGCCTGATGACGGCATACGCTTATCGGCAGGATTGGGCTCGCTTCTGGGATGCATTCCGCATGCCATCCAGGTTCGGGGTGGCCAGGGAAGCCAGACACTACGAGCTCGTATACCGGGTCATGGCGCACACCGGAAGCCAAAAGATGTGCATCGAAGCCCTCCGGTGGGTGTACCCCGAAATGATCAATCAAGACCCTCCCATCTACCCCGTCGCTACCATTTACCGCACGCTCAAGGCCTGCATCCTCGTCGCGGACCCAGCCGCCGAGTCAATTCTAAATCACGGCCCCACGCATCAGCCGTCCAACAAGCCGCAGTCGCGAAGGCTAATGAACCGAGAGTTCCTCGTCATGCTGCGCGAAGTGGAGGAGCTGCGGTCGCATATCACTGCCGGCCACCAGGTTCGGGGCACCACCAATGCTCCATTGGCTTAGACTACTTTTAGGGGTGTCTCGGGCCGCGGCCGTTTTTTTTTTAGGCGGGGAGGGGCGGGATGTGTTGCTCAATTGCCAAAGTAGGCAGGCTGTATGCCAAATAGAAGACGAGGAACACAGGGCTGACGAGGGGGCGGGTGGCTGCAGGCGTTGTGTGACTGCTTGGGGGAAAATGTATATGAATACTGTACAATAGCATTAAAAAGCCTACAGGGCTGTATCAAAACTCTACATGATGAAGAAGAAAAGAAACAAGAAATAATGCCATACTAGAACAAGAGGGAAGAGTGTTATGGTTCATGAATGATGCTGGTGGTGGTCGTCTCTCGGTATCGTTGATCCCCGTCTGTCATACTGATATATGCTCTTTTGCATTTCGGGTCCAAAAAAAAAATTAGGAAAAAGGTTGAAAAAAAAAAAGATCCCTGTTTCTCCCTCCCCTCTCACCCTCACTCTCGCGTCTCAATTCGTCTTCAGCGCCTCCCTCAGCAGGGGTCCAACCTGCTTCCTGCTGGCGGCCAGGTTGTGCTGCCTCCAGGCGAAGCGGGCGACGCTGGCGTCGTCAAGGGTGCCGGCGTCAAAGGCCTCGAGGCCTAGGTTCTTGCCGGCGTTGGCGCGGAATCGGCCGACAGCGGCACAACCCTCAGAGGTGATGCCCCAGACGAGCAGGTGGCGCTGGAACTCTCCGTCCGGGTGCGACGTCGTCATGAGACTGGCGACGTCGAGCCCGCGCTCGCGCGCCCACGAGGCCAGATCCTCGAGCATCGCGGGTCCGCCGCCGGCCTTGGCGACCAGATAGTCGAAGCCCTGGACGCTGCAGCAGATGCCCAGGCGCAGACCGGCCTCGTCCCACTCCTTGTAGTCCTTGCGGAAGATGTCGCGGAAGTTGAGACCAGAAATGTCCTCCTTAACGGCCGAGATCTCGTCAAAGTACTTGTCGCTGTCAAAGGCCGGGTCCCGGATCTTGGCCCGCAGGAAGTCGACGGCCCGCGGGTCCTTGTCACGCACCTTCTCCTTGGCCGTCAGGTTGATGGTGTCGGACAGGATGGCGGCGAGGCCCATCTTGGCCAGCTTCTCGTCCTCGGCGGCCGCGTCGCCGTCGACCACCTGCCGGTCCAGGCCCTCCCACACCTGCCGTGCCTCATCGACAACCAGGCTCATGCAGCTGCCGCAGGGCTCCACCACCCGCGGCGAGGTGCTCGGGCTCACGACGCCCTCGTCGGCGTGGTGGTCGATGCAGCCGACGATGCGGCGCGAGAAGCGCTTGAGGGGACCCGTGAGGCAGTTGTGGTCGACGAGCAGCCAGCGGGTGTCCTCCGGGTCCAAGTCCGGCAGCTCGGAGAGGGTGAGCAGGTCCGAGGGGGACAGACCGGCGTACTTGAGCACGGCCGTCATCTCGGTGCGCAGCGCCAGGTCGGCGCGGGGCAGATTGGAGAGGGGGATGTGAAGCGTGTGAGGTGGGGTGCTTGACCGAAGGTAGGCGTAGACAACAGCCGAGCAAAGTGAGTCGAGATCTTTTTTTTTTTTTCAGTTACAATTTATTCGACCAAAAGACACCGCCGTTTCTGTTTCCGGCGGGGGAGATCTCGCCATCGCATCATCTGAGAGTGGCGAGAGGAGAGGACAAGGAGGAAGAAACTCACCAGCAGATTCATTGCCAACAACAAAGGTCAAGGGACCGGGGCGCTGAGCAGCCGGCGTTCCCAACGCTTTCCTGGCCGTGGCGAGGAACGACTGTATCGTGGTTCTGTGCGAAGCCATTGTCAATGGTGGCTAGGGAGGAAAGAGGCAATGAGCAAGAATCCAGAGTCGACAAGTGGAGAAGGACCCGAGGGGGTTTCCAGGAAGCGTCAATAAAAAAAATAAAAAGAAAAAAACACACAATGGGGAACCCGAAAAGAAGAAGAAGGAAGGGGACCTCGAGCTGAAGAGGACGAGGAAGAGGGAAAGAGGCACGTCTAATAACAAGTGCGTCTGTGTGTGTGGTGTAAGAAAAGGTGGGAATGATATCCCACGTAGTCCCCGGACCAAAGTAAAACCAACTGGGTCAAATCTGTTCGCCCAAAACCGATCCGGCGTATGTCTGACTTTTTGCGAGGTTTTATTTTTTTGGTAATTTTCCCAAGTCATAGTCGTCATTCGTGGCCCCCGATTCTATCCCCTTCGCTCCGATGCCCCTTCCCCTCCCCCCACGGGGGCCTCACGATATCTCTGCAAGTTCAACAAAAAAAAAAAAAAAAGGTACCAAGCCGCCCCGGGATTTGCTTTTTCTTGGGCCCGGCGTCGCTCCCTCTCTGGCGGTAATTTGACTCGATCAACGCCACGCAACGCATCTCACAAGCCTCGCATGCTCCTGGAGGTCAGCGCAGCGCGATGTCACCCACTTGCAGTCGGTGGCCGTGGTCGCGGATTGGCCAGGGACCACATGGTCGCATGCTGCACCAACACGTCCCCTCCCCTCGCCCGTGGCCGTGGGTCGTTGGGCCCAAGAGTGAGTACATTGTTCCCGATTAAGGACGCAGATGCCATCATGCTGCGCTACGGACGGGCGGTCGTGGCTTGCGACCTGGCTCCTCTGATCGACACCAGGGGGGGGTGAGTAGTCTTTGCTTTTTCCTTCGCGCGCTGCTGTCGTGCATCCTGTCTCGTCGCACAATTATCTGATCTGGGCCCAGCCCGTATCTCACTTTCACCGCCACCCCCGGCACCAGCAAGCAAACCAACAAGAGGAGCGTGAGGTATTGCATGGTAGGGGGGCGTCTACCCAGAAAGGTGTCAAACATACAGACGACCAAACCAACGTACATAGCGACACTTGCATACATGGCCATGCCATGCCGTGCCATCCCATCTACATACCTACATACACACGTACATACAGACAGACACCGCAGCATGCCCATTGCCACCATAACCACACAATTCACTGGCTCACTGGCTCGCTCACACCCACATAGCACACCAACAACAGACATCCCTGTCCCTGCCCTGCCTTGCATTTTCAATCCATCCATCAACCCAATGTGTCATTTGAATTTACGTGAGACCCAGACTCCCCCAGAGAACCACTCAACGTCCCGTCTGCTTCTGGCAACTGGAACCCCTGGGCGTCGACCGTTTTTGGAGAGGCGGCTGCAGCAACACCTTGCAGGAGGGGGGCCCGCTGAGACTGCGCTGGATGCGCTGGACCATACAAACGGCACAACGTTTGGTAAGGGAGGGGGGAGAGGCAAAAGGAAAAAGACGAATTGCGGGGTGCGGCAGGCCTCGAAGCATCAGAGAAGAATGGAACCGACATGAACAAGAGGGATATACCACCTTGCGCATACATACGACAGGTCATGCCATGTAACATGGCCATGTACTCTCGGTAATCTCACCCGAAAACCTCATTGTCGTCGCCCTTGTCCTTATCTTACTCGTCGCCTTGCCCCTCCTCCGTCTTACACGGGGCCGTCTTTCTTTTTCCCCACCAACGCCGCCTCATACTCATTCACACACATGCACCTCGCTCGTTGAGTCCCTATCCTTTGCTGCCATTGATCCCGCTCCTCCTCTTTCTTGGCCTCATCCTCCTCTCCTCCACTCATTTTTTCTCCTTCTCGTCTTCTTTCTCCTCCTCTTCCACCGCAATGGCCACCTCATCATCGTCATCATCATCATCATCATCATCATCATCATCATCACCACAACCCCTCCATCTCGCCATTCTCAAGGCCGACATCTCACAGCCGCAGATCCGAGACAGATACGGTGGATACACGGGCGTCTTCACCAGCCTGCTCGAGGCCGTCGCCGCCACCACCATGACCCCGCCGCGGGAGCTGCACCAGCTCGTCTCCATCGCGGGCTGCGACCTCGTCCACCAGCTGCACACGTACCCCGCCCTCGAGGACGTTGATGCCGTCCTCATCACGAGTTCGCGCCATACCGCCTCGGACAGCGACCCCTGGATCGTCAACCTCGCCAGCTTCGCCTGCCGCACCATCGAGTCGGGCACCGTCCGCGTCTTCGGCACTTGACTTTGGCCACCAGATCGTCGCCCGCGCCGCCGGGGCCGAGCTGGGGAAGAGGGGCCCCGCGGCTGGGAGGTTGCAGCAACGGGCGTCCAACTGACCCCCCCCCCCCCGCGGGCAGCCAGATCTTCGGCCTGGACCACATAGTGCGTCGACGCGCGCTGTCAGATGACCTTCCGGCACGGTGGTATCCAAAAACTGACATGCCTCTCTAGCGCATCCACCAGATGCACCGCGACATTGTCGTCGCCCTTCCCTGCCGGATCCGTCCCTCTGGCGCCCAATGACGTCGGCACCGTCTAGGCCATGTTACCGCCCCGGCCGCTACCTGACCGTCCAGGGCCATCCGAAGTTTGACGACGAGATTGTCTCCGAGATGCTCTTCAACCGCCGCACCCTCGGCATCCTCGACGACTGACCTGTGCCACGACGCCATGAGCCGTGTGTCCCTTCCCCCACGACGGCGTCGCCGTAGCCAGAGCATTTCTCAAATTCATTGGAGACGGCTAAATATGCCGGGTATTGATTGGCGTAGAAGTTCCCATTCCAGGGTAAACCAGAAGCAACAGCAGGGCCTCTTTTTTTTTCCCATTCCACATTTAGTTTTATTCTCTTTTTCAAGTAAGTGCAAATGTATCAAAAGCAGGCAATTGATTCACGCCGGTAAGGTATTGTCCAAATTGTAGCAAAGCAGTCCTGGTCTGGCGGAGGATCAACTCAAAGGCATAGTCTATATATCAGAAAATCTCAGGACAGGGGTAACAGGAGTAACGAAGCGAGCAACTCTCAACATTTAGCCTAATACTTGACATAGTCATGTATCGTCCCATCATCAACCTAGCTAGACATTTCTTGGCTAAGTCTTACCCAGGTCACGAGTACAATAATTCTTGGTAACCTTATTCATGTTCAGGCATTGGAAGTCAAAGTGTGCTGTCAAGGTTTCGGATTTGGCTTATTTATCCCTTTATCCACATTCTCGATACGTCTGCGCACTACAACCCCCATTCCTAAAAAATCGACAACGCAAATCTACAGCAGTCTGATATGAACGCCGACAATCCAAAAACTTGCGCCACCCATTCGTGTTACAGGAATTAACCAACAGTACTGCTGGGGTAATAATGATAATGATAATGATAAATTCTGTTATGGTCGTGGCCCAAAAACGAAACAACCGCTGATAATGCTACCCTGGCATGCAAGCCTGTTCCTATGCCTTGTTCTCGTCTAATGCACCAATCCGTTGTATGCAAAATGCCAACCAGGGTCCATGCGCCGTACCAAAACAAGAAGTAAAAAAATGAGAAACGCCTGTTGATACAACCCAACCAAATGCAACCAAATGCAACAAGTGCAAACCAGGCCGGCCACCCCTCCATATGCTGCCGATCTATCGGGTATCATGCCAAAATGTGCCGCCCAATGCTTCAGTCATCAACGCCATGCAGTCCCAAAGACAGGGGCAATTCTTCTTGCACCTCGTTTCCCGCTCGCTGTCATCCTCGCCATAATCCTACACGTCCTGGTCCCACCAATCTGTGCCGCCCTTGCGAGGTGACTGAACCTTGTTCTTTCTGTCTTCCAACTCTTTTTCTCGGCGTTGTCTAGCAAGCCTTCCGTCCATCATCATTTCTTCCTTAGTTCGTCCTGCGTTCGTGTCCATGCCGTCGTTTTGACCACCCTTGGTCCAGTGCGAGAAATTGAAGCCATCGCCAAGACGTCGAGTATGCATCCACGGCTTCTCTTTCCAAGATACAATTATTGAATCAATGAACCCATGGAGGCACAAGAAAAACACACTTGCCATTCTCATTCCGAAAGGCGCCCCTGTTCCATACCCTGTGAGATGCACAATAAAAGGCAAGATCCACACTGCAATATACACCACAGGATAGATGAAGACGTGCTTTACCTGTCGTCGAACTGTCTCTCGTGTTTTGGTCAACCCATTAGTACTGAAAGCGGTCGGCTTCAAAATCGCAGTGTCCGAGCGTGTGCTCGCAGGGCTGTCAGGTCCGCGGCCCAACACCGAGAGCATATGAGGCAGCGAAGGCGTCCGGGAACGAACGCCATATGGCTCGGGTATCGGCTGATTCCAGAATGCCCAGGAGCTATCGGCGGTATTTAGAAGAGGCTCCTCCGAGCTGTGCAGTGTCGAGGTCTTTTGCGCCTCTGGAATGTGAGCTTCGGTAGGTTCGGCGGGCATTGCGAATTCTTCCGCCACAGGTGTCGATCTCAAATCCAGCTCTGAGCCATCATTTCTGTGATAGTGTTCCCACGCAGGATCGATTTCCATTTCACTTAGTTTCGACATGTTTGATTGGTAAGAACGTCGTTTGAGCTTGGAATACTGGTGCTTCTTGGGGGGCGGATCCAGTTGGAAGGTGCTCATCGTTGACGCGGAAAATTGGCGCCCACGATCGTCTCTAGAGGTTCGGCGGGAAGAAGGACTTGAAATCAGGCCATGGGTCGCGATTAGTGGTGTTGGTGGGACAGATCGGAGTGGCGTGGATGGGACGGGGGCAGTCTCAAAGGATGGGACTTCATCCTCTCCATCGGAGACGTCGGCGAATCGTCTCATAAGAAGTTTGACATAAATGTAGATAATGATGCTAATGGTGAGAATGGTTGCAAATGTGAAATATCGTGGGACCCAGCTCAGGACAAGTCTTGTCCACATGGGATCCATGGGCAGGTAGCAGAATTGGCCGGTGTTGATGTAGCCCGGCGTGTTGAGAAATGCCAGAGAGCTCATGACAATTGGATATACAATCGATATCGCATAGGCGTATTTGCGGAAGGGGTACAAGCCTTGTTGTCCGCGAAATATGTAGAGGGCCGTGTGGATGGAGATGAGAGTGATGACCACATCGGAAGCGACAATACTCAAGGTCAGGAAAAACCCACTGGCCTGGCAAAAGTTCGAATCCGAATGTATCGGGCCGTGTGCCAATTCAACAGCCGGAAATATGAAGAACCAAAAGGCCTTGAAGATGTCGCACCCAATCAGCCACATTATGAGGCTGGAGGTAGTGTTAGCATTAACGGATGCACCGCCGATCATGACGACTCACTCATGACGAAAGCTCCTCCTCATGCGGAAAAACCACCACAAAGTAAAAGCGCCGACGACAATACTAAGCGATGAAGCCGTCACAGATGCAACGTGAAGCGAAGAGGACTGTTGCTGAGTCAATAGGATCATTTTCTCGTTGGCCGCTCTGGAGGCCAGGGTCGACGTCGAATGGGCCCATGCTGTCGGCATGACGCAGGCGAAGAGTAGTGGCAGCATGATGTTGGTGTTGGCCAGCTGTGTCCAGCCGGAAGGACAGGGTGAGGGGGGCGTGACAATGGCCGTGGCCGTGGCTGCTGCCGCCACAGGATGCGTGATGGTCTCTGTCGAGTGCCCGAGGTCGGTGTCTCAGGGTCGAATGCATTGGGTCGTGTGGGAGGAAGTGAGAGGTGACAACATGGCGGAGGGGAGCCAGGCAGCATGTAATGGACACGGAGATGGGCGCGGATATGAATATGAATATGAAAATGAATATGAACCCAAATTAGCCAGCGGTAGGAAGATGCCGCCGCCGGCAGCGCTGCTTGATTGCTTCGAGGATGGATCGTGAAATTATGCCAGAGAAAGTGTAGAGCAAAAGTGTAAGAGCAAAGACAATTACAAAGACGGCGCACGGGGTTTGCAGGCGCCGAGGTTGACGGAAAGCGCTGTTTGACTTTGATCTCCGTTCCTGCCTTTCTGTAACTCCACGGGTGGGTGTGCCCGGCTCCGAGCTTGGTTTTGATGGGCCAGGATAGAGTTTCGTGTTGGGATGGGCCTGGTTATGCACACGCAACCCTCTCAGCCTCACCCGTCGATTCGTACCTGATGTGCTGTGTGCCGAGGAGCAAAAAGGGTTTTTAAGTGTGGAGCGGGAAAGGAGAATGAAGCGGCGACAAGAGACAACAACAACTACAGCAACATTTCCAAGCACGAGTCTCGGCTCCTGGCCATCGACGTCATGCCAGCCCCCAGCCCGGACAGGGCAGGCGGCCAGAGAACAATGGCCGTGGCCCGGGCCCAATCAGCGCTGGAAGACGAGCAGGACTGTGGCAGAGACATCACATCAACTACAACCACAAGACCCGGCTCATCAACTAGCGACCGACGACCCCAAAAATATCGGCCGCTCGAATCGGTGGCTAGGGAGCACCAGCGGCATTAGCGGAGACTAGGCAAGACGGTCCCCCCTGCTTAAAAGCGCCGCCATGCCCTTGGTGCCCTCTGGCGCTTTTCGGTCCCCCCCAAAGCGAGCACCCGTCGTGGATGATCGATATGTGGCCCAATGATGGGAAGCGATCCAAGCCCGCTGGCCCGCTCCGCACAGACTTGGGGAGCCGTCTGGCTGGACCGGCCGTGGAACGCGCGCATCCATCCCCCCATCTTCGCGCTCCCCCACGATGTCGCCAAGGAGCAGAAAGTTGGACGACAAATACTCGCCGCGCTCGGAAGAATGTTAGGCAGCGGGAACATGCGAAGCACCAAGTCAGTGCGCGTCTCGGTTGACAAGAGGCCAAGTGGAACGGAACGAAACAAGGCAGACTACTTCTGCCTTTGGTCCAGACAGTGTCGTCACAAGCTTTGTGGTGCGAGATGCACATATGCCACGAGATCGAAAAATGGTACACAGTCACTGCAAGGGATCAAAGACGTGCATGCACATCACGCATCCACACCGACTTTGCCCACGCTCTGCTAAGAAAAATCTTGGCCAGCTCAAAGTCAACGTCTCAAACCAGTTTGAGATGGTTAAAGATGGCGTCCAGTCCCAACCAAGGCAACGACATGAGCATTGCACAAACCAAACATGAAAGGGGGTCAGTCCAATGCATCATTTCGTAATTTGGAGGACCATGCAAAGCAAAAAAAAAAAAAAATCCTGCTTGCCGCGCCCCTCGCGCTGCTACCCGTTTTTTTTCTCATTCGGCTTTTTTTCTTCCAACAGCAGACTCTCAATGTCAATCACCATTTCCAAGAGGTAGCAGCTAGGGCCATGACTCCCCGCAGTCGGCTCTGGCAATGTGACATGAATCGAAGGACATTGGGCACCCCACCAAGCCAGCCGCATCTGCCTAGCCGTCTTGTCTCGGAGCCTTCATCCTTGAGCCAGTCCGACACTGGCCTTAACCAACGGGGTGGCACCGCAGAAGCAGCCAAACAGAGACAAGATGGATGATTCGCGCAAACTCTGTCACCTCGTCTGTCTTTATGTGCCACTGGAATGTTCACGCCACAAGATCTAAATGCGCCTATCACAAACTACCGTTACAGGATGAGCCGAGTCGCATTCCTGTTTCCTGGTCTAACAATGAGAACTGCTTTCTCGTCCTCTCCAGATCGACCGTCTCTGCAAATCGACTGCCTCTGTTCCTCGGCAGACTCCCCAGTGGAACAAGGAATCCACAGTTGAGCCTGCCCGTGCCTTTACGCGGAAATTTGCCGTGGGTGTGCCAGGATCATGAATACGAGGAATAATCATTAGCATTTAGATATGCGGGCGGTGACACTAATTGTTACAGCTGAGAAGGGGGGAAAAATGAAGAAAAAAGCAAAAGGACACACCAGAAATGCGGTAGAATCGGACGAGTCAGGTTGTTTGTTAAAGTCCACCAGCTTGCAGACCGACATTTACTTTGAAAAGCCCATCTTTTTGGCTTTGAGTGTCCCCCGCCGCTCAGACGTAAATGTGCATATGTGGTGGCAGCAAGGACACCGACCCAAAAACCCCATGGCTGGATTTCGATGGTTTTGCCATGTTTCCCGTGTTCCAAAACTTTCAGATAGCCTACTTCCAGGGGTTCAGGAACATGCTCACACGTTTGGCCTAGGAGCGCCTCATTGGTGACATGCAGCCGCCACAGGTGGCAGTTGGCTTTGAACGGGTTGAATCAGCTGGACGCGATCAAACCACGGCGGTTTGGCCATAAAGCACCATGACGTCCACGAGAGACATCCAGCCAGTTGACGTCCATGTGACTCAATTGTCGGATGGACAGGCGGAGCTAGCTGAGCTGGACTTGCTGACTGCATATGCGAACATGTAAGCCATCATGTCAAGATGCCCCGTGTAGGGTAGTAACCCGTCTGCACACGGAAATTCCGGCAAGAAGCGACAAATTGAACTAGCGCCCGCACCCATCAAGCGGCGTTGACGTATCAATTCGAATGGAGGGTAGAATAAACTCGGATTCGTTCTTTTTTGGGCTTTGATAGCTTGCTCGGTCCGATAGTTGGCCGCGCATTGACACGACATGTAAAATGACATGCCAAACCACCAACTCCATAAAATAGAACAGCTAAAGATGCCCCGAATATCGCACTAAAGGTAAATAGATAATAAATTAAGTATTATTTTTATCTTGTTTAATATATTTATCCTAATCGGCGAGTCATTGAGGTATAGTTGGGTGGCACACCTCTGAGTTGCTTGACTTGTAGCATGTCATTTCACTGCTACGCGCTGTGTAACACAAAAACATGCGATTGCTCAGCCAGTCGAGGCTGCTGCCGAGGCATCGGGCGAGGAGGTCAAGTAACGGCAGAGTCCGAAAATAAATTAAACGACGGCGACAAGCTGTTTCGCAAAAGCTTAAGGCCCAGTTCCAACTCCACACTTGACTCGCCGAGGCCGAACGGCTATAACCACCGGGTTTTAGCAGCGACTCGGATAATCGCGACAGCAACAATCAATACTAGGCACCAGCAATTGAGAGGCTACCTTCTCGTTTGAACCAAGCGCGCAGCCCCCTACAAAGCGTCAACCTGTTGTTGTTAATTTATTTATTTATTTAAGTTGCACTGCGGTTTGACCTTTTGGTTCCTGTTTTGGGGTTTTGGGACCCACCAATTGTGGCCTCTGCTCTCTCACTGTTCGATCTGGCAACCATTATGCGTCGCTCTAAGATCAACTAGTCCCTATGCAATCCCTTCCCCCCTCGAAACTTCAAACCAGATAGGTTTGCCCATTTCATGCCAGGGTTTTCTTTAGCAATGCAATCATCTTCTATGGCCGTTTTGCTTCCCGTCTCTTGTCTCTCTGCCTCGCTTTCCATTATGCTGGGCAAAATACGGGGGATCCCTGCAGCAATGCCGCGCCGTTTCAAACCTTCCGGGGCCTCTGCTAATTTGTTCGGCTGATCGTGATAACTGCAACCTTATTTAGGTTTGCCAAGGTCGTTCCTGAGACGCAGACCCTTTGCAGTCCCCCCCCTCCGCTGTGCAAGTAGGGATGAGACGGCTGTGCCTTGGGGAACTCGGCTGTGTGGCGCTGGGTGGGCGAATGAGACGCCAGGCCTCGCAGCTGCCTTGATGAGGCTGTGCATCCCCTCACAACATCCCATGACAGCAACCACAGGGCAGATCTCTGACCCCTAGAAGGATTCCAGAACCGAATCACAAGGGCTGGAGCGTTGCCCGTCTGCATGTATGCAGCATGTTGATTAGGCCGTTCCCACGTCTCGCGATATCATTGCCAAAAAGGGAAAAGCCTCACCTGTCAGCCTACCAATCTCATCGGGCGAAAAAAAACTGCCACCAGCCACAATTACGTACCCCCGTGTGACGTTGGCACAATGGCAATGCTAAAATAAGCATGATGTGGTTGTGGACGTCATGGCTTCCATCGATTCTGGGGGTGTTATATAGAGACGAGTTGCATCCGCGAAATTACAACTTCCTTATCTGCTACATCCATTCAGACACATACAACTCACCTCCACACTCCATCCTCATATTTCGCAAAGCCGTTAACGTCGGACTTTGCGACCCGATTTAGCCAGCCCCAGCAATACACACCGGGCGCTTGGAATCCACATCAATTAAACAACAACACCACGACACAACAAACATTTCTCGCATCAACCCACTGCAACCGATATTTTAAATTAAAAAAAAAAACACATCCCTTAGCACCATGTGCTTCGGATCAAAGAAAAAATACAACAACCAGGGGTACCAGTACCAATACGGTCCCCGGCCCGTCCAATACGGCAAGAAGAAGCGCAGACACGGAGGCCACGCCTCCAACGCTCCCTATTACTACGACGGCGGCGGCGGTGGACACCACGGGCACCACGGGGGTGACGGTGGTGGTGGAGGCGGTGGTGATGGCGGCGGCGGCGGCGGCGGTGGTGCTGCCTAAGAAGGTCGAGGTGGTTTCAACGATTGTACGATGAGATAGATATAACAAGGAATCCTTCTCCATAGAGGGAGGAAGGTAACGAGGGCATATACATATGCAAGGGACACGACGATATCAATATACCAATTTCTTTTTGTTCAAGATTGAAGTCTTAGCCTTGGTGATTTGTCTCATGGCGGTTAAAACTAAGCTAATCTAGCTTAATTGTCTCTAAAGTCCTTCTTTTATTGTTATTAAATTATACTCCTAGTAATATAATTTAGTAAAGAACAACTTAACCAACAATCCTCTCATTGTTATCTTTTCTACCACCAAATTATACATGCCCCAGGGGCATATATCAATAGGTAGCTATGATTCCAGATGCATAGGAGCTCTTGTTACGTTAATTATAATGGCCGGCTGAGGGGAACTTAGGTTTAAAGCGATGAAAAACCAGTTACGGCGGCCACCGTACGCGAATGGTGATAGTAGCCGCGTTAGGCCAGGGTTGTGGGAGCTAGATAGTCTAACTGGGCCTTTATCCTGCTTTTGCATCATCCTTTGGGGCTGTTTGCGGTGAGAGCTATCTGATTGCTACTATAAGAACCAAGCTAGGTTGCGGAGACCAGCTCGCGAGTGTGACAGCATAATTTGGTGGAAGTCAACCAAGCTGGTCTAACTCTAACCCCATAGCCAAGCACGAGAAATCCTCTTGCAATTATCACCGTCACGTTTACAACGGCAGGGACCTCCAGGCAATCAAGTAATACAATATCTCAGTTACACTATTGACCCGCACAATGACAAGTCATCACGACAAAAGTCCCGCCAAATGTCTCATCACGCGTAGGCACCGGCAAGTTATCACTGTCGAAGCGGCTTAAGACCTTCATCACGTAGATCATACTTTTTTTTTTGGGCCGATGAATGGAAGTGGAGTAACATTGGCAATCGCTGACAGAATGTTTTAAAAGCAACATGATGCACAGCCGTTTTATTTCTGCGGCACATTGTTTGAACTGCTGCATCCCACATTCCTTGATTATCCTTCTAGTTTACAATGCCACCCTCATCTGATTATGGCAAGAGGCTTATCCCCCAGATCCTAGACGACCTGGCTGCCAATGAACCTGATCGCATTATATACTCATTGGCAAAGTCTTCAGATATCTCGCAAGGCTTCAGGCGTGTGTCTGCTCGTACCTTTACGAACGCTGTCGACAAAACTGCCTGGTGGCTTGAGGAAAAGATTGGTGATACTGCATCGATCCAGCCAATAGGTTACATAGGGCCGCGTAGGTTTCCAAAATATTCTAACACTATCCCTCATTTTATTGCTAACTACAATAAGACGACCTTCGGTACATCCTGCTGACCTGCGCCTGCGTAAAAATTGGATACGCTGTAAGAAAACATTTCACTGCTCCCTGTTCAAAACCGTCTTACTTATGTGACTCTTTTTTATTGTATATGCAGGCCCTCTTTCTATCTCCCCACAATAGCACTGCAGCCGCTTTGGCTGTTCTTGAGTCAACTAACTGCAATATTTGGGCCAAAGCCCAAGATGAACCATATACTCCTCTATTGAGGGATCTTCTTGAGAAGAGATCATTGCACGTCTTGGAACTCCCAACACTTGACGAACTTCTCGATGCTGAAGATACAGAGCCTTATGTATACAGCAAAACATTTGATGAGGCTGTCCAAGATCCAGTCTGCTTTCTCCATACTTCTGGTTCCACAGGAGTGCCAAAGCCGATCCCATGGAAAAATGGCATGGTAGCTGCAATAGATGCTGCGCGATTGCTACCTACCGAGGGTGGCCATGGATTTGCACCATGGACATCAAAATGGCATGATGGTGATACAATATACTCTACTTTTCCTATGAGCCATGTGAGTTTATGATATCTGACGACACGTAAGAAGCGTCATCTGACAGGGCTCATTCGCTAATTTTTGAAGGCTGCTGGTCTTATGATGAATTCCTAATGCCAGCTTATTATAGATTGCATTGTATCCTTGGGCCGAAGGGTGTTATCCCTGACATGGGCCTCATGGAATCCCTTGCAGACCACGCAAAAATTGACATATGGAGTATGGTCCCATCACTTGTTGATGAACTGGGCCAAATGCCCAGCATACTCGAAAAGTACACGCCATCAAAATTCATCTGTGCACATGGAGGTGAGCATATTTGCCTTTGCCAATACTTGTCATCAAGCTTCATGTTAATCAACCTTCTTTTTTTTCGCAGGCCCCGTTAACCCTGTTCATGCCTCCAGGGTAAATGAGAAAATCCGGGTCCTCAACCTGACTGGCACAACAGAGGGTCTGTTTATTGGAAATCTTATTGTAGAGAGGGAGGATTGGCTATATTTTGCTTTCCATCCTATGTCTGGTTTTGAATTTAAGGAGGTAGAGCCCAGAATTTATGAGCAATGGATACACCGCACCCAGCATTGGGAGAATTTCCAGGGCATTTTCTACACCTTTCCAGACCAGCAATCTATCAACTTCAAAGATCTATACACTAAACACCCCACAAAGCCAGGCTTGTGGTGTTACAAAGGAAGAAGTGATGACTTAGTCGTCCTATCAAACGGTTACAAGATCTCACCGCTAGATATAGAGGCCTTGGTTACAACCCACCCCGCGATCAGCGGCTGTCTTGTGGTAAGTATTTAAACCGGCCAAAACCCTCCCTAATATCCCTCCAATTACTGAAATACAAATACGATATAGATTGGAAGTGGAAAGCCGCAAGCCGGCCTACTTATCGAGCTCACAGACCCGATAAACAGGGATAGCAACCTTCTCGACAGTATATGGTCAATCGTGGAAAAGGCTAATTTGCGATCTCAACACAAGAGCCAAATCAAGAGGAGCTTTATTGTTTTTGCAGAGCCAGATAAGCCATTCCTTCGTACAGACAAGGGGACAGTTAAGCGAGGTGCTACCTTGGCCGCGTATGCCGCCTATATTGAAGGCTGTTACGAGTCCAAGTCCAACGCTCAAGTTATACCAATTTTGGGGGTTATCGAAATGGACTCGCCCGAATATATCCAGGATATAATTCGCCAAATACTGAGTTCCATATTGCCTGAAATAAAAAGTGCGACAATAAACAGCGATCTCTTCAGCTTGGGGCTGGACTCAATCCTTGTACCCCAGGCCATTAATATCGTCCGTGCCACTTTGAAACTGGACGATCGCCTCAGTCCCAGATATCTATATTCAAATCCTACAATTGAGAAATTTTCTACCGTTCTTATAAAATTGATTCACCAGAAAAGAACAGATGGGGCCACATCCAACGGATTTATTGACGAAGACAGTTCCGAACTGAAGAGGTTGATCGATGAGCACCGGTCCTACCAGACGATCAAGCTGGGCTCAATGGACAGAATTAGTCCGAGTTGCCGTAGTCGAGTGAACCTTTTCATCCCTTTAAAGAAAGGGGTGAGTTTCCGACAGGCTTTCGAGATGCTCAAAAAGGGTCTCAACCGAACCTTTGAATATCTTCCGCTATTAGAAGGGAAGGTCATACCGCGCTCAGAGCATGAGATGGGTTATAAAAAAGGCGACGCTTGTATCACGATCCCCCCTCGTTCGTCGAAGGCAGCAAGAGAAACAAAGAGTTCAGGCTCCCCAGATATAAAGCAGCTGGTCTATCGGGACGCATCAAATGACCTTCCGTCTTACAAGACGCTACGAGATGCCGGATTCTTGACCTCGGCATTCCGCGATGAAGTTGTCCACGATATGTCCTTGTCATCATCGCTCCCTGCGGATATATTTAGAGCTCAGGCCAACTTTATTGAAGGTGGCTGCATCATCGCTATTAGTGTGCATCATTGGTGCTTTGATGCGGCTGGTTTTATGGTTGTAATTCATACTTGGGCCGAATGCTGCAAGCATGTTCAAGGGGATGCGTCTGCAACCTGCGACTGGCTACATCCGGAAAGTACGAACCGCAGCCTACCAGATATTATCCACGAAGATCAGTACACAAAGTCAATCAGTGAAGTGGATCCTAAAGTTTGGAGCATCTTTCCGTACCCGAGGCCCGATCAGTATGGAAATGGAGCAAGCAAGGTCGATGATGGTTCAACAAATCTCTCTCCAGAGCATGTCTGCCCGGATATGCACTCCAGTGATGACTGTCATAGAACGTCATCGACATTTCTTATTACACCAGAGAACCTGAAAAGACTCAAGGATCAGGTTGCTTCTGACCCAAATGATAAGGGGGAGGCTAAGTCTGACGGTGATGTTATACAAGCTTTCGTCTGCAAGTCTTCATGGAAGGCGCGATGTCGTGTGGCAGAAGAACTGCATGGAAGAAAGTTCAATATGGATGAGGTGGCCCGCACAAGCTTTGCCGTTGACGCCCGCCCTCATTTTTCGTCTTTGTTACCCTCAACATATATTGGGAACATGTTTGTGGTCCTTAAGATCTCCATATCTATAAAGCAACTTTTATCTCCAGAAACGACCGTGGGAAGTATTGCCTGCATGTTTCGAGAAGCCACCAAAAGTATCACGGGGCCATTCGTGAATGACATGATGGCCCTTCTACGATCTGTTCCTGATTACGAAGAACACACGAACTACGGCCTAGGGAAGACGGCAATGGACGTTTATGTGAATAATCTGATGCTCCTTCAGACAAAAAAGTATTCATTTGGAACCGAAGTCTTTGATAAAGAGGGGTGTCTAGATGCTATGCGGTTGGCGATGGATGAACTCAACAAGACTAGTCAAGTTTCGACGATCCTGCCCCAGCGCGAAGATGGTGGTATTGAATTCGTAATCGGTACATTTCCAGAAGAGCTAGATATGTTAATGGCGGATGAGGAGTTCACCAAATATTCTAAATACCTTGGATAGATGCATTAGAGCAGCCAAAGTTGTTGGTGGATGGTGCGTAAGGACTGGCTTTGTGACGGTCGGCAGTCTGGATCTGGCCTGCGATTTGATGCGGATACTAAAGGCTGTAAAGCTACTAAATAATATTCCTTTTCCTATAAAAGGTTATATTATTATTCCTATTTTACTAATAATCAATACACTAAAAACCTGAATACCAAAAACTTTAATATCCTTTCTTCCATCTATGGTAGCGATAACCTGTTGGGAAGGGCATCTGATAGCAATTCTAGATCTTCGCTGCTTCCGTGACGGATCTTTACACCTGTGCAAGGGAAATGACTATTTCAACACACCAGTTTCTGTTTTGTTCAAAAATGAAGTCCTGAACTTGGTGATTTGTCTTATGGCGTTTACGATATGGTTGTGCAGGCTGCCATATGATCAGGGGCTAAACCCGCTTCATGTGCGCTGAAATCGGAGGCTATTGGGGGTCGGGTTGATCGAGCTAGATGTTGGATTTTGTTTAAATCACCTGTTACGGAATGTTATGGGCCCTGTCAGCCTGGTTGTTGTAACCAGGACTGTTACAGGTTGGATTGATCAAGATAGCCGTTGTAGGTAGGGACAATGAATCCAGCCCGACTAGCTAGGCTCATGACAGGCACAATGCAGTGGAAATGAGAATCCGAAACGCCAATCACAGGTTAAGCATGCCTCTCATCATGCCCAGGTTCACTAAAGGGGCCTGAATGATATGCCTCAGGTTTGGCAATGTGCTGGAACGTGCCGCTTGGGTACAGTCTCACACCTCACGTATAATAGTAAATAAACAGTCAAATTTACCGGTGAGGGGTCGTGGTTGTGTTGATCACCCCAGCGACTATGCCTGGTTTAAGGGAGACGTAGCTAATTAGTCTCATGTATAGGAGACGTCCATCTCTCCAAGTTTTGGTTCGTGGAAACCACTTGTAAGTACAAAGACTTTGTCTCTGGCACCATGCTCCCACAGCATTGCACTAGCAGTTTTGTTGTAGAATAATTTTTCATAGTTTTATCATCGCATTCATGATATACAACAAGATTTCCCGTCATGACAACTATCAACAACGTATTTTCGCCGACAAAAAACGCCAGAGATCGCTCGCCTCATCCTAAATATCTGATCCAACAAACAGCGCCGAGCTGCATAATTCTAATCATCATCAAGTAGTTTTACTTGCACGATCCTGCCAGCAAGTTCCTCGCGTATTTCCCTCATTCGAAGGAGAGCACTCGCGTGCTCAAAGATGCTCTCGTTGCTAGACCCTCTAATGTAGTGTCCTGCAAATCCAGAAATCTTGTGGGTGCCCTTTCGAGGGCCCGACCATGGCCTGATACCTGCCTCTGACGAGGCGTCCTCCGTCCATCCAATACAAGCCTTCTCTCGGAAACGTCCCACCAGTAACCACCTCACAACATCGGGGTATAGCCTTGCCAACTTCACGGCTGACTTGATAACCGTCTCACCGCGACTTCCTTTGGCGGTGTATGTGAGCCGAGCACCGCGACGCACGAGGAGCTGGACGGATTTCAGCGAGCCTATACTACAGGCATACATAAGCGCCGATCCGTCGGGGGAGGCGTCATCGCTCTCATAATTCCACCCGTAGTCCATAAACAACTCCACTAGTTTTGCGTCCCCCTTTCGAATGCAGACGCACACTGGTGGGACGTTGGAAATCCCAGTCGGGTGCAAAACCCTGTCGTAATACTCTTTCGGAATGCGACGCATAATCTTTTTAACCTCCAGGACCGACACGTCACGGGTCAGAAGCAGATATAGAAGAGGAGGCCGCTCAGCCGTCAGCCGGTCAAAGTCAATGTCTCCGTTTAAGATGAGCGCCCTTGAAGTAGGCGATGTGACTGTCATGAGCAGCGATATGCTCGAGTGCCCCGGCTTAGCGGCATAAGTGTCAAAGCCAATGTTGGATATCTGATGCATGTAGTGTCCGCTGTATTTGGTGTATAGGAAAATATGAGGTGACCCCAGAAAAGTGCCAGAGTCAGCGCCATGCTCCATCAGTAGACGCGCATGGTCGACGTTGCCCCATTCAAAGGCACGGGCTAATGGGGTCGAGCCCAGGTCATCACGGAGGTTTGGGTTTGCTCCCGCCTCCAAGAGCATTTTAATCATGGGGGTGATTCCCCTCGAGCAGGCAAAATGAAGAGCAGTTGTTAAATCATTGTCCTGGGCGTTGACGTCGGCACCGCACGCAATCAGGCGTGTTGCCATTTTGAGGACCGGGTCGAGGTTGTCTGCCTCCTGAAAGTCACGCGCAACAGCGTCAATGAGCAACATCAACGCAGTTGCATTGTCACCACCAGAGTAATCCAAGTATTCCAGGGTTTCACACCGACGGTTGACGACGTATCGCAACAACCTATCCATTGTCGATTTGTCCGCGTCGTTGTACTCGCAGAGTACTGTCAAACCCGCCTCTTCCATCAATTTCCTTGTAACGGTCAGCTTTAAACTATTGAATGACAGGTTGCAACCTACCAATATCTTTCGAAATTGTTTTCCAGGTGGGTGAGTAGAATGTTGACAGCACGTTCGTGAATCTCCCATTGAGGAACACGACGGCCACTCCCAAACTGTACCACCCCGTGGAGAGGCCCGCAAGGCACCTCAAACCACAGCCTTCCTTCTTCCAGGTATGCATCCAAGCACTCCCGTAGAAACAATAGAGTGACTTCGATGAGTTCATCTTGGTCAGGCTCAAGCTGCCTGAGCAGGCCAAAGCATGCATGGTGGAGAGCGTTGTAGCCGTGGATCCAGTGTCCAGTACAGCCGGTGACGAAGCCGCCAAAGCCCAGCTTGACAAGTTCCAGCATCAACCTGTGGCACCCGTGAGCTCCAGCATAGCTTAGCAACGTACAGCCGTGGCAAGGAAGAATGGCTGACTTCAGTTCCTCCATTGGGATCTGTCGGAGAATGGGCTCAAAAGCCGACTCAGTGCGTGCGCCATATCCCTCAATCATCTCTGCAAGGACTCTGCCAAGCTTTATAGGGTCAGGCTTCTCAGAACCGAAATATTCGACGGTATCGAGCTTCTTGGCAAGAAAGTCCTTAACTATCCTGGATGGATGAGGACGGCCGGACGACAGAATGAGAACTCCATACAGGTCACCTTCTGTGTCGACACCTGCATTCAGTAGGTAGCGAACGATTTCTTCCGCCTCGGCTTCCACGGCGAGAAGGAGGGGGGTAAATCCTTTGGGGTCCCGAACCTCCAGGTCTGCGCCGTATTCGTCCAGAACTTTGACGCACTCCAAGGATCCAGCCCTGACGGCTAAATGAATAGGCGCGAATCCGTTCCTTGTTGTTCCCTCGTCAATGTGAAAGCGCAGGGCAGTTCGTTGCAATAACCATGACAGCGCAGCATCACGGCCGTGAGAGGCAGCAATCTGCAGAGCGTTGTATGTAGACTTGCCAGGCTCGTCAAAAACACACATCCAGTTGAACTCGGGACCCTTTAGTTCATAAATCTTTTCAAGGACGTTGACATATCCTTTTTCGACAGTCGCCAGCAACGGCCAGTCACCACTGCTGGAGCAGGCAGGGTCCGCCCCGTGCTGGAGGAGCATCCATGCAAGCTCCGACTTTTCTCTGCGAATCGTCTCTAATAGCATACTGGCAGCTCCCGGACTTTTCGATGAAACCTTGTTTGGGTCGATCAATTTCTTACCGAGGAGTTCTAGCAGAATCATGTTGGGGTGAAAGGACCGAGGTAAATCTACGATCCTTGCGATAACTTCATCCTGCCTGTCTACCAACGCACCTGGTTCGAGCTTGGATAGAAGAATGTCGAGCAAAGGGCCATGCAGCTTGACATCTGTTATGAGATGTTCTAGCAGACAGCTGTTGTTAAAGTCGCGGCGCGGAGTGTCGACTCGCACGCCGTTATCGATGAGTATTTTGGTCAGTGTAGGCTGGCCACGCCGAACTGCTTGCGCAAGGAGAAGAACAGCCTCCGTGGACTGCAGGAATTTAGAGTCCTCTAGATTTGATGCTTCTAAAACAGCAGTGACAAAAGGGAATTGCCACCGTTCCCAAGAGGGAGCAAAGGTGTCCCGGTCTGCCAAGTAAAGAATTGCCCATCGACCAGACTTCTCCTCATACAATTCCATGGCGCCCTTCTTCGCAAGCAATCTCAAGACGTTACAAACAATATCGGTGAGAAATTCGACCCTCGGGGGGTGCATACAGTTCGGCCCGGACAACTTCGGCAATACATATTCGCAAAATCTCTCCCAGATGCCCCGCCCGCGGGAGTCTTGGTGTTTCAAAACCTCGGGCGTGAGCAGCTTCTCGAAGCTGGCCATTGTCATCTTGGGATAGCAAGAAGGATGCGAGGTTGGCCTGGCAAAATCGGCCGTGCTGGGATGCTCGACAAGGACTGTGTTGGTGTTGGGACGCTCAACGAGGACCGTGTTGACCAGGATAAGCTCCGCCAGACTGGCGTCATTTTCGAATATGAGAGACGACCCGCTGCAGAGCTCCAGGACCTTGTCGAGCATTTCGTCCGAAGCGCCAATATTGAGGTGGCGGAGCAGGGTCGAATCTTGGTCCTTTTCAAACTTGTAGCCGAGGTTGAGCAGGCCTTCCAGCAAGTCCATCTCTCCCCATTCAATAGCAAGTGCGGTTAGTGACGCTGCGCTCTTCATAGTCGCCTCGGTGTGTTTCTCCTTCAGTAAGGTTCTCACTGTAGTTGGGATAATTTGTCTAGATACCTTGGGCCTGAACCGAAACTCTTCAATGTGTAAAAACGATTCCGCGAGAGGTGTGCATCCTATCGAATTTACTGCCGCCATGTTCTCTTCCTTGTGCGGGTCATATTCGACCAGCCACCTGAGGAGCGAGTCAAAATTTGTCGCTGCGGCATAGTGCCATATTGTCCGCTTCTCATTGTCCAAATCCCTCGTGTCAGCCCCGTACTCCAAGACGAGTTTCGACAAAACCCCTTGGTCTTCCACGAGCATCAGGGGCGTGCGACCTTGTACGTCAGTGGCCTTGAGATCTGCACCAGCCAAGATGAGGCTGTCTATATTCTCGAGGCTGCCGCTTTCAACGGCAAGGTGCATGATTGTGCCCCCGATTGAATTGGTATCGTACGACAAATTAGGGTCAAATCGTGGATCGACAAGAAGCCGGCGGAACAGGAAGTCATCCGAATCAACAATGGCCTCTCGCACAAGACTCTGAAACGCTAAATCAGACGTGTTTATCAAGCGGGTGCTGTCATCCTTGTAATAGAGTTCAAGTTCCAAAGGTTCCATTGTCTTTTCGATGGCGGTCCTTATCTCCTCCCGGGTCGTCCTCCCTTGTATTTCATCACCTAGCGTGAGATTGTAGACGTAAGTGAGGAGGTGCGCAAACTGTGTTTTGCGTTGCGCACTCAGGCTCTCAACCTCGGGGCGTCCTAATATCCTGAGAAAACTAGCGTCAATATCCTGTAGCCTGCAGATGGTTCGAGTGAAGACTTCATCATTTTCTGTAATCAGCGACGCCCACAAGGCCACCCCGGCCAGCGAAACTTCGCCGGCATTCCTGAAATTATACGAGTGCTCGCAGTCGGCGCCCTTGTCAATGAGATGCAATATCGTGCCAGCACGATCGGCATTCCCGTGCTTTGTTACCAGGATGTCTGTGTAGTGGTCCGGATCGGCCCGCGTGATTAGGGAATTTGGGCCGACAAAGGCACAGAACAAAGGGTACCCGATGAATCCTAACTGGTTGACATTGGCTCCTAGGGCTATTATATCCTGGCAGAGGCTCGGCAACCCAAGCGCGGCAGCCATGTGCAAAGGGGATATGGAGCCGTTACACAGCGCATCGGTCAGCTCCAGTAGGACTCTGGAGGAGATGGCCAAGTGCCCGTAGGTCCGGGGATACATTTCCCTGGCATACTCGAGAACCCATTGCACAAAGTTCCAGGACCTCGGCGATTGGAAGAGGGTTG
Organism: Calonectria multiphialidica; assembly: GCA_020623665.1. Taxonomy (NCBI): domain Eukaryota; kingdom Fungi; phylum Ascomycota; class Sordariomycetes; order Hypocreales; family Nectriaceae; genus Calonectria; species Calonectria multiphialidica. The sequence continues at coordinate 275,235 of JAHVYC010000005.1, read as the reverse complement.
ACATCTGGGGTTTGAGTTCCGGCCAGTGGGCCTCGGCATAGGCTGGCCACCGGGTGGCCGCCGTCCGGTACAGGGGTGAGGTTATGCGCCGAGCTTGGACGTGGGCCATTTCCAGAGCATACTCCTCGGGCTCGCGGTCATGGTCCGGAGAGTTGAGCATGTCCAGCCAGGAGCGCAGCTGGTCCAGGCCCGGGGGGTTCTCGTCCGCGGCGGCGAGGGCAGCGTCAGATGGGCTTTCAACTAGATTGGGCCGAGCATCTCTGAGTGGCAACGTTGGCGTCGGCTCCTTGCCTAAGATGGAGAAGTGGGTAAATACATCCTGGGCGGATTCTGACGACCCGAGGATAAATCCAAACTTGGATCGATATCGGATGAGGGACGACCTGGCGTCCTCGAGGCCTTGGGGGTTTACAAGAGCGTGCAGCGTTTTTAGGGCCTGGAGGAGCAGCTCGCAGCCATCGACGACTGGCCACGCCGTCGATGCAGGGGTACTAGACGACGCGGCCGGGGCACCATCCTGGTCTTCGTCGCCGTTTGATTCAGAAACGAACTGCTCGAGGCTGTACAGAGTTCCCCCGAGCAACCGGAGCTCTGCCAGGAGCGCCCTGAGGTCGCGTTTCACTTTGGCGTCGCCGGAGTGCTTCAGGTGCGCATTAATGGCGGAACAGAGCGAAAAGGTGGCCTCTCTCAGCAGCGTTATTCTCTCAGCCATATCTGGGCGCGCGCGAGAGAGAATGAGAGAGCGGACTAGGGGAGGGGGGGACTGGGGACGGGTATAACCAGGAGGGAGCAGGATGAGGGAGAGGGTTGAAAGAGGGTTATTGAGGCTGAGCTGAGGCTGAAAGTTTGAAACATGCACTTGGCCTAGCAGGACACTGGGAGAGGCGCGCTCATGGCACGCCGGCGGTGGATATCGATATAGTGAGAAGACGCAGACAAGCAAATTGAAGCAGGAACTGGCGGGGAGGCAAAGGCAGCGAGGTTGGAACTGCCTGGGTTTGGTTGAGGTTATCCCCGGGACTGAATCTAGGTGATAGTGCAATGATGCCTAGAAACGGAAGACGAGGTCGGGCGCTTGGGCCACACAGTTTAGTCGGGGTAATAATCACGGTGCAGTGTGGCTGAGGAAGACTGTGAGACGGGGACAGTGCGAACAGGACAAGCCCTCTCTATCTCACCGTTGTATTCCCCGGTTCCTCAATCAGAAACAGACGCGGACGAGTAAAAGCAAATAACACGTGCTAACATTTTGAGGGATGGCAGTGCGAAAGCGCGAGGTTTAGATGTGTATCAACGAATGGAATGGAATTAGATTGAATAAGGTTGCGGCGGGACAGCTATATCGGTTGCCGGCGCAAAGACATTACATTACATGCCTGGCTCATGCGCAACTCTTATTCAAGACGGCATGGCAACGTGGCACGGAAATACAATGACCATCCCTAGAGAAAAAAACAAGACTAAGACTGCTCTTATCTAAACGCTAATATTTGTCCCATCATCCGACGACTGACCAGTTTGCTTAGAAATCGTAAGATGATGGCTCGGGGCAACAAATTGGGGGGCTTGTGTTAGTGCAGACTACCGCTGGGCGGGCAACTATTCCTCCTCGCGGACTACGCGCTTGACGATAATGCATTTCTGCGTGCGTTGTTGGATAAAATACCTCGAATTGCATTCTGGAAAAAGAAAAGAAAAGAAGAAGAAAAACTTTTTCCCCTCATCTGCAACGTTAAACTTGGGGCGGTCGTGGATTCTTTTTCTCTCTTTCTGCGGACCCAGCGAGCAAGGCTTTCTCATGTGCCGCGCTACTTGCCCATCTTGGGACTCGGGGGCGCCATCAATTGAGCCAAGCACATACACGTGGCGCGGAAACTCTAGACAGCTTTTTTTTTTTTTTGGCAAACTAGCAGCTCCGTGGCTTGCGGAGTTGCGGATGTTGCTTAGAGAGAGAGTGTGTGTGTGTGTGTGAGGGAGAGGGGAAAAGAAAGTAAGTAGGTAATAACGGAGAACTACCGAGCAAAGCAGTGAAGAAGTAAAGAAAGAAATAGAAAATGACCACTATTAGTGCAACGCAACTCGGCGCGAGGTGCCCAAAGAGACACAGAAAGGAAATGAGGGCTCGGGTCTTATTGGGGGCGAATGGAGGGAGGGTTTAGATTCAGCTGAAAACCAAGGACGAATCAAGACAAGAATCGGGATCCGACTTTTTAGTTGATTCTGGATTTTCCGTCCGGTCCCATCTATCAAAATCACCTACGGATATTCAACAGCCAGCCAACAACACAACAGAGAGAGAAAAAACCCACCCCACACCCACACCCCCTGGTCTGCCTGATCACAAGGGGCCCTTTTAGACAGCATAAAGATCTCCCCATCAGTTAATTACCCAGGGTGCAAATTCATCAGCACTACCGAGTAACCTGCCACAGCTACCTGTTACCAGGAAACCTTAGCACTCACCCCGGTTTCGCTTAGCGGCAGAAAAAACAGGGCGCGGTGCAAGGGTGCAGGGGGGGAGTGTGCTGTTGGCTGGCGTGGCCTAAGCTAGAAGAGAGTAGCTTCTCCTCCCCCTCCGCCCCCGGCATTGAAGGCAGCTGAGCTATTGGCGCCCGGTGTGTGGGTGGGCTTAGACAAGGCGGCGGGCGTGCTCGTTTCTTTTTCCTTTGACTTGCAGCTTCACCACATGGCAAAAAAAAGGGCTAACGACTAGAAGTGATGTGCGCGCGACTTTGATGGCGCCGCAGACTTTGGCCTTGCATTAGAATGGTACGCCCAATTGTCAATTCGCAAACTGGGCCCGGTACAAGGTAAAGTTCCGAGCGGCGTGTCGGATACTGTCCAATGAGCGAGGCCGGATTACTATGCAGTGTGATAATCACATATCGGAGGGGGAGCTATGTGAAAGAAAGAAGGGGAGGGAGGCGAGGGAGCTCTTGGTTGCTATGGGCAAAAAAAAAATTTATGTTTCAAAGTAGAGAAAAGTTCCATGTTTGGTTGGTCAGATTTAGATATAAAAAAAAAAGTAGCAAATACTCCATACATTGTTTCGTGGTATCATTCCACCCAAATCCGCCAAGTCGTTAGGATTAAATACAAATATCGTTACACCCAAAAAACCATACAATTTCCCAAGACAATGCCCTCCCTCATATACAAGACCAAAGATATAGAAAATTTGTAATAAAGAAGGTTTCCAAAAAAAAAAAATGTGTATAAAAACTCCTCGTCAAAATGCTGATGCGGTATCATTCCCCTCGGCCCAAAGAGATACTCCGGTAAAGAAAATAGTTGGCTTTCAGATTGGTGAGATGATGAGCACGACGTACTTGACGGAACCGTCGGAGTCCTTTAGCGGGGCCCAGTGGCTCATCATCTTTGTGGGCTTCTTCTCCCGGGGCGTCTCGCTAGGTTCTCCATTGGGACCCTTGGTCGTGTTGGCGCGGCGCGGGATGTGATTAGCAAGGGCGAGGTCAAGCGAGATGGACTTTCCGTCCCGGACGACCACGTCCCGCACTGTCGACTTGAGGGCCTTGGTGACGTTGGGCAGGGTGGCCTGCTCAGCGAGCACATCAAACACGTCCTTGCCACGGATGGCATCCGCAGCCATACCCAGCTCAAGAGCGTCGACCATGGCCTGCGAAAAGTATGAGACGCTCAGCTTGGGGGGGTACTTCATTTCCTGGTCAATGGGCATAGAGCCAAGCGAAGTGGGATACGAGGGGACGTGCTCCAGAACCATGTACCGCGAGTAAGGCATCGTCGTCATGTCGGGTGCCGTCGCGAGGCGCTTGAGGACAGTTCGGGTGCTGTAAGACTTTTCCAGCGTGAGGCCCGCAGCCGACCGGGGGCGGTCGATGCTGCGTCGCGGGCTCAGCGGCGGGGAGGGTGGTGGAGGGATGGTGGTTGGTAGGGTGGTGAGAGTGTTCTTCTTGAACGACTTGAAGAAGTTGCGCTTAGACTTGAGCTGTCCGTTAGACTTGACAGTGGTTAGGTCGTCGAGGTCGGTGTCGAGATTAGTCGTCTCGCTGGGGCGGCGGGAGGCGCTGCCCTTGTCGCAGGGCTTCTCTTCCTCCAATGATCCGTAGCCCATCATCTTGAGCACCTCGTCGCTGCTCTCGATGGAGGACGAGACGTCGATCTGGGCGCCCATGTAGAAGCGGGTCTTCCCAGCGCCGTCCTGGAGCGGGCAGAGGTGAAGCAGGTTCCAAAAGGGGGCGCCGTCCTGGCGGAAGTTGAGGATGAGCTCGGTGCACTCCTCGCCGCGCCAGATGGCGGACCGAATGTTGGCAATGGCCTCGCGGTCCGTCTGGGGACCCTGCAGAAGGCGGCAGTTCTTGGACATGATCTCGGAGCGCGGGTAGCCGGTGAGCTCGGCAAACTCATCAGACATGAAGGTGACGGGGTTGCCAGGCTTGACGGGGTCACTGAGGCAGAACGAGGTCTTGAGGCCCGGGAACGGCGACGACGCAAAGTCGCCCTCGAACTCGGTGGACAGCGCGACGCTGGTGCAGAGCGACAGCTGCTGCTTGACAAAGGCAGGGAAGATCTCCCGGACAATCCTGTGCTCGATGAAGCCCTTGGACTCGAGGAACATGTTCTCGAGGCTGGGGATTAGTGAGGTGGTCAGGTGCTTGATGTTGGTGTTGAGCGCCTTGGACATGGGGTTAGGCAGGTTAAGTGGTGAGGTTGCGGTGATGGATGTGTAAGATGTGGAGATGGTTGACAGCTGGGCAACTACTTGGTCCAGCGAATTAATGTAATCACGAATCTAGAAGGGATTCTCAATTAGACGGTTCTCGAGAGAGGAGGGGTTTTGAGTGAGTGCGGAGCGCAGGAGAGAAGGGCTCACCTTTAACAAATACTCTACATTCTGACCGACGCCGCGAGCAGCAGCAAACTTCCACAGCTGGGCAGAGGCGGCGGGATCCTTCATGACCATGTCAAACGTGTCGCGGCCGACAAAGTCGGGCAGCGGCAGCTCCGCCGAGGTGTCCGAGTCCGTGAAGGTGACGCTGGAGCGCTGGCTCGAGGTGGTGATGGAGTCGATGCTCCTCAGGCGATCCCGGTCCCCCGTAAAGGTCGAGGCCCGCGGGGATCCATCCGGGTGGTAGTCGGTGTACTGGCGCAGGAGGTCCTCGTTGGCGTGCAGCGACAGACCCGAGTTGCTGCGCAGGCGGTAGGCCGAGAACTTTGCGCTCTTGGGGCGGGTGCTGTTCTTTGCGCGACCCGACGACGACGACGACGAGGTGCCGCGGGGCGAGATCTCGCCGTTGGACACGGAGGTGGTGGACCGACGTCGTTCAAACTCGGCAAAGGGGGGCACCGGCGGCTCGAAGGCCCGGAGCGAGTTGAGTGTGGGCATCCTGAAAGCGGCCGCGGACGGGTTGTGGTTGTTTTGTTTGTTTGGTGTACAGTCCAGGGATCGTCACCAGGGAAGAAAGGCGACGAACGGGAATTTTTTGTTTTAAAACAGGATTATGAATGCGAGGCCAGATCCAAAAAGTCGCAACAGCTTCCCCCGGTTAGGTGGTAGTGGAGGAGGAACGGCCGAGTAGTGGGGGCGGGGGGTCTCTCTTCTTGTTCTCTCTCCTTCTATCAGGTCCCTGGCAGAGTCGTTTTTGGTGTGTGATATATGTGAACCGGCTTTGCAGCGAGCTGGATGGGTGAGCGAGAGTGCGGGAGACGGAAGTAGTAGTGTTTTTTGGTTTCTTGGTTTGTTAGATGACGATCATGATGCCGCGGGAGGGATCAAGGGTGCAAGAAGAAGAAAATAAAATAAAAGGAACCCCCAATGAAAGTCAACAGGAAACACACACTCGTACACGTACGTACACACACACACACGAGTATGCGTCGTCGTCAAACAGCAAGAAAATAGACAACAAGGACAGGAGCGGGAAGCACGACTAGATGAAGTAGCAGGACCAGGATCGAGCGCATAGACGGAGCAGCGCCGCGATTGCTTAATAGGTATCTTCGCGCAGCATGGTGTCGTGCGCAGTCGCATCGACTGACTCGCTCCAGCCGAGACAAGGCTCCTAGGTCCCCAATGGACGAGTGGAGCAGGGCGGCGGCGCCATGGGAGCGCCAACGCACGCTACGAGGTTGCGGGGGCGGGCCAGATCGACCGTCGTTGGTCACCATTGGGGAGTAGACAGACAGGGAGGGCCCGGAAAGTCAAGGAACCAGGGCCAGTCTGTGGTTGCGTCCAAGTTCGAGCGGAGGATGAGGGAGAGGTAATGGGAGGGGGGGCGAGGAGAAGCGTTGACCAGGGGAGTGGGAGCAGGAGCCCAGCCCGGCCCAGGGATCGTGAAGGTCCTTGGCCTTGGGCGGCCCTGTCGCCGGGCAGCTTAGCTCCTCTGCTGAGTTGCTGTACCAATCCCGGAACCTTGAATCAATCCAGGGGACATGGCGGTTCTGGATGGCGGCATACGTTTTTGGGGCTTGGACCTTTTGGTCCTAATGCGAGACTATCGGGATGGGCTTTCGTGCGGCCCTTGCCCCTGGGTTGGCCAGCCCAGCACCAACGTGCGGGTCAGTGCCCTGCCACTCCGGGCTAGATCCCATTCTTTCGGATCGATAGCAGGGACAGGCCTCGTCGCCGTCGTGATCGTGGATTATTGGCTCCTGTCCTCTGCTCTGGTACCGTAGCCGCAGCCGTGTGACGGTGCCCTCTTTTAGACGAGACAGTCATTTGCTCTCGGGCGACACGAGAGGACGATGAGTAAGAACGAAAGGGAAAAAAAAAATTAGATTAATGATCAGTTATCCATCACGTCGATCAAGCGCCTCCCGCGGCTTCCACAAGTGGGATTCAAATATATTGATTCATTAATTACCTATCACAACAGACGAAGTTGCGACTGCCGTTGAGCGGGCGGTTGGCCGATACAGCGAACCAGACGCCTGGGCTGGGCGGCATGCGGTAGTCGTCCATACTAAGACAGATACACATTTGGTCACTGTGTTATCCCCTTTGTAGACGATCAATTACAGATTCGGAAGCGGGCTTTTTTTTTTTTTTTCTCTCTTGCCTTCACATGCATCCACTTTGACCCCAACAAGCCACCACAGACCAAACTCGGTAAAGGACCCGACCGCGAGCCAGAGCGGCGGGACGGGACACCAACTCTGCGGAATAAACACAAAAAAAAAAAAAGCAAGGAAAAAAACATCGACAGCGTTAGTCTAGCGCGCACGGCGCACTGTCAGTTCAGCTGAAAAGAAAAGAAAAAAAATTGACGATCGGGGACATTTCAGACATAGCAAGGGAGCCACAGCGTTGGTGCTACCGATCCGCCCCCCCATCTCTGTCACTCCCCTCCCTCGGGCTCTCTAAGTGGTGGGCCTTTACAAAACCCAGAGTCATGTCATCCATCTGAAACATGAATCTTGTTCGGTCCAACCGGAAGAATTATTCAGGAAGAACGCTGAAGAAAACCGCTGCCGCATTCCAGTCAATGACAGGTGCCCCCCGTCTGCCACCCCCTGATGCTACTGTCCGTTGCGCGCATGCTCGGAAAAGCAAAAAATGGAGGCGACAAGATTAGTGGATGCAAGCTTCCCGTCAAAAACGTCGCTGGCTGTCGTCGCCTGTCGTCTCCCCTCGTCCGGTGGACCCAGACTAACATGGGAGCGCCGCAATTCTGCTGTTGGTGTTGGGATGCGGGCGAGTTGAATCGCGCAGCGCTGCAACGGCGTCGCTCAGTCCGTCATCATCTTCTGCCAACTGCCATCCTCTCTTCCTTTCCACACACACACACACACGTTCTCTCACACTCCTTAGCCAACCTGACTCTTGTGTCTTTGACTCGCTTATCCTGCGCTAACGGGCATGGGTTCGTCCCTTGGCGGTCAATCGCCCGTCCACAGTCCATCTGCTGGCCCTGGCGCGCCGGCCCCCCTCCCTTCCCCCCCAGCCCCAGCCACACCGGTTGCTGGCCATGATCCTCCGCTACTCGATCCTATATGGCACTAGCTCGTTCGGATGCAGCACCGCCCGCGCGGTAGAATCGCCATCGTCAACCAGCGCGGTCTGCTGCAGCTGCACACATGGCTTGACGGCATCAAAGATCATTCCAGAGCAGGTGGCCATTCCCTCTCACTAGCCCGCCGGCGCACCGTCATCTTTAAATCATGGGCCGCCCTCTTGACTCTTCAGTCAGAGCGCTCCCAGTCCGTTTCGCCGTCTCGGCGCCGTGGCCCAATTGAGCACCGCCCACGCCCCCCTCTCTTCACTCCGCAGCCCTGCTCGATCCGCACGTCCATGCCCATCCCATATCCCATATCGCGCGTAAACACCCCCCAGTCGTAGCAAATCGACCAAAACCTTGTCGTCGTGGTTGTTTCAGGCGCAGGGTTGCAATTACTGAGCTGGCCGTCCTGGGTCACGTTTGGGCCTTGTCCTGCCTGACAGTCAGACGCTCGAGCGCTACTTTTACTTTACCTTTCTTTCTTCTTTGCTTTTTTCTTTCTAGAAGGATTCGGCCCGCTCTCGTTGGGCCGTCAAAAGCTTATGGAGCACCGTCGCCAATCTTGACTGCACCGTAATTCCTGCAGGATCTCAATAATAAAACTCGACACTATGTGCACATACTCACGCACGAACCCATGATTTGCCCACCCCTTTCAGCCCGCATCACGCGCGAGCGACAACTCCCAAAATCCCATTTTAAAAAAACGAGCTCCGAAATAGTGCGTGTGTGTGTGTGTGTGTGTGTGTGAGTGACCGGGAGAGTGTGTGTCTGTGACTGTGAGGGCCAGTGTGCGTGTGCGTGATGGCGGTTTTGCTTTTCGGCCAATTCCAAACTGGCACAGCAGAGGCGGGACGGGACGGATGAGATTCCCCCCGATCGCCGCCCAGCTGGCCCATCCTGCTTTTGTGCTACGTCTTGTTTCTTCTGCAGGCTGCATCCTCGTTGGGCGATTAGAAATGTCAACCTTCGCTCCATCTTGATTGACCGACTCGTCGGTGGTGGAGTTGGCGGGATCCTCTTTGACGCTCCCCGAGTCGCCCGGTGAGATGCCATCCGCGTCGATGATACGAAGAGCACTGTTCAGGTCTTGACCCGGCACCTCTGCGTTGTGCAGTTCATGCCGCCACCATTGCTTTTTTGCTGTCTCTCCCTCCCAATCCGTCCGCTCGAAATGGCGCGTCCTCCCCTCCCGCCCCGAAGGAAGGAGAAAAAGATCTGTGTGTTTCCCGTACCGCAGTTAGGTCGAACAGCTAAGCCAGAGCCTGGGCCGGTGTCTCAACGCCGCCCGCCCCCTGTAGAAAAAGTCCGAGTGCGCACGCCCCAATATCATGCGCCTGGGAAGGGGGGGTAGGATATGGGAGAGAGGGGGGGGGGGATGATCCCATTTCCCTGGTGCCCAGTAAGTGCCAGTAAGTGCAAGTGCTCGACTCACTGCAAGTAGCCCAGCTCTGGTGAAGTGCGGCCAAAGCTGCCTGCATTCAAGGGTGCAATGCAACCCGGAAATGACAATTTGATGCGTCGTCGCTCCATTCGCCACGTGATGTAGTACCGAGAGCCGATGTAACCTCATCGCTTCGAGAAGCCCACCTGTTCATCTAGGGATCGCATTTGTATTCGCCTCAGACTACTCAATACATCGTAGTGCTTTTCTCTTTTTTTTTTCGCGACCTTCAGCTGAAGCTAATTGACTTCAGCCGCAGGAGGAGAAGAGGGAGAAAAAAAAAAAAACACCACAACCCCAAGCAAGCCCCGCAAATACTTGAATGGGTCTCCGGCGTCGGGTGTTATCTTGACAGCCAGCCTCATTCTTTACGACAAAAAGCAAGGCAAGACGCGGGCCCTTGTTTCTCTGTTCCACACGCTGTCCCACACTCTGTACCACAGTGGTCGTCAATAAAGTTCCCGAATCCTGTATCCGATGTAACTCTTGGAAAAGCAAATACTATGCACAGCAGCCATACGCGAAATTCGCGCTGCAACCGTACTTTCTTTTTGTCGCACATGTACATACATCGTACATGTACTGCGGTGCCCGGCAGAAATAATGTTGGCTCCGTCCGACACAGACCTGGGGGTGGGGTGTTTTGGGTGTTGTTGAGGGGCGTTGAAGTCTGCTGCTAAGCACTGAAAATACAACATCGATCATGAGAATGATAGAACTTGGGTTTGGTTCCAGGGCATAAAATAGAAAATAAAAAATTGCTAATAAATCCAGAATATTTTCAATGACTTTATTTCATCAAGTATTATATCATGCAGTACCTGCTGGTATCGTAGTGTGTACCATAGTACCTTAATTACACTGCACATCTGCAGCCTCCAGCCTCTGGAAACTCTGATGTTGACAACTGCCTTTTTGAGGACGATCATCTCCGTCCCCATCTCCGTCCCCATTTCCGTCCGCCCCTCCCTTCGCCTCTTCGCCCCCCAAGCAGGCACGGCAGGTGTCACGTCCTCACCGTGATATTGGACAGTCGGTCGGGTCCAGCTCGCCAAAAATGCCCGAATCGCTCAAGCACGCTCCGGCCGCCCCCACTCGTCCTCGAAGGTTACGGCGTCGGCGTCGTGCTGGTCGCATCCCGTCGAGGCTTCCATGCCGCTCAGGATCCGCGCCCTGCTCCTCACCCGCGCAAGATTGATCTGCCCGCCGCCTGGCATTATCGGCTTTGTCGACTGTGGGCTCGCGCATGCAGATGCAAGCGCCTGCGCCTGCGTCTGCGCTGCGGCAGGGGACCCAACACGTGCCTCGCCGCATGCGGTAGGTGAGGTCTTCGCAGGCCTCGCAGGCCTCGCAGGCTTCGTCGGTCCAGAAGGAGTTGCCGGGCTCGGAGTCGGGCTGTGGCGCTGGCTCAGACTCAGTCTCGGTGACAACGGGGGGCTCGGCGTCCTCTGGGTCGTCTGGGCCCCCTCAACCTCAACGCTCCGGCGAAGCGAAACAGCCTGCCCCGGGGCTCGCTGTTGGGCAGGATGCTGGCAAAACAGTGGTGCCACCAATGCCGATACCTCGTTGCCGGGGGCTTGGGTGTGCTCCTGCATGGAGTCCATCAAAGCGCCCTGTCCTGGGTCAGGGAACTCGTCCTCTGTCGACGACAACGTTACCGTGTCGTCGCTGCCATGCCTTGTCCTCCTCCACATCGCATTTGCCTTTCTTCGCCTCTTTAGCACCATCCACAATAGAGCCGCACTCGTCAATGCAAACACGACGGCGAGAGTGATAAGGGAGCTGGCCAGAGCCACCAGCCTGTCATGGGTCAACCCTAACCCTCCCGTTTCAGAGTCGGCCGACGGCTCGCCTGCCGGCCCCGGTGAGGAACTCAAAGCTGTGACAGCGGTTCCCGTCCAAGCTGGTGTCAAAACTCGACCCGAGACGTTGCTGTCACTTCCACTCCCACTTGCCGCAGACACCAGCGACGCGGCCGCGCCGTGGTCATCGCTGAGCCTGGCTGCACGGAGCGACCTGGCATCACAGCCGCCCTGCGAACACGCGTCCGAAGCGCAGCACCCGAGAAATGGCGGTTTCGTCTCTGCGCATGCGTACCATTCGACTCCGTGGCTGTCGCTGACGCAAGCCTGCTTGCCCAGTGCCTGCTCGCCCAGTTTGTGGACTGCCTTGGAGTCAAACGACGACTGCCTGAGGTCTCGGTCCGGGCACTCTCCCGAGGCAGTTTCGCAAGGGTTCGATCGACAACATCCGATGAAACGGGATGGTTTGTTCTGGCAAATCCAAAAGTGCTCTCCCTCCAGGCATGAGAGACCCGGCGTGTTGGTTGAAACGCGGTTGCGCATCTTCATGGAGGCCCCTGTGCCCAAAGTAGGGTTGATTAACATGATCAAGACGCAACTCGTATTCCAGCATCGTAGGAGAAGAGACGAAAAGTCCAAGCGGTGGGCACTAAAAAAAACTGAGCCATTGCGACTTTTCCGCATCCTTTGTCGCACATCCTGCAGCTCATGATGTTGCTTGCCGTGCATTTCTTTGTTTCGCCTCCCGCCACAGTAGTATGCAACTCCAAACATGACCAAGCCCCAAGCCGTATTCTAGCCCGCTCCAACCATTTTCTAGCGCCAGGTAGACTCAGACATGTGGCTGGGCGAGAAACGGAGCATCGTAGGAGGAAAGGCTGCCGTCGTTTCCGGGAAGCTGCATAAGTGAGTTACTAGTTTATCGAAACGTTTCCAACTGTGCGGGATGGGCTCCACGTCCCGTCTCCCCACGGCTCGACCGGCTGTTGCAGGTATACACAGACTACATTGTCGCTTTTTGGTTCTATCAGTTTCCTGCTCTGTTCTAGTATGCCGGCGTCGTAAACTGACACGTTAGTCTCTTGGCTCTCCTTCTAGCCCGCGGTGAAGTGAGCAAGCATGCCTAGGCGATATCAATCGCACCACCGGCGAGCCCTTCCAGACCCAGATAAGCTTAAATAGGGACTAGCTTGCGTCAGGATAAACGGTGAAGTGGATTGGCTATCAAGGTTCGTATCTGCTCTCCCAGTTTGGTGTTTTACCTAGATAGCTTCCTGTCCACGCTCCGTGAAACTTTTCAATGCGCATCCGCCTCGAGCACTCGTATCGCGCGTGCTATGTGTAGTAGTATCCCGGACCAGTTTCCTTGAATGGCATGGTCTTGACTATCATGTTTCCTTGCGCCCAAAAAAAATAGAGAGAAGAAGTCTCTGGCTTCTGGCCCCTGCCACCGCAAAAGTATCTAGCCCAGCGCTGGTCACTTGCAACTCCGTTTTCTGTCCCCAGGCAAAGATTGTTGACCAATCCCAGAATAACTTCTCTCCTGATCCCAAAAAACCGAACTTTATTCCGAGAAGATCCCTTGATATTGTAAGAAAAAGACGTACGCCTTGCGAGGCCAGAAACGCCAGTGTTAGGCGTTCTCATGTCGGGCGTGTCTCCAATCATTTCTTCCTAGACGCCTTGGGTCGGCGAGCTCTAGTCTTTCGACTAGATCCAACCTCGTTGTTTTCCTTGGAAGAAAACAGTCTCTCGAGTTCTTCCTTGGAGAGCGGTTTGGGTTCATGTCCATCGTCTTGTAGGGCTCGGTCCACAATCTCTGACTTGCTCTTCTGCATCTCTGCAATGCGCTCATCGATACCTCCCTGGGTCATTATTCGTACCAGGTGCGTCTTCTTCTTCTGGCCTCTTCGGTGAACCCGGCCAAAAGCTTGCTGCTCCAGGGTTTTGTTCCACCACGGATCCAAGATGATGACACGATTGGCCTCGGTGATGTTGAGCCCCAGACCACCGCATTTCATTGACGTAACCTGTCATCCGTCAGATAATCAGAAATCATGTGTAATATCTCTTGTTTAACTCACCAGAACTCTGACATTCTCGTCCTTTCTGAATACATCGAGGGACTTTGTTTTCTCGCTTTCGTTGAGGTCGCCGTTGTAATAGACAAACCCAATGCGTGCTTCTTCAAGCATTCGGCCCAAAACTTTCGACGTCATGATGAATTCAGAGAAGACTATTTTACGTATTAGCAAATATTCTCGATTCTCAATACCCCCGCGACAATTTAATAAGAGGATATACTTGCCGATGATTTTGTCCTCTGGTGCTTCTGCATTCCATGTCATAATTACCGACATTGCAGCGGTCAACTTTGAGCTTGGCGGCAAGGTAACACGGGGTACGTATTGAGAAGCGAGGTACAATCCATTTGAGTCTGGATCATTGCTCTTTAGTCGGATGCCATGGAAATCTCGCCCGGGTTCTCGAAATCCTTGTTTTTTGGCAGCTTGCCGAATCTGAGCCAAAGTATCCAGTCGCGAACCAACTACAAGTTTTTTACTGCAGTCGGGATGGCGACATGTCATAGGCTAGATATAAAATATCAGTCTCTACTCGTTTAATTAATGCTTCAACTAACCTGGGTCCTCTCTTTATCCTCTTCTGCGTATTCAAGGCAGTTCTGGCAGTTGATATGATCACACTATCATAATTAGCAAGTCTGTTGAGTCGGAATTTAGCACGGCCAGACTTACATTTGCAGCCTGCATTGGTTTGAAGTGCGAGAAGTCATCCTTACACTTAAGGTACTCGATCTCCTTGGCCCGTTTCTCGTTGTTCACAAAAGTTAGTAATTGTTGCACATCAATCCGTCCACCAAATGCAGAATGGTTGACAGCCTCTACATCTTGCAACCCCTTATTGTACTTGGCCAAGCCTTTCTCGAACCCGTCGCCGTCTCGAAGCTGCTTTTCAATAGAGATTGGTATTATTTCGGCAAGAGCGGACTGTAGTTTTTTGATGGATTCCTGGCGGACTATTTGCCGGAAGCAATTTTCCAAGTTGAACGGGTGCGAAACCGCCTGACGTAGATACTGAAACCGAGTTCGCTGCAGGGTATATCTCGATGTTCGCGAATTTTCGTCTTCATCCTTGTCTTCTTCGTAGTTGGGTTTATTGAAGCTTTGCATTTCTTCGGTGGCCTCCCTCTCTTCTCCGTTGATTTCAGCCTTGCAATTGGCAATCTTCTCTTCGTAGTGTACATCCACAACTCTTTCAGAGGTGTGTGTCAACAATGATTATGCTCACATTATCTTGTCGCCACTTCTTTAGCACTTACTCATAAATAGCCTTCTCCTCCGCAGATAGTGGGATCCAAAGATCATGCATTTCACTTGGTGGGAGATCGAGAATTCGATGACCTAAAAATTCGTCTTTCAAGGTTCTAATATATGTGAGCAAAGGGCGGGAAAGCAGTTCAAATACACATTTTTTACCTTCTGAGCATGATCTTCCCGACTAAGGCGTCAAATTCGGCACCTGTCGTATCCTGTCATTTCTGTAGGTTAGTGAACCCTATCGGCTTACTCCCAGAGCAGGGGAGCCACTCACACCCGTGCAGTAAATTTTGCGGTATCTTTTATAGGCTCCAGTGAAGTTGCATTCAAGAAACCTAAGATATGGGTAAAGCTCTAGAAATCTATCAGCAACGCATAACTGATAGGTCCATCCGTTGGGAGCGGTTACCTTCGGCATTGTTGGATAAGGGCGTGCCAGTCAGGGCCCATCGAAATTTCGAGTGCAGCTCCCAACAGGCCAGAGTAGCTGTCAAAGTCAATATTTTCTCCATAGAGAGGTCTTGACTTACTTTGGCTGAATCTATTCTTGATCTTGTGGGCCTCGTCAAGAATGACTCTGTACCAACTGGTCTGAAATAGCACGCCCAGTTCTGCACACTTAGCTCTTTCAAGCGCATCATCGTCGCCCATCGTCTCTGCTTTCAGTTCCTCCATTCTGGGCTTGCTTGGGAACTGGCTCAACAGATCCTGGTATGTTGCGATCCTAAATGGGTATTAACTTGAGTCCTGCTATGGGGCGGAGGCAGACATACACGATCCACATCGACTTTAAGGTCTCTGGGAGCAAATGGCTTTTCTTGGAGTAAATAGTCGGCAGTGTTTTGTCAGTTTGGACGCAATGCCTCTGAATCTCGCTCTGCCACTGAATTGCAATATCGCCACCGGGCACCACGATTAAAGTGGCACGGCCAAATTCTTCGAGATCCTCCGGGAAGGCGGGGTGGCCCACGATGGTGTTGAGGCTGATGACAGTCTTTCCAAACCCCGGTGCGTCAGCCACAATTCCGCCATAAGGAGCAAATTCATCCAACTCTCGCTGTACCATCCAGCCAGAGGCAACTTGCTGATAAGGCTCCAGCTTACTGATCATGCCCTTGAGCCTATACTTGCCGCCAACCACCTCAACTTTCTTATTCCCGAAAATTCGATGCGCATCTGTGAGCTCACGTCGCTGATTCTTTGAATGACGGGTATCTGGCACCATCATCTTCAACTGAGCTTCCTGCTCCTTGTGTGAGTTTGCCTGAATTTCCGGCATGGCAGGAATATCTGTATTTTGGGCATTGTCGTTGGCGTCACTGAGTCTCCCAATGAGATTCTTCCCCACCTTCTGTGCCTTTCGCGAGGCTTCCTCTTCCTGATCGCGCTTTCTTTTCTTGGAAGCATCTGCCTCATGCCTCCGAGCGACCCATTCTCGGGGGTTCTTTGCCGGGGATCGTCGTTTGGACTTTTGAGCAACGGTCTTTCGTAGCTTAGGAGCTGACTTTCCCCAGTCGGGTTCACTGTCATTCTCGTCATCGGATACCTCATATGAACTGTGGTTCATGGCGTCACCGTCAGACTCAGATGCGACTGACGACGCATCTTGATCTTCGGGGTCAGAGGCATCAGGTTTGGAATCAGTAGAAGTAGCCTGGGTGGAAGACGGGATAGAAGACCTTTCAGGGCTCTCTTGTTTGTATTGAGGTGTCAGATCTTCTTCCTTAATGGTCAAAAACTTGCCCTGTGATGTGGTTGCTTCAGTCTTGATGCGAACGCCTGTCTGGGAATGGCCTTCGCCATTCTCAGTCTTTACCTTAACCTTCTGTTGTTCGCCCTCTGTCCCTCCAAAATCGGAGGCCCCAGGAGTAGCACGGAGTTGCCTTTGTTCCTGTACCCGCTGCAAGAATTGTTGCAGCACTGGGTCATCAAGGTCAAAGTTCTCGATGTCCAGCGTGAGGACTTCAAGTACGAGATCAATGTCAGCACACACCATGCCAGTCCGTACAGAGAAGGTCGGGGAGTTCTTTGACATACCTTGATTTGCAGACTGTGTTCTCTCAGCCGGTTCGGGAAGCATCTGCTTGGTGGAAGGGACTTTCTCTAGAGCTGGTGTAGAAGGCTCCACGCTTCTAGGAGGGGTTGCCTCCATATTGAAGCGGAAACAAGAGAGGATGTAGCTAAGAGTCTTGTAAATCAGAGGAGCAAGAGAGAATACCAATGCACAGAGGTGTAAGGGTGTAAGGATGAAGGATGAAGGATGCAGAGTTGCAAAGAAAGCAGAGGAGGTGCCGTTTTATCCTTCCTCCTTGCACAGCGCTGCCTCAGGACTCTTTGGCGGCTCCTGCTCCAGCAGTGAATCATCGTACTCTTGTAGACTGTTCGTTTACGGCTTTCGCTACGTGCTGTGTGTTTGCTTGTTGTTAAAATACAGCCCCTGCGAGAGTCTAGGCTGTGCCAATTGGCGCCAGTCTGCCTCTCAGCCCAGCAACCAAAACGGCTTGTGTCCATGCAAAGAAGCTGCAAGCAATTATAACTGATCACATTTTATAGGAACACTTTAAAATTGGTTGCGCCAGACAATGGAAAAGGCTCAAAGAAATCCTCTGAGGGAAGCTCACACTCGCCCGCTGCTTTGACGATGCAATGACCAGGGCTACCTTGCGACATTCAACAAAACATAACATTCCAGAATATAAATACCAGCTACTGCCAAGGCAAGTTTATGCTTCTTTATGAAAATGGGAAATCTTGTCCCGTTTTTAATTCTCCAAAAGTATACTTTTCTCTCAAGTTGTCTAGAGCCGCCAGTGCTTCCCCTTTTCCTTAATTCAGGGGACTTCACTACATAGAAACAGACTCGAAATAGACATGCATGCTGTGCCGACTCCAAAACTCCATATACCTTGTATGACATTACATCGCTTAGCCATTTCCACTGCGCATCGTAAATCCGTTCTATTAACCCCATGTACCACCGCCGCCACCTCCTCGGCCTCCCTTCCTCTGCGCACTCAGTCGCCAGTCGTCTTCGCCCGCAAACTTGTTGTACAAGGGCTGGATGCGCTCAGCCTTCTTCCTCTTGCTCAGCTTGTCCGTGGCCGCCACCTTGAAAAAGGTGGGGGCCGCCTCGACGAGCCACTTGGGCTCAATACTGGTGGTGCATTGCATGTACTCCTTAGTAGTGAGCACAAGCGTGTTGTAGATGACCCACTCAGCCTGCTTGCCAAACACGGCAGAGCTAGGGTGTAGGTAGACGGGGGTGCCCTCAATGAGCGTTTTGTAGCCCTCCTGAGGATCCTTGCGGGCAGCGTTGCGGAAGAATCCTGAGCAGAGCGCCTGGCGCACCTTTTCGGTCTTACGTCCACACGAGATAATCGGGTGCTTGTGACGATCCATAATCTTGATGAGCTGTTCACGGATATCCTTGGCACGGCGCATAGTTCGGGCCTGGATGAAGTTTTCAAAACACCAAGGGCTTGAGTAGCCATTGTTTTTCCATGAATTGTACACGTTGAGAAGCGTGAGATGGTCTCCGTGTGGGTCATGAAACTTGGCCTTCTTCTGGTCGGCCTGTGATTGCTTTTCCTTGGGTCGATAGAAGACATCAAGGTTCAGCATACCAACGATGCTCAGAATTTCGTCGGAGCAATGAAGGTCCACAGCAGCAATCAAAACCTTGGCCAGTGAAGGCTCCATGGGGAAGTCTGCCATCTTCCTGCCCAGACGCGTCAGGAGACCCTCGTCATCGAGAGCGCTGAGAGCATAGAGTTCTTCCAAGGCTGTAAGCATTGTGTTGACAGGTGGTGGATCCAGAAAGTCGAAAGAAAGCAAGTCGTTAATTCTAAATACAGTTAGTAAGTTGATAAACAAAACAAGAAAGGCAAGAGCACTTACCCCATTGCCTTGAGCATGAGAATCGTGTGTGACAAGTTCTCTCGTTGAATGGCGGGAATGGTGGTTGGCAACATTTCAGACTGGAATGCTGCTTCGGTATACAATCGGAAACATTTTCCTGGTCCGGTTCGACCAGCTCTTCCAGCTCTCTGGTTTGCCTGAGCTTGAGAAATCGGCGCAACAACCAACGCTTCCATGCCCAGCTTGGGATCGAACGCATTCTGCTTGGAAAATCCAGCATCAACCACAAAGTAAATCTACTTCCAGTTAGCACAAAATCTACTACTAGAGGCTGGGGAATCAGGCAACTTACGCCATCGATAGTGATAGATGTCTCAGCAATGTTGGTGGCAATAACAACCTTGCGGCTGCCTTCGGGTACGGGGTCGAAGATTTTGGCCTGCGCCTCCGGAGGCAGGTTTGCATATACAGGCAAAATGACGAGTTCAGGTACGTTTGGCCCAAGAGCCTTCATCCGCTCATGCAAGACCTCGCAGGCCGTGTCGATTTCTTCTTTACCTGTTAAGAAGAGAAGAATATCGCCCTTGGGCTCTGTCAAGTGAATCTGCATAACAGTAACCAGTGATGCATCCAGATAGTCAGATTCAGGCTCCTTTGAGTAGAGAATCTCAACAGGGAAGGTTCGGCCGGGGATGGTGAAAATGGGGCACTCGTTAAAGTAGGCAGAGAATTTGTCGGCATCAAGAGTGGCAGATGTGACAATGACCTTCAAGTCAGGTCTGCGTTTCATGGCCTTCTTGAGAAGCGCAAAAATCACGTCAGTGGCGATGGTACGCTCGTGCGCCTCGTCGACCATGATGCAAGAGTAACGTTTCAAATCTGGGTCGACGAGAATCTCACGCTGAAGCATACCATCCGTCATGTACTTGATCTTCGTCATCGGGCTGGTACAATCCTCGAAACGGATAGTATAACCAACTTCTTCGCCAAGCTTGCAGCCAACTTCCTCGGCAACACGTTTCGCCACGGACATGGCGGCAACACGACGAGGTTGGGTACATCCAACAATGCCGTTCGATGTGAAGCCCGCCTCTGCCAAATACTGGGTCAGCTGTGTAGTCTTTCCAGATCCAGTCTCTCCAACCACAACCAGGACCTGGTTCTCTTCGACTGCTTTAATGAGCTGGCTTCGGAAAGCATAGACAGGCAGCGACTCTCGCTGTTCCTTGATACTGAGGTTGGTTCGCTTGCCCATAAATTCACCATTGGGAATGGCAGGCTTTTTCCATGCAGGCACTTCTTCTGGCTTGGAATTCATCTTGGCGTTTCTCAAATCAGCGCTAAATTGGCGCTTGTCGGGATCTGCCATGGGGTCTTGCCACTGAGAAGACGTACTTCCCTGAGTCTTTTCTTTGGCAGCAACCTCAGCCTCTTGTTGCTTGAGCTCCCTCCTCTCCTTTGCCAGGGCTGTGCCAGACATGGCTGCTCGGTTCATAGAGCCGTCAGGAGCCTTGACAACTCGAATGGGAGACAGCTCCAGAGACTGTTTGGTCTGACCAACCAAGAAGGGGGGTTCTTCCTCTCGTACTTCAATGTCGACATCCTCCTCAAGCTCCATTTCGCCTTCACCGCGAAGCGTCGCATTGTAATCCTCCTCCAGGTCGGGGTAGTCGGACGCCTTTGCAACTCCCGATGCAATCAGTTGACGAATCTCCCATCTCTCGGGAGAGGTCATTCGCTTCTTGTGTCGCGGTCTTGGGGCTCCAAGTGCATCTCGGGGCATGCCAGACGTATCATCTCGGAATCCATTCTTTCCCCCTCCTCCAAGCGCCTCCATATTGGCACCAGTGGTCATACGCGCCTGGGGCTCCAGGTCTTGGCCCGTCTGTTGGTCCACATCCTTCATCGACAATCCTATCCTCTTCCCTTCAATGCTAGTAACCTTGATCCAGACCTTCTGTCCTGGTGAAAGCAAATCTGAAGGGTGGCCTACGCGTTGGCCAGCAGACATTCGAGAGACGTGTACCAAGCCGTCAACCTTGCCCCTCACATGGTGAATGTTGACAAAGGCACCAAAATCCTTGATTCCCGTGACATGGCCTTCGTAAACCTTGTTGAGCTGGGGCGCATCATCCACCTCTGGGTCCGGGGCCCTGCGAAACCGGTCGTCGCGGTCGTCGTCGTCGTCGTCATATCGTCGGCGGCCACGGTGGCGGTCTTTGCGCGAATCCCGATGGCCGTCACGCCAATCCTCGTCGCCTCTATCTTGCGACCGTGATCGTGAGCGATACTTGTCTCTCTTCCGTCGTTCTCGCGATCGCGATCGGTCCCTTCTCCGTCGCCTTGGTTCTTTTCGATCGTCATCGGGGCTTCGGCTGCGTTTCCTCGATTCCTTCTCCTTCTTGGCCTTCCCTTCCAATCCTTCCAACAGTGCCAGTGTGTCATCGATCGCATCGGCTTCAGCCACTTGTGGTGGTGCCTTGTCAGGCATGGACAAGCCGCTAAACACCTTTTGCTTCTCCTCCAAGGTTCGCGAGTGGTGAGGTTCTTCCTGGGCGGCGCCGTTCTTCCCCTTGAACTTTGGGTGCATTGCCAAAACCAGGCGATCCAGGCTCTCGACCAGACTGGGCGGGAAATCTGCGCCAATACCGGCGAGCTTGTCGCGAAACTCACCGAAGGACTTGCATTCTAGGCGCTGAGCGATGAGAAACTCGGCGAGCGTCTTGTCACCCACACCGACGTGGTTTTGAAGTTCCGACGTGACCTTTGAAACGAGCGAGAGAAGCTCGAGGTTCAAAAGGTCATCCATGGCGCCGGACGGAAATGTTGATTTGCGATGCCGAACATGAAGAAGGTGAAGAGCTGATGGGAAAAGTTGTAGCTCTAGGCACGCCTCTCTCACCACGGCAGATCTCCGGGTAGTTGTAGGTGAGACCGGTGAGGAATCCCATGTACCCTACAGTTTGCCTCCGTCAGCAGGATTGTGGCGAGATTTGTAAGTGAGATCATTGAGAATGCAAAATAGTAATGAGCAAGCTATGTTGGGTTTTAAAATTAGGTTATTCGTTCATCTGTTGTCTTGTAACTATCTGCTCCCGCCTTTTTCAGCGGGAGACCTCATCATGACAGAATGGAAATAGCAGCATGCTGAAGTTTAGCATCACCTACACGTCAATACTCACTTACACAGTACAAAAATGGACGTCATGCACCGCAAAATCACTTTGCCGCAAAAACAAATGCTAAAATTGCCACACTCTAGTAGCTTCCAGTTTCTATTGCTTATTGCCCTGGCAAAAATGGTCGCAAATGAATGTGAAATTATGATGGTTGGCGACCGAAAGGGAAAAAATTGAACATCACGAATGGTAGAGTAAAGAAGAAAAGGCATGTAGGTAAGCGAAAACGAAAAACCTCAGTAATATTGGGACAAAAACAATCATGAATGACCGAAATGTCACACCCTTGTGGCTT
Organism: Calonectria multiphialidica; assembly: GCA_020623665.1. Lineage (NCBI taxonomy): Eukaryota > Fungi > Ascomycota > Sordariomycetes > Hypocreales > Nectriaceae > Calonectria > Calonectria multiphialidica. The sequence continues at coordinate 253,343 of JAHVYC010000005.1, read as the reverse complement.
TGCATATTGGGGGTGTGTTCTTGGACATCGCGAGGTGGCCCATCTGGAGACGACCCGACGTGGAGGGTGTCTTGGCGCCACCATACCACGAACAAGAAGAAAGCGACCATACATGTTGGGGCTAGAGCTTAAAAAAGGAACGTAGAAAATTTTGCAAAAAAATTTGAAGCAACTCTTTGATAAGCGTGTCATCCTTAGTGCAGGGGCCATGCTAATCTTCTCTGTCTGGATAGACTGTTAGTGGGATTCGAACCTCGACCTCGGGCAGAGGTTAACTTACATCGTTTCAATATGACCAAATGCCACCGAAGTGGCGAAAGAACGGGACTTAATTTTGGACTATAACCCTTTGCGCATCCTGGTCATTTTGCAGGGGTGGTGCGGCCAAGTTGCGGATGGCGGTGAGGGTGGGTCTCAAAACCGGCCCCATCCCCATTGGTCGAGAAATATGATCTCCTCACCCTTTAAAAGTGGTAACCGATGTTAATATGGACAATAATCAAGGCATTGTGTTTCATGTCTTCGTTCGTGCACATCATATATCTGTTCTAATAACTAGTTGCATCTACTAGGAAACGCAAGTGGGGAGTGTTATTGCTATGAATGGCTGAATGGAAACCCCCTGCTCACACGATCCAAACAACATATCTGACACACGCGGTGACAAGCAACCTCATCCATCCATGTCACGCTGGATTTTTGTTGCTGTGAGTCAATCAGTACCATGATCTCCTTGCACATTGGTTAGGGATATATTCAATGCAGACTATATACACGTGCTGTGTTTATTCCTCTCATATGTGATGGATACTCGCAATGTACAAACGCCTATGGCTTATTTGTTGTCGGGAGTCAATACGCGAATAGCAGCAAACCATCAAACTTTTACAGAATAGGAAGCACTTAAAAATCCCATAATGATGGAGGATGGCCGGATATTCCAGCCCACCATGCACTACATGACACCCGTTTGCAGGTGACAGAAAAACAAGAAGACAAACAACGAGAACGTTGCGCCCCATGTACTCTTGCATTCTTAAACGAGCGATTCACTTCACTTTCCCCAAATCACACTCACATCTGACCATCTCTATAAATACCGCCTCTCTCCACCCTCCCCTCTACCCCTTTCTCTCACCAGTTCATTCTGCTTTTGCGGTACCAGCAGGGTCATACTGCCGCTGAACAATGAGGAGGTGGCCAGTATGAAGTCTCGATTCCTGACCGAAACCACAGCACTCCGGGAGTTCGCCTCGAGTTCCTTGATGGTTGTGTGTGGAATTCGAGATATCTCACCAACATGCGCGGCGGGCCTTTGATGAACACTGTCAAACCGTTGAAGCCGGAGGAGCTCGGCAATGAGCTCCATCATTTTGAACTTGGTTGGCTGAAAGCTCTCGATGTCATTTAGACTTTGTTACAATCATCGATTGGGGTCCAGCGTGACAAGAATTCTCGTCGAGTTCATTCCATTAACTACCGAAAAAGAAAACGGCTATCCCAAAGCCACGGGGGAGCTTCGGCTCGTTGGATCAAGATTTCGTCGATGCCGATGGGTTTTGGTAGCAACTAAACCTTTCTGTCCTACCTAAGAATGAGAAAGAGGCATGATCCCAAACGGGAGATAGAACATATGTCACGCGACCAGACGTTGGCAGAAGTCTAAGACGTGTGCAAGAAAGCAAAAATGGCACGCCAAAGGCTAACGAAACCACAAAACCAACCCATAACCAATGCCCTGAATTTCACGATAACATCGTACAATGAATTGATCCTTGATTATTTCATCTTTCTTTATTTATTCGCTGTATTTCCTCACAGGGCTACACGCAGGTGGCTCGGTGTAAAGTCGCTGTAAGACTGGTGGCTCATCATTTGGAGTCACATCGGACTTGTCCGGTACTCTAACTTGATAAACATATTTGGGTGGCTTAGAGTTCCTTTCTTTCTGTAACTTGAGAATGCCATTCAGATTGACCATCTTTTTTTGTCTAGGCCTGACGTGAGTGGCGCAGGTACAGAGCCGATCTTTTCTGTTCTTATTTTGGTGGATGTTCTTTGAGGCTGAGGATTGAGCTGCGTTTTGGAACCAAAAAAAACCACCGGGGAGCGTAATGACTCTTGTTGCTCATACCGTACCCCTAATTATGCCATTCGATGAGACTCTGCGAGTGATGGATGACTCTCGGATTGATTGCGTGGTTGTGTGATTGTGTGATCTTGGTGGTCATTCTACTGTGTGGCGCATGGGATCCACGAGTGTATCAGTTGGTCCTGAAAATAGACTCGACGAGCCACAACCTTGTTCGCGCGGCTGTCAGTCAGGGACAGCAAGGGACAGCCAGGGACGGGCCACGAACTAGAATAGAGAAACATTTCTATATACATGCGCATACACGTACGCAAGGTGGATGATGCCCCTCCATCCGGTCCCCGTAAAGTACTGGACCCTAGATCTCGGTTGGCATTGTCCATGCAAGTCATGGCACGTCCGCCGGGGTCTAGTTCCTGCGGCCTGTGGGGGGATTGACCATGTAGGAGGAGGGGTTTGTTTCCGCGCATGGCCCTCGACAAACTGCAAATGCTCTGCAAAAGCTTTTGCCTGGTGAACTGCGACCCCGGCTATCGAACAAAGGGCCGCCACCACAATAAAAAAAGATTCGTCATTGGAGCGGCCAGAATTCCTTTTGCGTCGGCGGTGGGTTGCCTCCGCTGCCCATTCCGCTGCCTATGGCGCCCGTGGTAAGCCTGTTCAGGTATGACCCGACTCAGTGGCTGGAGTGGAGCCTGTGACAGTTTCGCCCGCCGACCAATCACGCACCGCCCAGCGCCCCGGCCATTACGCAACCCTCCCGTCGCTAGCCCTCTGCTAGCCCTCTGCCACCAGCGGTCTCCAGCGCCTTCGCGCCACCAGGTGACCCATTTCACCCATCTGAACTGCCGGTACGTACCCTCCTCGACGACGCCAACAGGCCCTGCAGGCTCTGTCTCTCTGGTCGCTGGCTCGCTGTTTAATCGTCATCGCCTGCTCGGCCTCAGCCTCAATCCGAGCTTCCGAATCCCTCCACTCTCGACTTTTAGATCTCCCCAACTGCAACATCCAGGGGGATAAATCCCAAAAAAATCCTTCGACGCCCTACCTCACCGAAGCCCGCATCCAGCGAACTTTCATCCGCAACAAACGAACTCATCACCAAGTCTGCCGACATGTGCTCCGCCGACGTCTTCCTCGCCGTCCTGGCCCTGCTCTTCCCGCCGCTGCCTGGTAAGTTCCTCATCAGTTCATCCGCTGTCGCATGACGGGGACCCCTCGCTCTATCCCCCGCCGCCGCCGTATCATCTCGTTCGCCCACCTCGAGGAAAAGAAATATCGTTGCTAACGCGTCGCAAAAGTCTGGGTCAAGTGCGGCATCTGCAGCGCCGACTCCGTCATCAACATCCTCCTCTGCGTCCTCGGCTACGTCCCCGGCCTGCTACACTCGTGGTACATCATCGCCAAGTTCCCCGAGCCGCCCTACGAGTACGAAGCCCTGCCCCAGGACCGCGAGGGCGGCCGTGTCACCTACGTCTACGTCCAGTGCCCCCAGGGCCAGCAGCAGCAGCAGCCGCACCAGCATCAACACCAGAGCCAGCAGCCCAAGCCGCAGCCGCAATCCCCTCACGGCGGCATGAACTACGGCACCTCCGCCTCCGCCTCTGCCTCGGCCGCCCCCGGACAGTCACGACCAGCACCCCAGGAGCATGGCATCGCGAATGCCGGGGAGGGCAGCTCCGACCCCGATGCCGTGCCCCCCTCGTATGCCGAGGTTGTCGCCGGCGACCACAAGATTCAGTCTCAGGAATAAACTACGGACACTGCAAAGCGAGGCCCTAGACGAATACATCGGCTAGAACGGGAAATTCTTCAGGCGACGGACATCATCACGTTTTCCCAGTGACGCGCAACCCCGGATATCGCTAGAATCAAATGTTGGGAGTTTGCATGGGGGAGTTTTATCGGCTAATGATTTTTGTGTGCATAACGAATACTTGACAAGGTCAACCTGCGGGGTCACTTTGTAACGATGGACGGGACGGCGTTTGAATTGTGCATTCTGTTTGCATCTTTGTTTTAGATCAAATATCAACTAGCTCACTTTTTGAGGAATCATGCTCCTTTGTGCGTTAAAAAAAACCAAGGTGCCCCTGATATATCCCACGTGCTGTAACGCGCTATTGCGTGTACATGCAGCATGTTACCCTGCGAGATATGCCTACCGCATGGCAGTCTCCAATGGCACCGGAGGGTCCTACACCAGCGGCCCTTGCTTAACCCTCCTTTGCCGCAATGCTATGTTGCTTTTCCTCTGCATCAGGGTCGTGAACCGATGGCGCCGGGCGGTCTGACTCTTTGGGGGGCTTGTAGTGTCGCATCAACTCCTGGGGCAGATACGTGTAAAACGACGGGAAGATGGCGTCCACCGCCTTGACGAATCTGAGACCCATGTCCAACTCACAAACGACCAGCCGGGCCTTCATCCCCGGAAGCATGTTTGACAGGAGGTTGCTGTCGAAGAACAGCGTCAGTGTTTCCTCGGCGATTGGCCAGGGAACGTCGGGCGTGACCCAGTCGTCCTCGATGACGGCGCGCTTGAAGGCGGCCTTGCCCACGGGGGTGATCTTGGTCGTGCCGTCCCCGATCACCAGGGACTTGAAACGGGCGACGATGTCGTCCGCGGGCATGTACACGCGGGTCAGCTCGAGGGTGCAGCAGAACTCCCGCGCCACCCTGGGCGGCGCCCGAAACAGGCGGGAAAACAGCTCCGGCTCGTCCATGAGGGCGACGGCCGAGTAGAAGATGGACTTGGCGTCGAAGCCCTCCGGGCGGCTAAACTGCTGAAACGACCAGTTCCCTGCCGCGTCATCTGCGACAAACAGGTCCGCGGCGGCTAGGTTGAACTGGCCCGGCAGGGAGGCGAAGAGCCCTCGAAGCATCGACCACTCGCGGCGCGCGGCGTCGCACACCCGCAGGGCGGCGTCGACGTCGTCCTTGTGCTCGGGACACACCTCGTGGTGGAGCACGTACCGGAGGAAGTTCTCGACCACGTCGACGCCCTGCTCCATCAGGGCCGGCTCGAACGAGGTCAGGTTGACGAGGGCCACGGAGAAGAAGCCGGCCGCGACGCCCGCGAAGTCGACCTTCCAGGCGTCCTCGTCGCCGTCGTAGAAGCGGTCCCCCGCCGCCGAGGTGCCGTAGACCATATCCGTGGCTGTGGCCTCGCGGCGCTGCGCGGGGGTCAGGTCGCGCAGGTCCTGGCGGCTGAGACCGCCAAACATGGCCGGGTTGGTGTCGATGCCGCCGAGGAAGAGGTAGTCGTTGAACAGCAGCGTGCGCTCGCCCTGAAGGCGGCGCCGGGAGCGGAACCGCTGGATGCAGTTCTGCATGCGCCTACATGTCCTCCGTCAGCACTTACGACTTATGACTTGCCATCCTAGGCCGGATGGGGCAGACAGGATTGGGTTGACGTACTGGGAGAAGGGCAGGTCGCTAGGCAGCGTCAGTCAGTAATCAGAAACGGGCTTGGGCTGGCAGGTGAGCCTGTCGAGGGGTCACTCACGAGGCGTAAATCTCATCCTTTTCCTCCTTGGCTTCGTCCGGGGTCATGGGCGGGTCGGCAAAGTACTCTAGAGCTCTTGTCAGCTTACGGGGAATTCGGGGTTCCTCGAAGTGGTGGTGGCATGTCCTTCTCACCTTCGAAGCCATTTCCACGGCCCTTGGGGAGAGCAGTCGGGCCTCGCGAGGCGGCGGTCCTGCTCCTGCGCTTCTTTCCCTTTGATCCTGGGAGGGGGAGGGGGAGGCTGAGGGGGATCGAGTTGCTGTCCTGAGTGTCGATGGGGGGCTCTGATTCGCAGGGTAGAGGCATAGCCTCATTCTGGATGATGGAAACCTCCTCCATGGCTAGTTTATCTGAAGCAAGTTGTGTATCTTGCAAGCAGGAATGGGGTCGACAGATATAAACTCCTCGAGACCTTGAAAACCCCAGGCCAACAGGGTCAACAAACAGGAAGAGAAGGACAACCTCTGTGGTTAGTTGCCGTATTTAAATGTAAAGTAACTCCTGATGTAGCTTCCGCAAAGTTGATTTCTCCGAAGCCGTCGGGAAGCAGCATCAACAGCAGACGGAGAAACGTTGGCCAACTGTCAACACCCGGATGACATCGCCTGACCATGAATCACAGCCAAGGGTTGACGGCGGCATAGCAAAGAGGAGACCCATCTCGGAAACGGGAAGCAGCATATCCATGGCAAACAGGAGGCAGCTTTGCCAACTAGAAGGAGGAGAATGTGTGGCGCCGACGGGTGTTTGCAGTTGTTTGCAGTCAATGCACTTACACGACTTCCGACGGGAGAGAATAAATGTATAACAAACGCGGCCGCACCATTTTTCCTCCAACACTAAAAAAAGAATGAGAAAAAAAAAAGTACAAGGTAACCTAGATGATAAAGATAGCTAAAAAAGGAAATAATTTTATCTGTGGATTTCGTTCCGTCGGCTTGTCGTATTCTGCAACAAACCTGTGCGGAAAGTTGCAGCCTCCACCTACATGGGCATGTAGTTGACCCGGATATCACGGAACTCATCCTGCACAACCAGCAAACAGCCCCCCCTGGCCGGCCTCGAAATTACAAAGCAACCAGTGCCAGGGCAGGAAAGAAAAAGGCTGAACTGAAAGATGAGGCAATTCTAGAATCTCATATGCGGGTTGGTGGACTCTTGATGCGGAGTCGATCGTCTCTTCTACTACTTAGCCTCCACCAATCTCACAGCAGAGGCTGCCACTTGGGCGCAACACCATCAAGGGCCAATGGCCAAATCAACTCGGCAGGCCGCCCGCACTTGGGATGAGAGGATGGATACACGGGACGAGGCAGGCCCCCCAGTGCGGGGTTGGGATGCCAGCGAGGTCCTGAAAGAGTGTGTGATGGGCCTGCTGCAGGCCAAGCGCGAGGCGCCCTCGCTGTTGTCGCGTGGGACAAGGGGACGAGGTATATTCCGTGAGACAACCACCAGAGAGACGGCTCCCTTCGCCTGTCTGCACCCAAAGGGTTAAGCGAAAAGAAGGAGAAGAAGAGCAGACGGCGAGGCGACTCTTCGAGAAGGACGTGCAGCCCGGCAGGCGGCCAACGGGAGGCCGGGGTGCGGCAACGGGCCATCCCGCCACCGGAGAGGACTCATGGGGGAGACGACAGGTGCCGGGTCGTCGCACGAGGCGCGGATGGAATGGGGCGCGATCGCTGCGAGGTGATGACGGTGCGTGATGCGTCTTTCGCGGGCATGCCGGCGTGATTCGCACGGCTCGCCTGGTCTAATCTACGGTATAATCTCGATGACCGGTCACTTGACGATGATCACTTGAGCGGGTTATGCTACAGGACCCGGGGGATTGGACAGCGTTGCCGAGGACTATCAGACTGGTTGGAAACAACGGGGTTGTCCCCAGAAAAAAAAATGCTCGTGAAGTTGAGAGACTCTGGAATACCTGCCGAGATAGTACCAATGCAGCCTTCAGGCCAATGAGTGGGTGTGCATTTTTATTTTAGCCTCCCGACATAGTTGAGTTGCATTTCCCTCTCTCTTTGGGTATCTGCCGCTCCCCCTCGCTCTCCGCCCCCCTGGCGGTGCCATGCGGTGGACAAGCTAAACAGGGTGACGGAGAGAGGAAAGTGTCTAGGATAGCGGGCCGAGAGACGGTTCATGGGACCATGGTCACAAACAGTCTAGCATGTGGGCGTGTTCCCCATCGATGCAAAAAGTCGGTGGCCACGGCATTTTTCATGGAACCGCCGTGACGACAATTCATCATCGCCACACGGGTGCACACGCCCAATGGGAATTGCGGGAGCGCAGCATGGATGGCGCCATGGATTCTGTTGTCGCCTTTGAATACGCGCAACCGCTGCGGATAGGTCCAAGTCAAGGGTCCGGGGGGGAACGTCGACCACGGCAGTGTCATCACATGGCCAAGACTGACGAGATGGATACGAAAAAAAAAGAAGACGAAACACGAGAGACAGCAGAGAGAGTAATGAAAGCGTCAACCATGTCGGTCAGTGTCTCAGAAACCCGCTGACCGTCTTTCCCCCTTTTGGGTTGCAAGGGCGTTGTCGTGTTTGCCGTGTTTAACGGGCAGATGGGCAGTCACACTGTCCTACAGGAGATGTTGTGCAGTTTGCCGTGTCTGACATCACTCTGCTGCGTCAAACTAGGATGTTATCTCGTCTCACGCAAGGCACAATGCAAGAGAGGAATGCATCGAAGAGCACAGTTCTTCTGTCCAGAACACGGGGTACAGGAGCCCCCCCCCCCGATGTCACCTTCGTCCCATCCAACGAGTCCATGCGTGCTTGAGAGAGAGAGAGAGAGAGAGAGAGATAGACTGTGTGGTGCGTGTGTTGACGTCTCGGTCAAAAGTACCCTGCCTGGTATTCCATGTTCCCCACGTAGACGGCCCATCCACTGTCTTGGACTAACTCGTGGCGCTGAAGATGTGCTCCAGGCAGATTTCCATGTGGAGGGGGATGGGGCTACCATCCACAGAGTCTGCCCAGCCGCGGATCCACGGTGCCCATTGGCAGACAGGGACCCCCTGTAAGACGTCTGGCGATGCCCTGACAGGCCAGGAAGGCCCTCTGAGGGAGGGGCCGTGAACGTGGACGGGACCTGACCCAGGCTCTGGACAGGACCTCGAGACTGCTGGGGTGGCTGAGTTGGTGCGCAGCCCTGGTGCTGCCCCGGGGCCCCTTCGTAGTGGCCCGTTTCAGTGGATGCAGGCCCTGGGTGTCCGATTTGCTGGTAAATTAGTGGGTTTTCTGGGGTTGGGTTGGCTGCCGCAAGTGTGAAGGAGGGGAGTAGTGTTAGGTGGTGGCCAGCTCATCGGCTGCCCGCCATTAGCATCATCGCATCGTCAAGCACAGGGCAAAGAGAACAAAGTCGACTGACTGAGCGGCTCGAAATGAGGAAGGAGGGGGGGCTTTCTGTTTTCAGGGCTGGCAAATGTGCAGTGACGGCATGTAACCTCGTCCGCTGATTCGATTCGAGCTCCGCATGAGGAAACAACAACAAGAGGCGTGAGGAATTTGCACACTTGGAAATAGACAAATCATAACTCACATCGGCTGGGCCTCGAGTTGGGTTTGGTTGGCGACTGCAGATGCACACTTGTGTGGCCACCTAACTTTTTTTTTTTACCCTTTCCAGTACCAGCGGCACGGTCACAGTTTATCCAATGCATCTGCATTTCGCCTCGTTTTCTATTGCACGTCAGGTTATGAGCCCAAAAAAAAAAAGGCGTCTCTGAGTGTTCTGGACTTGATGGACAGCAGCACCCCCCGCACTGGATTCCCCCCTCTTTTCCCTTTGCTCATCCTAGAGTGTGTTATAAACTCGACAGTGACCACATACTTTCCCTAGTAGCCAGTCCTCTCAGTTTCAAACAGGCCCTGAAGTCTACAGCACACACACGCACACACACATACAGACACGCACGCACACACACATTTAAGCAAAGGACCTCACCTCATTAACGACTCTGTCATCACCGTTACACCTCTCATTTACCGCCCTTGCTGGTCAGACGGAGCAAAGTCTGACCACTGCCGCTGCCTGCCAGCCCAAGCTCCAAGAAGAAAAAAAGCCCGGCCCCCAGGCTACGCCCAAGCAAACAAGCGTATGTACTACCTATATTGATGCCCCCGCAAGTTCCCAGAGTCGTGTCCCTGTTTTGGTGTCCCCTGTCGGAAAGGGCACTATCCTTGCCGCCGTTGCTTGCGTGCCCTTTGCCCGTTCCGCTCGCGGGCAAATCGCAAGGTTGACCTTGGCTCACCGATTGGAATTTCCCAGTTTCGCCACCATTGCCTTACCCTAGCCCGGACGGCTTCTGTTCACCCCCGACCCGGCCGATTCTCCTGCGGTTTCCTGCACGAAGGGGTAGGGAAGACAGAAAAAACAAAACAAAAAATTGACAATAATACAAAAACAAGAAGATCCAGTCGCACATCAAGGTTCGGTCGGGGGCGAGGATCCTTATGCTGATCCGTCCGACATCAATTCATTTCCCCCCCTGAACTGCCGAGTTGGATTGATATAAGGCGACCTTGTCCGGCGTTTTGACTGTGTCAGTGTGAAGGGACCCTTGAACGGACAAGGACGAGACTTTTTTTTTATTTTTATTACCTTGTCATTGTCACCGTCGATGACTACTATTTCTTCGTTTGACGACCCCGACTTTCTCAACTCGTGTTCTCCCTAGCTCTCTCTTCTTTCCCTATCTTCCTCTCTCCACTACCTGGCCACCACCCCGGTCCGCTGCGGAACATAGACGCCCAACTGCCCTCTGCGTTGCTGCTAACTAGACGCCGCCAGCCTGCGTCTTCTGCACCGTCCTGCACCCACACAGCCCGCCCCCCAAAGCCTCTGTGGCTCACACAACCCGGACGCTCACCTCGGAAGGCTCACTCATCTCATCACGCACCGCCGCGTTTGCGCTCCGCCCTCTGGCGCCTCCTCCTTCAGCCCTCGCTTTCGCTCTTCATTCTCTCCCTTCTCCTCTCTCTCCCTTCTTTACCGCCGTTTGGCCCGGTCCTCATTGCCTTTATCTTCCCTCCCCCCCCTCGCGCCCACGATTGTTCCATTTCCGATCCATTCGGCCGCTCTCAACTGAACCACCCCCCCATCGAACCCCTCCCCTCGCGGAAGAACACTGCCACCATGATGCTAGGCTCCAAGATGCCGCATCGCGACGACCTTCGCGACTACAACTATGCCGTCGCCGGACAGTGAGTGGTTTGCCCCTTTCCCCGCGACCGACGCGACCGTCTCGCCATTGCCCCGCCGATTGTGCGCATTCTTGCGCGTCGACTTTTTTTTCTGCCGATCCTCATCCACCCCCGTCATCATGTTGAATTCCAAACAAAGCCTTGCCCGCACCCCCCTGCTGACCACAAACCCTTGTGCAACAGTGCCGGCACAATGTGCAGCGCCGACGGCGAGCTCTTTATAAAACCTTGCACGCAGTCCGAGATCGACTTCTACCAATCCGCCAACCGACGACACCCCGAGTTCGCAGAGCTGATGCCCCTGTTCATGGGCGACCTCATGCTCACCGACCCCACTGATGCGCGCATCGACCAGGCCGTGACGGGCGTTATTTCCCAGTCCGGCGACATCAAAACTGCCAAGGAGCAGATCGCCGCCTCCGTGGCCGAGCAGGTCGCCCTCTCGGTCCCCGCACCGGCCCAGGACAACGTCACCTGGGTCCCCAACAGGGACAACAAGATCAAGACGGACAAGGCCGTCGTGCTGGAGAATGCCACCTACGGGTTCAAGTGCCCCAACATCCTCGACGTGAAGCTGGGCAAGCGGTTATGGGCCGACGACGCCCCCCTCCAGAAGAAGCAGCGGTTCGACAAGATTTCCGCCGAGACCACCCACGGCAGCCTGGGATTCCGGATAGCGGGCATGCGAGTCTTCCGCGGGTCGGAGGACCCCGCAGAGCTGGACGAGGAGGGCTACAAGATCTACGACAAGGACTACGGCCGGGTCACGGTGACGGAGGGGAACGTGGTCGACGAGTTCCGCAGGTTCATCTTCAACAGGTCCGCCGGCATCGACAAGGAGCTTGGCCGGGCGGTGTGCGAGGCGTTCGCGCGGGACCTGCGCCGGGTGGAGGACGTTCTGGTGCGGCACGAAAGCCGCATGTACTCTTCCTCGCTGCTCTTCATCTTCGAGGGCGACGGCGACGCCTTGCAGAACGCCATCGAGGACAACAACGCGCTCATCGACTCGGAGGCCGGCATCGGCCAGGCGGCTCGAACCACCAAGAGGGTTGATAGCGGCATCGCTCTTGACGAGGACGAGGAGCTGGACGATGACTCAGACATCGAATCCTCGCTACCGCAGATTTACACGCTAAAGCTCATCGACTTTGCCCACGCCGCATGGACGCCGGGTCAGGGTCCCGACGAGAATCTCCTGACCGGCGTGCGGAGCCTGGCCCGCATCTTTGAGGAGATGGCGGACTATTGATGCACGGACGGACACACGGAGTTTTTGACGGCGATGCTTGGCGGGTTCATGATTTCTTTTTATCGAGGCAAAATAAAAAACGGCGAGCGAGGAGACAACAAACAGACAAGAGAGGTGTGCGAGTGTGCGAGTGTGCGAGTGTGCGAGCGAGTGAGAGTCCCTAAGGGGGAGCATAATTTTGCTAGACGGAAAGGCCGGCTACACCGATACCCAAGTGCGATTGTACGGACGGACATGGTAGAAAAAGCTCCTCGGCGGAGACGATACGGCACAGCGTTGCCCATGATGATGACTTTTTTGCTTTCGAGTCCTACCATCTGATTTGCAAAAGGGGCAGGACCTGGCGTTGGCACGGGGAGTTGTTTTAATTTTTCATTTTCATGTATACACATTGTGGGCATTTTTCTTCTTCTTTTAGAGCATATAGCATTCATGGGTGTTAGACATGACATGGCGAAATGACGGCAGGCTAGACCCGCACAGTCTCATTTGACCCGAGCCTCCCGATCTTACCACATTGTGATGTATCTGTAACGCCGGCGAGGCAGAGCTGTCAGAGCTGCCGCGGGGCTCATCTCGGAGAATTTCCCCGTGGCTTGCAATCGTCGTCTGAAGTTTCCCGGGGACTCGGGCCACGGAGATTAATGACATGTCGGATGTTCCCTGCCGGCATGATCTCCCTTGCGTGCGGGAGGAAGCAGATAGATTTTACGGGCGATCAAGCGCAAAGCTGAGCTGGGTGCTCGTAAATGAAAAAGAAAGCAGGAGAGCTATCTATGTACACTAGGGGTCTCTGCGCCACGTTTGGACTAGACAGACGGTTGGGTTGAGAAAAATAGTAATCGAGACTTGATAACGGAGTCAACAGTAACTGATTCAGGTTGCTAAATTCATCTGTTTAGTAGTTATTATTATCCCCCACGCCTTTTTTCTTCTTTCTTTTCTTTTTCCATTTTTTTTTGGCCTAACCCGGTTGGTCGTGGTGGAACCTTGGCGAGTTTTCGGGTTGGTGTTTTTGTTGGTGCACTACCACCCCCCATCTATCTGGGAAAGGGGATGGATGGATGTCGTCCCTGGGCTCCAGCTTACCGCTAAGGGCAAGCTTCTGGAGAGCTTCCAAAGCCGCCCCACGCTCGCGCGGCTGCAACATCCCTCTCTCTCTCTCTCTCCCGCCCCCACCGCCCACCAGCCGCTCGCGCTTCAGGTGCGAAAAAACACACCCCGACCGCCTTCGTTGTGCAATCGATGTAGCCGGCCATGTCGATTCCAGGCCTGGGCCAGATTCCCGCGCAGGTAAGATAGAGAGATAGAGAGAGAGAAGCTCTCTCACCCAATCCCAGCCCAGCCCAGCCCAGCTCAACTGAGGTTCGGGCAAGCTTTCTTTCTGGCAGCTCGGACAACTGACCACGCCTCGCAGCCCACCGCCTCGTCCACCAGAGTCATCACGCTGCGCCCAGCTTCCGAATGGCGCTTCCAGGTCCCCATCGGCGGCTCGCTCGTCCTCAAGGTGCTCTCGGGCACCGCCGAGAAGGACGGCGTCGAGCTCGCCCAGCGCAACGCCTACAACTTCTCGGGCGTCAAGTCCAAGATCCTGTCGTGGCACGGCTGCGAGCTCGAGATTGACGGCAGCTGCGACCGCGAGGCCGTCGCCGAGTACCCCTCCCCGGCCGACAACCCGGCCAACGCCCACCTGAACCTCCACGGCCAGCTCAACGAGATGCGCCAGGCCGCCGCGAGGGACGGCCGCGAGGGGCCCCGCGTGCTCGTCGCCGGCCCCGCCAACGCGGGCAAGACGACGCTCGTCAAGACGCTGACGGGCTACGCCACGCGCCAGGGCTACCAGCCGCTGGTCGTCAACGCCGACCCCAGGGAGGGGATGCTGAGCCTGCCGGGCACGCTGAGCGCCAGCGTCTTCGCCACCGTCATGGACCCGGAGGCGGCTGACGGCTGGGGCAGCACCCCGACCAGCGGGCCCAGCAGCGTCCCCGTGAAGCTGCCCCTGGTGTTCTACTACGGCAAGGACGAGCCCGAGGAGGACCCGGACTTTTACAGAGAGATCACGAGCAACCTGGCGGGCTCCGCGAGCGGGAGACTTAGCGAGGACGTGAGCGTGCGGAGCTCCGGTTTGATTGTGGACAGCATGGGCATTCGCGAGGACAGCACTGTTGGATACGACCTCCTCGCACACATTATCGATGAGCTATCAAGTACGTTTCTCCCCCTTCCCCCCCACTCACCACTTACCAGAGCCTCTCTAAATCAGAGGATGTGAGAGCTGACTGAGACAAAACGTGCAGTCAACGTCATTGTCGTGGTGGGATCTCATACCATCAACGCCGAGCTCACAAAGCGCTTCGGCACCGAAAAGACGAGCCTGGGAGAGGTCATCAGCGTCGTCCACCTGGACCGTTCCGACGGCGTGGCGGACAGGGACGAGGTGTTCTTGCAGAACTGGAGGGAGGCAATCATCAAGGAGTACTTCTTTGGAGACTCGAAACGCACCCTCAGCCCCCTGATCCAGCAAGTCGACTTTGACAGCGTCGTCATCTACAAACCCACAGACGGTGAGTGAAATCTCCTTGCTTGCACGTGTTGAAGCTTCCCACTTGAGAGAGGGTCCCTCCCCCTCCCTCAAAAGTCGTGGATCCCCAACTACGCCGAAACTTTCCATAATCGTCATTGAGTTACTAACTAGCAGTTAGATCCTACATACGGCCAGGAGCCGCTTGCCCGAGAAGAGCCGTCGGCACCCATGCAGCATTGGACCCTCGCCATCATGCACGCCGCGCCCAAGGACGCGCCCGAGACGGTGCGCGCCGCCAGCGTCATGGGCTTCGTGTACGTGTCCGACGTGGACGAGGAGCGCCGCAAGATCAAGCTGCTGTCGACCGTGAGCGGACGCCTGGGTGACCAGCCGCTCGTCTGGGGGAAGTGGCCAGAGCCCTTCATCAACCTGCTGGGATGAGAAAGAAAAAGGGGGGGAAAGGGACATGTTATTGGGAGGGATACATGGAATATACAATACAATTACAGAAAATGGATAAAAGTTCCGTCACTTTTTTTTTTTTGCTCTCTTTCCTTTGCCTTGCTTTGCCTTGCTTGCGTGTGTGTTTCGCATGCCGGATCCGAGTGGTGTGAGCATGTGCGAATGTGTGCGTGTGCGAATATGCATCTGCCGAGAGACATGGGTGCATGTCACTGGTGCGACTGCATTTCGGTGTTACATCTGACGCCGAACAGTGTACTTGACCTCGTCTCGTGTCTTGGCGTGCAAAGGACGAAACCGTTCATGGGCATCATCGCCATCCGGGGGTGGGGAGGGTGGGCTTGTTCTTTTCTTTTTTCTGCCTGGTGTCATTGCGGCGTAACCACCACGATACAATAACGTCTGGCCAGTAACTTGTTTTCCTTCTTTTTACGCTTTGTTACAGCTTTACTTGCAACATGGAAAACGCAAGGGGCAAAGCAAGCGTGTCCTTTTGCAACAATGGGAAGCTACATGTGCCCTTCTATGACGCGAGCAATTGGGGGACACACCAGAAAATCTAAGTGAAATCCAACTAGTGTAGTGTAGTAAAGAGGTACCTCTCAAGGTAACCCTCCCTCTTACCACCCCGATGAGGCAACGAACCCTTGTTGAGCCGGCGTCTTCCCGATCAAGTGAGGCAGTCTCCCGCTCGTCTGCATCGCGGGCTCCCTAATTATCCCGAAATTCTCGCATTGCTTTCCCCTTCACCCCTCATCTCTCCCGCGTGCCGAGACGAAACGCGTGTCTGGTTTCTTTTCTTTTTCCGTCTTGTGCACCTGGGCGATCACTTGACCACGGCGAATCAGGCCAACTTGGTTAGACGCCCAGGGGATATGTATGCGTGGATGTATGTGGGTGGGGTGGGGATGACGATTGAGATGGTAAGGGGTGTCTATCGCTCCTGGGCAAAGGTACTGCACATGTACAAAGCTGGTTCGGCATGTTCTACTCGACCTCACAAGGGACCGTAAATGTCATCAGAGACTCCGAGCCGGATTTCCGAGACGGAGATATCGAGGCTGTGCCGAGACAGCTGCATCTCGACCTGTCTCTTGGCCGAGGATGTGACGGTGCCATTCCACGCTGCATGAATTCCCCCTCACATCAACAGGCCACCATTCCCGTCGCTGAGGAGAGTGCGACATCCGGGGCGGCCCAGCCGGTGATCGGGTGCGGCAGCAGTCGAAGCTGACGCTGAATCAATTCCGGTTGTCGGGCCTCCTCCGACACGGCCAGGGACGGCGCCCCGGGCATGATGGGGTCCGTGTTGCACAGGGCAAGCCGCGGCGGAGACGGTTCATCCCGTCCGCCTCACTTCCAGCCTCTTTGATTTCAATACTCCCAGGAAACCGAAAAGGTTGACCGTCTTCTCCACTGCAAAATTACGATATTCCACCGTGGGCAACTTTATTCCATTCGATGGCCTTTTTTTTTTCTGCTTCATCCCTCCTGCCAGGTCAGGTATATGTCACAGAGCCAAGACCAGCCGGGGCCGCTCCAGTTGTGCATGAGACGCAGGGCCTCCACACACTCAGCTTGGCTCAACAAAAGCCAAGGCGACCTTGCAGTCGCCGCGATTCTGTACGCTTCCACACCTGGAGAAAATGGGAGGGGAAATCCTTCTTGTTCCATTCGAAGAGGAGACGCCAAGCAGACCAAGACGTTCTCAATCCTGGAATCCCAAGCTGAATGGGCTTAAGCTTAAATGATTAGCGCCTGGACCAGGAGAAAAATATCCCAACGTGGCGGCTGCTTGTTCTCCCCGCCCGCCTCGCTGCCATTGCCTTCACGACGGCGGCGGCGCCCCAGCGTAAAGTTCCCTTACCCAACCTAGACCCGCCCGCCGTCTGTTGTCCCGCTCTGGCGTGGGTAAAAAAGAGGTCCCATAATTATTTGGGGCTAGCACCATGAGCCGGTGTGGTATGACCATGATGGCAAACAAGACGGTGATGCCAAAGAAAGAAGTGTCCTCTTCCTTGTCGGAAATGACCTTTAGTGGCTGGATATGCCCTGTGAGGGTCGGGCTGATCCGATGTCGAGAGTTTTCGCCAAGTTGCTACATTTACGTTATTCTGGGTCTGTTCCATGACCAGGCGACGGCACGGCTTGGCTTTTTCTTGGCTGTTGAGGCGAAGCAGGGAAGACGTCGACAGGATGCGAGGCGGCTCTGGGAAAGGAAGGCCGAGTCGCAGGCCGCTGTCCAATGCTATTGGCGCGACGCCCAGCTTCACAGGGCGTCATGTGAACGAGCTCCCCGGTAGGTTTTGGGTTATCCACACCCTGGCCGCGATGCCGATGATCCAACACGACTAAAGTCTCCGCGACCCACTGTCAGACGCGGGCGTAGACCACCTTACGCGGAAGAAACGGGAGCTGGTAGAGCACGTGGGGTCTGGTGAGGATTCGTGTTTTTTCGGCATTGCGAGCCCTTGCGTCTTTGTCGAGGGCGATTGAGAAATGACTGGTCTGCCCAGGCAGCGGCGCTCTTTGTGATGTGGCCGTTCGCTCTCCAATTGGCCCGCAAACGGCTTCATCTTGATTAATGGTGTCGTGTGCCGTAGTTCATCGTCGTTTCCCCGCCTGCTCTGCTCTGGTGCCCGCCCACCACCACCATGCGCTCTGGGTTGGCCCCCTCCCCCGCAATGTCTCTGTCAGTTTTTGGGCCACTCTGCTGAACAGCTGCAACCCCACGGCCCAGTGATGTGCCCCGTATTGTCTGCTGGATTTCCTCTTACGCGGGTAAAGTGGCCTCGAGCTGAGGGTGGAGGTTGCGTCGTCGCCTTTTCCATCCTTTTTATTTCCTGCTGTCTGCCGTCTCTGCGTCTCGTCATATCCACCATTGGTCGTTGACCGTTGACGTCCCGTATCAGTAATGACGACAACGGCCACCCAGGATACGCCTCCACGCGCTAGCCAAGGACCCCCCCCATCTGCCACACATTCCATTATCTCAACACCACCAACGCAACTCCTCTGGAAGAGCTCGCTTGCCATGCAGTGATTCGCGAGTTGCACCCTTGTGCCCCGTGACCATGGTATAACCACCTCAGTCAACGCTGCAAGCTAATTAGTCCGCCCAGCCCCGCCTGGCGCCGGGGGTACATGTGGTGACCTGCCAGTACCTAGTTTGCCTTTCTCATGCAGCGGCACAGCCACCATTGGCAAGCAGCATTGCGAGTCGCCTCGGGTCATTCCCCGGTCGCTGGCGAAAACTAGCGAGCAACGTGTGAATGGGCTGGTCTATATGTGGGCGTGCGTACCAGGAAGAAGCCTGGGGGGCCCAGCGGCAAGTGGCAAACCAGCTGGTTCCACCGAACCTAATCTCGACGATCCATCCCTTCGTGCAATGAACAAGTTGCGTTGTGCCATCACAGCAACCTGGACGTGTCCCGTATTTAGCGTAGCTCCGTCTGCTAGCCTGTCACGAATGATGCCGTTGATTGCTTGGCATACCAGTGCGCAAGCTCCCTTCCCAGCCAAACTGCTTGTTGCAAGGGCAATCCGCGCCAACGGCGGCGAGGGGGGATAGGTTTGTGTTTCTCGGTGTGTTTTTTCTAAGTGGTCTGGGGAAACTCACTCGCAATCTAGATGTGGAGCAGGCAATCAAGGGTGGGTGTTTCTCGATTGCACTGGAACTTAAAACAACAAGGCGGCAAATGGGTGCCGAGACGGAAACAATGAGAAACAGTGATCTAGACACCAGTGCCTGGCGACTTGTCCCGCTGCCGATCTCATGATTCAATGACGGCGGCCTCGAACGGCCGGATGCCATGTGTGAATGTAAAACACCCACCCGGTGTCGCCATCTTCCCGTCTTAGTGCCTCCCTCGCCTGGCAGAGCGGTGCGTCTGCCAAGTGAAATGGGTGGAATCGCTGAGTGGAACGGGGGTAGGGAAGGCGCGTGGCAACCCCGCCGCCGACCTCCTTCCTTGACGCCGCACCGTGATGCCGCCCCGTCAGGCCCCGTACCCCGTGCCGGCCTGCTTGCTTCTTTCCTAAGCTCTGACTGTACCCTCCCTAGCCTCCTCCTCTGGATTTCCGCCGGGGTTTGTCTCTTATCGCCTTTCATGCCCCTCCCCGAATCGGTACCTATGCCAGTCTTGGCAGCAGGTAGATGCAAGTAAATAAAGGCTCCTGCCTCGTCCGTGACACCTGCTTTTCCTTTCCTTCTTCCTTCTCTAGGTCTCGTACCATCCCTCACTTACACCCCAAACCGGTTTTTTACCACAGCATTCTTCTTCTTCTTTTCCTGGTTGTTCACCATAACAGCCAGCCATTCCTAGAGAAACACCAACTACCCTCGCCCCAAGCATCTTTTTCGCTTATCCAACACCCATTCGATGGGAGAAACCCAAGGCAAAAGTACGAATGGTGCAGTTCACACCAACGCCACTTCGGACTCGTCGACCATCGCCAGCTCCTCCAGCGGCCAGGACGACCAGCCTCCTATAGCGGAACCCCCAGACTGTGCCATAGAAAAGTCCCAGCCCGTTTGCGCCTCTCCTCACACGCTCCCGGCCGTCCGTGTCGCCGAGCAGCTAAAGACAGACGTTGACAATGGGTTAAGCTCCGAGGAGGCTGCCGCCCGGTTGACCCGGGATGGCCCCAACTCTATCAAGGGCGCCAAGGGCGTCTCCCTGTGGGAAATCTTTCTCCAGCAGGTGGCCAATGCCTTGACGGTCGTCCTCATCGCCGTGACAGCCCTTTCGTTTGCCATTAACGATTACATCGAGGGTGGTGTTGTTGCTGCCGTCATTGTCCTCAACATCGTTGTAGGGTATGTTCAGTTGCTACACGCAAACGCACTCAAAGGCGCCCACAAGCTGCCGAGTGCTGTCCTCACATTTTGCTACGCCCCATCTTGCCATGCTCTACCAAAATATTGCTATCCACATTTCGCGCCTCTCTTCTCCTGTCCCCTCATCTCTCTCTCTCTCTCTCCTCGGTGACGCCTAGTGATTCGTGATGCCAAAGCCCCTGAAAAGGCCCAAGCCGAATCCCAAAGCTGCCTCAAACTCCCTTTCCTCGCTCGACGCTAACGTCCACTTCCCAGATTGATTCAGGATTACCGTGCCGAACAGACCATCCAGTCCCTGTATGCTTTGTCCACTCCCAAGTGCAAGGTGATCCGCGATGGCCACAGTGAAACTGTCAAGGCGGAAACTCTGGTTAAAGGCGACATTGTCTCCCTCGCAACCGGTGATGTCGTGCCAGCCGATCTGCGTCTCGTCCAAGGAATCAATGTCTCAACCGACGAGGCCCTCCTGACCGGCGAATCTATCGCCATTAGCAAGAGGCCCGATGCTGTCTTTTCAGACCCTGACATGCCTATTGGAGACCGTATTAACCTAGCCTACTCTGGAAGCTCTGTCACTCGTGGACGAGCCACCGGTATTGTCATCTCTACTGGAATGGAGACAGAGGTTGGCCAAATCGCCGAGCTCCTCCGCAAGACCAAGAACGACAACACCGGAAGAAGCGCCACGGGTAAGTTCATCTTCAAAGCCTACCAGTCTACGCGAAGCATCCTCGGCCTCGAGGGCACTCCGCTCCAGGTAACCCTGAGCAAGTTTGCCCTCCTCCTGTTTGCATTTGCCATCCTTCTCGCCGTCATCGTCTTTTCCGCCAACAAGTGGGACATCAGTGATGAAGTCCTGCTCTACGGAATTTGCGTCGGTGTCGCCGTCATCCCCGAGTCCCTTCTCGCAGTCTTGACAGTGACCATGGCCGTCGCGACGAAGGCAATGGTCCGCGGAAACGTCATCGTCCGTCAGATGCCATCGCTCGAAGCTGTTGGTGGTGTTACCAACATTTGCTCCGACAAGACAGGTACCCTGACGCAAGGACGAATGATTACCCGCAAGGTCTGGCTGCGCGGGAACCTCACCGGAACTGTTGAAGGTACCGGGAACCCTTACGACCCCGGCAGTGGTACTGTCGCATGGTCCGGAGACCTCGCAGGAAGCTGCCTGGGCTCCTTTCTCAACACTCTCATTCTCTGCAACAATGCCACGGTTACGGACGGCAGGAAGGAACCTGAAACCGACTCTAGCAGCGTCGTTACCGGATCTGGAGATGCCGAATGGAAAGCCATTGGTGAACCGACAGAGATTGCCCTAAAGGTCTTTGCTATGCGCTTTGGCCAGAATAAGACACCTGGAGATGTCCTAGTTGCAGAGCACCCCTTTGATTCATCCTGCAAGCTCATGAGTGTAGTCTACGGAAATGAAGTCGAGAAGACTCACCAGGTCTACACCAAGGGCGCTGTCGAAGTCCTTTTGACAAAGCTGAACGAGCCTGAGGATCTCAAGGCTGAAATATTGGCCAAGGCAGAGGAACTGGCCAGCCAAGGGCTGCGAGTGCTCTGCATTGCAACCAAGACCATGGATGCTCAGAGCCAGGATGCTCATGACCGATCCCAGGTTGAAAGCCAGCTTGGGTTCCTCGGCCTCGCTGGTCTCTATGACCCTCCCCGACCAGAAACTGCCGGTGCCGTGTCGCAATGCCGTGAAGCCGGCGTGACTGTGCACATGGTTACCGGCGATCACATCAAAACTGCCACCGCAATTGCCTACGAAGTCGGGATATTGTCCCGTAACATACCGCTTGGCCCCAACACGGTCATGGCGGCCTCTGACTTTGGCAACCTTACTGATGCGCAGATTGATGCTCTTGAATCTCTCCCCGTAGTCCTCGCGCGATGCAGCCCTCTTACCAAGGTTCGCATGATTGAGGCTCTACATCGCCGCAAGGCTTTCTGTATCATGGTACGTATTATCCACCTGCGCTCACGGAATCATGCTGGTGGCTTGGATCAACGATATGCTAACACTGCAAATCTTCAATAGACTGGAGATGGTGTCAATGACTCTCCCGCCCTTAAACAAGCCGATGTTGGTATTGCCATGGGAGACCGTGGTAGTGATGTCGCCAAGGAGGCCGCAGACATGGTCCTCACGGATGACAATTTTGCATCCATTGTAACGGGTATTCAGGAGGGCCGACGGCTTGCAGACAACATCCAAAAGGTTAGTTTTTACATTTCGTCTTTTGCCGATGCATCTATTCACTAATTCTCACAGTTCCTGCTCCATCTTCTCACATCTAACCTGGCTCAAGTCATTCTACTCCTCATTGGTCTGGCCTTCCAAGGCGAGGACGGCGTTGCCGTTTTCCCTCTATCACCCCTCGAGATTCTCTGGGCCAACCTGGTTACCTCGTCTCCTCTGGCCCTGGGTCTCGGTTTGGAAGAATCCGCTCCCGACATTCTGCGCAGGCCACCCCGCAGCTTGCGCTCCGGTGTCTTCACCAAGGATCTTGTCCGTGATCAGCTAATGTACGGAACATTTATGGGTTCCCTCTGCCTGTGTTCTTTCATGCTTGTCAACTACGCGGCGCCAGGCGGCTGGTACACTATGGTTGAGGGCTGCAACGACGCCAATACTCATGGGTGCGACGATGTTTACCGTGCCCGGGCCGCGACGTTTGCTACCCTAAGCTTCCTACTGCTGGTCACTGCTTGGGAGGTCAAGCATTTCCATCGCAGCCTTTTCGCCATGGATGAACGCTGGTCGGGCCCCTTTTCGGTCTTCAAGACCGTCTATCACAACCGTTTCCTGTTCTGGTCGGTTGTTGCAGGCTTCCTTATTACTTTCCCCGTCATCTACATCCCCACTCTCAACTCAGAAGTATTCAAGCACAAGGGTTTGACTTGGGAATGGGGTGTGGTAGCAGGCTGTGTAGTAGTATACATTGGCCTGATCGAGAGTTGGAAGGCTATCAAGCGAAGATTTGGTCTTGGAATTGACAAGCAGCCTGCACTTGCGGGTCAGGTCTAAGGCCGAGTGGTTCTGGAGGGAGGGTTGACAGGTTTTAGGGATATGTGCACGGGTCAGAATGTCTAGCCAGTATAAGTATCGTTACTATCCTATAGCCAATGTATGAATTTCCTGTCATTTTATGGTTCTGTGCATTTTGCTTAGAGTATTTCCACGAATGATGTGGGACGATTCACCACATGGCATTGTTATCAAGGTGTCTCCCGTTGTCCCTCTACAACAGACACGTGTGAGGATGTATTCGCAGATCAGCTTTAACGGCTAAGTAACCCGATCGGAGGAAGTACCACCAATGAACTGAAGACAAGTTTATTATTGTATTGGTCTATCAAATAAGCCGGTGACCGACCGTGCTAGAGAACAATGATATCATTGCCTCCAATCGCGTAGACACACATGCCCACTCGCGTCATTTGTTGCGTGAACCAGCGGGTGTCGGCGGCAGAAGGCGTGACGCTTGTGTTCAGCTCCAGGCGTGCGAAGGTGGTGTCCATCGCTGGTATGCTCGGTTTGATGGTTGCGAGACTTCCCGCAGGAGTGCACTTTCATTTGGCGGTTGGAAGTGGTGTGGAGCGTTCGGGAACGATATGAGACACTGTCCCGCTTTGGAGGGGGAGCGGGGATCTGACGTGCTTGGTTGCAGGGAGGATGGAGGGGAGGGGAGGGGCAGGGGCCTCACTCTTTATGGGTGTGTTTCTAGCCATATGCAGGTATTATCAAGGTCGTGTTTGAGGAAGCCTCGTTTTTGCGTCATGGTCATGGGATGCTTGTGGTAGAAGGCCTCAAAAGGCGTCTCTTCCCGGGGGGTGCTTGGGAGTGGGATATGGGCGCACTCCGGTTACGGCCGGTTCAAAGACGTTATCGCTGGGGGATTCCATTCGCGCTCTGGCAGAAGAGATTTGGGGGGTTGATTGATTACGAGGCTCACTAGGGCGTGAACAGCATCTGCGGGTCGCTGTTCGGGGCAATGTGTGTGTGTGATAAGCCAGCGGGTTGATGGTCGGAGAATTGGGATACATCAATGACATGCATACTGCAATAAAATGTGACAAAGAAATCAGACGTGACGTGTAATATCATTGTGTAAAAGAAAAATGAATAATGATGCTATTAATACACACTTGATAGGGTCGGCTCGATCTATGCCCATGACAACTGGGTCACTGCAGAATTGACCGACTGTGACACTCGAGGGGCCAATGGAAAGAGGACGGCCAAGGGAATACTGCCCTTTCTAACCCGCAGCCTTCAAAAAAGCATAGGCCGTGAATCCAGCGCTTTGTGAGCAGATGAGGTGGTTGGGATTCTCCCGTGTTGTCTCGGCATTCAACTTCCATTGAGACATGTCTGTCAATGTCGTTGTAGTCGATCATGTCTTGCACCTCATGTTGAGGCCGAAATGCCGTGAATACATACTTTGGATTGTCTTGAAGCCACTGGTCTGATGAGGCCTCGTCGAATTCGCCGTCGCTGTTCATAAAGTCCCCGCTGTTATTGTCGGGGTCGTTGCGCCAGCGCTCGTACCCTTCATCGTCGATGACGAAGATGGCGACGCCATGTCTGCGCTTGTTAACCAAACGCGCCGTGCACAGCATCTGCCCCTTATCGACAGATTCTACTAGATATTTGGCCATGGCGATCCTCCATTCTTGGGAAAACGTCTCGGGGTCATCAATGTATTTGCTGTTGATAAATCTCTCAATGCGCCTGGACAACGTCCCTTCATCGCGACTCGACAAGTAAACTGCGACGGCCTCTAGTTGGGAGAGTTCGTAGTCGCTCAGCCGCTCGTCATCCCAGTGCTGGCTATGGGGTTGGGAGTTGCTGGTTGCGGGTCCAGGCGGGATCAACTTGTTGAGCTGCCATAAATACCCCTCGGTCTGTATGCCCTCGCTCGTCATCTTCACATTCGGGAACCGACATCCCTTGTTGAATGTGAGGCCTCCATATGATGTAGGCGACCGCATCTCGTCGAAAAAATGCCGGTCCAGAAATTCGGCAAACGTCGACTGCGTTGCTGTTTCTGTGTCGACTTTCCGATTTGGGTGATTTGAGAGAATCTCCCCATTGCGAAGGCAGAGGGCGACCATTGCCAAGTTCAAGCTGTAATTCTTTGATTGCAGCACTAAACTGTTGAAACGTATCGCGTATTTGCAGCAATTAGCTGCGATAGGCAGGCGGTCCCAGTCATTTGTCAACTTCCGCACCGCGAGGTCTGAGATGATTGTCGGAGACATGGATTTCGGGGCCAGGAGGACGCCATCCTCGGTGACTGTTTGAAGGAGGATGGTGTATTTCCCAGCCCGCTTAAGTATAAATTCCAGGTCGTCGGGTACCTCGCGAGATATTTGTGGGTGGTTTTGACAGGCGAGGCACAATATCGTGGCACTTTCGTAGAAATCCACCGAGTTGATGCAGGCTTCTCCATCTAACGATCCGAGGCGCTTTTCCCGGCTGTCATCTTCCTCTGATGTTTTCCATTCATTTAAACTAGAACAATGTGGTATAAGAAGCATCATTCGCTTGCCGGCGAGATAGTTTTCCTGAAATGTCCAACCTCTCATGAACCACGGGTCAGATGTGATCCGCTTCAGAAGGTGCACCGCTTCCAGGGCTTTATTTGATGATGTATTTGGCGATAGAGTGAAATCTCCGTTATTTTCCTCCGTGTAGCGCCCTTCGAGGATATCGGTGAGGATCTGCAGTTCATTCGCCGTGGAGAGCGGCTCATAAAGTAAGGCTGCCGCGTATCTGCTGCGCGTGTATACCTGGTCCATAGTCTGCATGCCAACTTCCTTCTTGTCGCTATGTGATTGGTCTACGCAATGTTGATCAATCCATAGGTTCTTAACGCCTTCCTTATCCATGTATTTCTTGATGCGGCGGAACACGCTGTCCCTGACCGGGGATGGCTTCATTTGGCCCCCTTTTAATTCCTCAACCAAGTATCCCCCAGTGGGGGGATCTTTCCCTTCAAGATATGACTCCCACGTATAAGAAAGCGCGACGTATCTGCGCGATCTCAAGGCATTAAAGCTCGTTCGCTCCAAAACATGGGTTGCTCTGCCTTGGCTGGATTCATCATCATGGCGTCTCTTGTGTACTTCTTTGAACAACAGGCATTCCAGTTTCTTCATGAAATTGCTGGATTGCTTGTTGATGCTTTCAATGAATCCTTTTGGGCCCGGCTCCTCCAAGCAACTTGATTGGAGTTCGAGCAGTTTTGTTACTAGGGTGGCTTCCGGATGATGATGGGCAACCCTGGGAGCCGGCAAATTGGCATCAGCCATTTTTTCATCAAGCGAAACCCCGCGAAAAACGAAAGACTTAATGGAACTGTAATTCGCTGGAAGCCACGCGGCAGCAACGCGATGGCATGGGTGGAAACGTGTTGATGCTTCTTCCCAATGCGGCCGTGCCGAGTCGCGAGACCCGCATGATTACGTGAGATCTCTGGCTCATCATACGGCGGTGCTAAAACATGGTGCTAAAACATACGATTTAAGATAGAAGCCTGCAAATAGCCACGCTTTTTTTTCTTCTCTCTTCTAGTTAACCGAATCAAATAAACATTAATGGACTATCAAACTAGACCTGTTTTTACTATATCCGAGGTTGTTCTACCTAGAAGAAACGTTGGTTCAGTTAGATCGTTGCATTTCAGGCACCCCCACAGTGCGCCCTGAAACTTGACCACAGTTTTTTTTCTTGTGTAGTTTTATGCAAACGATACATTAAAGGAAGCCGGTGGTTAATCAGAAACTGATGTTTATTGCGTGCAGATTCCTATTGCTTCCAGCATTTCCAGCCCAGAGATTGAGTGCCGCGATGTGGGCAGTGAAGGGACTCTACAAATTACGATGTGCTTGTTCAATTAAGGAATGCAACACTAAAATATCACTTTCCTTTTGTCTCCAATTAATAAGACTGTGCTCGTTTAACCGGCTCTTCTTGGAAAATGAGCATGGGGCAATGATTCTGGGTGTGTATATTTTAGAAGCGTGGTTCCCACGCCTCCCGCGTTCATACTTTGCACCATACTAGTACCGGCTTTCTCGGGGACCTAGTATTGGCTACTTCGCAAACAATACATATATTTGACGGCCGTATCCTAAAATAATTTACAATATGCACAGCTTTCTTTAAATCTACAATCCAATTAATGCACATTCTCTTCTTTCCTTACTAGACCTGATACAATGTACGTCGTTTCTCGCCGCACTCCAAGAGCTATTAATTTGCGCCATTGTCGACTATACTCTACAGCTTCAAATAAGTCACCAATTAGACCGTCCAGGTTCAATGAAGAGACAGATGTCCTAGTCATTGGCAGTGGTGCGGGTGCGCTCACCGCCGCTCTGCGATCCAAATCTCAGGGTGCTCGCGTGGTAGTGGTTGAGAAAGAAGGCGTTCTGGGAGGTGCATCTGCCATCTCAGGCGGGGGTGTATGGATTCCTTGCAATCCTGTGTCAAAAGCCGCTGGCATCAAGGACTCCAAGGAAGGGGCCCTCAAATACTTTGAGAAAGCCGTGGGCGATGTTGGGCCAGCTTCCTCCATAAGCAAACGGCATGCATACCTCGACAATGGGCCGAGGATGATCGAGTTCCTCCAAGAATCAGGGTTCCAGTTTCATTTCAGTCGAGGGTATCCTGATTACTATCCTGACATGGAGGGGGCCATGGGTGAACAAGGTGGTCGCAGCATTGAGACAAAGCCGTTCAACGTGAAAAAGTTGGGGAAGTGGCAGTCTGCTTTGCCTCCAGCTCGCGCTTCTGTGGCTATTCACACAAATGATGCGCCGACTTTTACACGCATGACATCGTCTCTCGGCGCCTTTGCATTTTCTACAAAGAAGGTTATACCTCTTATTCTGAGAGGATTGTTGGGTCAAAGGCTCACAAGTATGGGGCATGGGCTAGTGGCCCAGCTCTTGCACCTTAATCTCCAGCAGAACATGGACATTCGCCTCAACACGGCTTTCCACGGGCTCATACAAGGGCCCGACGGCGAAATCTTGGGCGCCCAAGTGAAGACTGAATCTGGAATCGCCAGCATTAAAGCATCACGCGGAGTAATTCTGGCGGCTGGTGGCTTTGCCAAAAACATTGACATGCGAAAACAATATCTCCCGTCTCCAGTGAGTACTGAATGGACAAGCTCGCCCGATGGTGACACCGGTGATGCCATTTCTGAAGGACTGCGAGTTGGAGCTGCAACCGCCCTCATGGATGACGCCTGGTGGGGGCCAACTATCATCGACCCCGTTAGCTTCAAGCCATCATTCGCCCTCTTTGAGCGGGCTCGTCCATACTCTATCATTGTCGACAGCAGCGGGAAACGATTCATGAATGAAGCTCAGTCCTATACGGATGCGGGCCACGATCAATACAATCGGAACAAGATAGTCAAGGCGATCCCAGCTTGGTTGATTATGGACTCAAGACACCGCAACAGATACATGCTCGGCACCCAGCTATTCGCACGAATGAAACCCAAGAAGGCGCTCGCTGAGGGAAAGATGTTCGCCGCCAACACACTCGAGGAGCTGGCCTCCCTGATCGGCGTCGACAGCCATGGGCTGAGAACCACTGTAGACAAATTTAACGTGATGTGCGAGAATGGCATTGATGAGGATTTCGCGAGGGGCGGAAACGCATACGACAGGTTCTTTGGCGACCCCAATGTTGGCCCGAACCCCAACTTGGGGTCAATTGCCGACGCTCCGTTTTACGCCATGCAGGTCTTGCCTGGAGACCTCGGAACAAAGGGCGGCTTGCTCACCGATGAGTTCCAGAGGGTTATCGACACCAAGGGCAAGCCGATTCAGAACCTTTTCGCCATCGGCAACACGGCAGCAAGCATTATGGGGAGGACATACTTGGGAGCCGGCTCAACTCTGGGTCCTGCCATGACCCATGGATATATCGCTGCCAATTACATCGCAGAGGGCAAATAGTGTCACTTAGTTTTATTAGACCAGTTATATCTTAGTTTTATTTGAAATAAACAAATATTAAGAACATCCACCCTTGACTTGCGTTCCCAAATTTGAGAGTTTACCAACAGTATGCCATAATTTAGATCAACGCAGACTTTACTATGGAATTAGGTCCAAAATAGGAAATAATGCGAGATTATGATAAGGGAATGGAGGCCGTGGAAGGGATAGTTGAGACTGGGTCTGCATTGCGAGCGCGTGCGCGGATGCCGCGGACATCGCGCAGTACGTGGGCCCCATTCTAAACCCGCGCATCCCGCACGGAATTTCCGGTGCTCAAGTGCAATCCAAATTTGATACCGCAGTAGAAAACTGATTATTCCGATAACTATTCCAAATGAATTCAGCACGCCTTTGGGCTGTGTATTAAATGTCCTGTGCAAAGAAAGTCATGGAACGACATGATAAGCGCTGCAGGGCTTGCAAGTTGCAACGTGGCTATGATTGGATACAATGTGTCCAATAAACTCGATAACTACTGCATATACTGCCTAATATTTTACCTCAGTAGTAATTGGCTACTGCAATCATGAGTGTCGCAACTTACACCACTCAACATACCCTGGAGCTAGACTGTGTTTCTAAATGTGAATTAGTTGTTCTTTCTTTGACTCGAAGAACCGATGAGTCAAAATGCGTGGACCTCTCTGAGCTCAGACATCGCGTCTCCTCTCAGTCAGATGCTAAAATTTAGCGACCATTGCAAGATCGACTTTATGCGGCCTGGTTAAGAGATGGATGGGACCCAAAACTTGGTAGACTCGGCTGATGGGTGATCTGTTCCAATTAGTGGGGAGTGTCAAGGGTGCAATACAGGCCTTGGCGTCGTAGAAATGGTCACCGGCTACTATTAAGCTTGACGACATTCTCGCAATACTGCAGATTTTCTCTATACGAGTTGTGGCAGTGCAAAGGTCGGCCCCATGTTTTGCCAGCAATCTCTGTTTGGTAGTTATTTGGCAAATATCCATTCGCGATTATTTCGTTCTCGCGGGTATCTCAAGTGGCAAATTTACCCCTCAGTATTAAAATTAAATATAAGCTTAACAATTCAGAACATGGGTATGAAATCAATAGATCTAATGTTGATAGGCTCAGGACATCACACGAAATACTCAGCTGGGTATTAGTCGAGGTGTGAGAGAGATATCCAAGTTCAAATGAATGAATAGATATATTCCACCGTCCATTGAATTATGCAACATCGTTGCCACAGTGGCTGAGTGTTTCCCAGTGTTGGGTGGCCCATAATGCTATCAGCCTCCCGCTCAGTTTCTATACATATTTCAATACCTGCAATCCAGCATCAGCCACCTCGGGTGTCCAGACTTTTCACAAGTTTAATCACGACCGACCTATCCCTAGCCAAATTACATGGGTCTCGAGGCGCACTTTATCTTGCATCACGACCGGGAATTTGCGCCCTATCACAACCGAAGCGATTGTAAGCATCCACAGGACAAGGGGACAAGGCCCACAAATTAAGCCACCATCCGCCCTAACCAATGCATGGCTCAACGGCTGCACTACCTAATCTCGATGCATTTGCATCACGCTAAAATTTGCAAACAACTGATCAGTTCGGAAATAAGTGATCACTTTGAGTATTTATTATGCGTGAGCTTAGATTTTGTGGGTTATTCCACGCATTCATTATTCCCATCACTAATGGTAGAAGAACAATGCATGGGCAGCTGAGTTAGTTCAATTTGATGAAGCAGCGAGAGGAGTCGAATTTGGGAGATAGGAACTTTAGTAGATACCTCTCTGTGTATAATACATCTACCATCCAAACTTCGAATATGATCCCATCCATATGCGTTTTGGTGACTGGGTGCGGATGACGCCCCACATGGGTAGACTGGGAGCATCACAGCAACTAGGCACACTGCACAAGATGTCAGCCCAGTAACCAAGGCCTTGCATGGGAGCAATTCAGGAGAGGTCTGCATTGAATATCAGTTCTTTATGCAACAAAAATGCATACAGCTACGAATGTTTTGTCAAGCGTCATGGCAATAATGATGCCAGTCAACAGAATTGACATCTCGCCCGTCAGCAAGTAGTCACTCCTTCGATTCATCATCAATAATCATTTACGTTTGTTCCCAGCAAGTACATTGCCTTGTTCAATGGATAATGCATCGTGCCAATAGCTTCAGTGTATTGGGCTCGGATTGCTTTCGCGCTGACGCTTGGACGTGCGGGAGCGTAGGTGCTGACGCAAGCTGCAAACCAAAGCCGACGAGTCAAGGCATTTATCAACAACAAAGCATGGGCATCACAGGTACATCAACACGCGCTGTCTGTGTGATAGAGTATCATTTAATATTCCCTTAGGGACTTCCCAGCATCAGAAAACTTTCACAAAATTCAAACGCGAGAAACTCGTCCGGTGGAAGTTCAGGGGCAAGGCGCTACGCGTCCCTCTCGGTCGATTGGTATATGGAACCCACACTGCAATTGGACCGCTTTAAGACCAATTTATATAGTAATCGAGTGGCGTCTTGTAAAGACTGGGGAGGGATCTACGATCGAAGGTCGCCGTTGTATAAGTTGAGGATCGAATCGGTAGTGTTGGGTGGTACGCATCCGGACTCAAATCGTTGAGTGAATCAAACGGTTCAATCGTGGTCAAAGTTATTTCCCCCTTGAAGACATTTTCCTGCCGACATGGGAAGATTGTGACAGGTTCAGGTTTCGTCGAGTCGCACAAGTTGGGAGGCGGCAACTGTCCGCTAGTTATCAAATCAGGAGCCACAGTGGAGACTTAGATATAGTTGAAAGAGTAAACCCAAGGCTATCCCTGAGGTAAATGGGCCCTTTTGATATTATTGTCACAAACTTGACTGTGATTCGCCTCTTGGTTGGGTCATGCCATTTGGGAGATGGCTCGTTGGTTGCAAAAACCTGAAAACTTGCTCATTCCTGATGATCCGGGAAATTGTCTATCTGGCAACCCCCCCATATCCATCATCCATCATCCCACGCATCCAATATCAACCTGCACGTGGTCATGTTTCCAGTTAATTGAATACATTAATTTTTTAGTGAAACTGTAGCTCTTTCAGGCCTTTTTTAGTGTACCGCTCTACCAATTTACGCATAACGTCCGTGTTAGTTGGTCTCAAGACTGTGAGAACCTTGATGGTTAAGGTGAACCTTGATGGCCAACCCTGATGTCCTAGCGACTCACCCAATCCCCCTCATGGACCAACTTCCCACATCTCCATGTCTCCGCAACAGGCGCATGCCCATAATGAGGCCAGACTGGACGCAGAAGGGGCGATTCTTAATGGCGTACGTCCCCAGAATGATTCTGCATCCGTGTAGATCCCCAATGGGACGGCGTTGCACCATGCAGTAGCCTCCCTGCTCTTGCCGCCCCGGCGACAGGAAAACGGAATGAGGCTGAGACACACGCCCGAGTTGTTGGGCAAATGTGAGTCTGGTGGGCGAGTATAAGATAGAGCCGGCCGACCACCATCCGCCACTCTCTGGTCGCTTGGCCAAGGCACATTACATGACCTTGGATGTGTTCCTCGGCCATGGACACCAACGCCAGAAATTGCTATACCGCCTCCGGGATTCACTCGGCTCGATGACTTCGGCCTTTTTTCCCCCCGGCTCACCTTGGTTGGGCCGTGTCAACTCACTGATAGGAACCGTCATCTCTCACATCAACCGGGCATTCTCAACTTCAGTCTGTCGGGCAGAACTTGCCCGTTAAGTCAGCGCAAGATGTCGGATCACATCTCCCAAACCGGCCGACGCCCGAGTACGAGTTGCAAGCGAGTCTACGATCCCGACGAGCGATCCCGACGAGACGTGATCCCCCTTCTCTGCCGTCGTTGGGCAGCAAGGCCCTTCGCACGCGACTGGATGTCTCGGCCATATATCTCTCGGTCCAAGGATTCGGCTAAGCGAGGCAGCATGGAGTTTTGGAGGAATATGCCGCAGCTTGACCGGCTCGCTGCCTCCAGGGGCCTCGGCGACTGGTCCCATCCCGACCGACCTGATGCTCTCAAAATCTGACGAGACTCGGGATGAAGAAATTTTCCCTCGTCCCCACGACAGCACCCCCCCTGGATCCTCGGTCTTCCCGGCCGTCGCCTTTCGGCCAACTATCCCGTCCATCCCACGCCGCGATATTTTCCCCTGCATTGACTTTCAGGCCAGGCTTGCCCAGCTGAACTCGGATGGCTTTTTCGGGGGTTGGGGGTGGACGGCGTGGGTTGGTCGGTTGTAGAGTGGGCATGAGGCTTTGTCCAGCCGGTGCTCCTTGGTGCTCTGAGCATGATATTATGACAAATACTAACCGTCATGGTGATGATGTTTCTGTTGGTGATGTTGATGTTGATGTTGTTGTCGTTGCCAGCCGTGTATCTAGCTCACACCGGCAGGCACCAAGTGGAGAGGCGTGTGACAAGACATGCTCTCACCTCACCGGGGAGCATTGAGTCTCTGTTCACCATCGTCAGTCTGAGACGAGGCCGGTGGTGAGGCTCATCTCATGATTTCTCTCTGCCAGTCCATCTACCTGTCACCACCCATGGTCGTCAGGCACCCAAGGTAAGCTAGCATATCTCCTTACCTCTCTCTCTCCACCTCAAGATTCCACCCCGAGCCTACATACACAAACATTGGTGTTGACTTGGTACTTTCGCTGCTATTCTCTCTCATCACCATCACTATCCCTCCCCCATCCTCTCCTCAATCCCTAGCCGGACCATCGCGCTGCTTAGCCTGAGACTTTGCTTCGTCGGCGTGGGTCACGAGTCCATATCCTTTCCATTTACATATCAGGATCAGCCACGCCTTAAGCGCCAGGGCGTCCGCGGCTTGCGCTCCCACGTACTGCGCCCGTGGACGAGTGTTCCCATGACTAAAACCAAACCGATGTAGCAGTCCTACATGGCCCAAAGTGGTGGTTTCGGCCCCCGTCCTCTCCGTCCCTGCCCGCGCTTCACTGGCTCGAGTGACTTTGCACAGCCAATGAGCCGCCGCGGATACGCCCAATCCACGACACGGCACCACCCACGCAATACGTATGCGTGGGATGCATGCATTACGGCTCCAGGCAATCTCTGGCTCCTTTTTTTTGTGGCTCGAAGCAGGCTGTTTTGCCTGTATCCAAACAGAGGGACTTGTGGCCCCATGGCGTCCCCATTCCCCATTTTCCCCATTCCACATTATCCCTCATTCTCCATTCCATATTTACTTTGTCGACTCTCATTTTTGCTTCTCGCACCCTCTCTCCCCCACGCCCATTGCTTTTTGCCCGCCATCTTCTCCCCGAGGCCATCCCTGCTCCCAGGGATCAGCTCCAGGTCGCTGCATTGTCGTTGCTGACAGCCAAGCCCGGGCGTCGATGAAGCTATCCTCTCTCGCCTTCTCACAGACGTCCTCTTGGTCACGCCCAAGTGATCCACCTGCCCTCATTGGCTCCACCGAGCCATCAAAACGGCTCTTATCCTGCCCGCGGCCGGCCTCCACTCGGCCGCTGTGCCGTACAGTTCTTCGTCCCAGGGCCCAACCTTCACATGCAGCAACCTTCCCACCCCCCGGTCGTCTCTTGCTCCACGGTTTCTCCTGTATTGTCCCATATGCGTCTGCGCATTTCTGGTTACGTTCCCTTACACGGGAATTTGTCACTCCCTCATATCTGCAGCCTGAACCCCGAATTTCCCCATACTCCCCCATTAGTCCACGTACATCCATGACATGGCTGCGTGACATGCTGCAGAGGAAGTTGTTACAGGTGTTTCCAGATGTAACATGTACTACCCACCCCTCCATCTCCCCATGCCTCACGCCCCCCAGCTCCAAGCTCACCGGTGTGGGATAGCAGGGGTGGTACCCTTCGTAGCTTCGGCCTCCGGCTCGGGCGGTTCTGGAGCTTTTTGAGCATCTCGACGCCTTGTTATTACTATTGGCTTCTTGTCTGTTTTGGCCATTGCCCCCACATGCAGGAGCTTCGGATTATCATGGAACCAAGGTCCCAAAACTGCTTCGTTCCTGGCGCCCAGGGTGGGCTAGGAGAAACCATCTCTGCCCTGGCGTGCCTGGGAGCTGTCTAGGTTCGGGTTGAATCCTTGAATCCCAGTAATCTGCAAGTCTTGACGTGGCATGTCCATCCCACTCGCAAGCCCCGTTCTTTGCCGCTGGGTTTACTCCTGTTGACACACCGAGGGCACAGGCTCGATTGGCCAAAGTTTGGGCATGGACCATTCGATCCTATGTCGATCAACGCTGCGATGCAACGCAACCTCTCACGCAGGCAGAACATATGGCATCCCCCGTGAGGGTCCCCTCACGTTTTGAGGCCTTTTACCTTTGACTGCATTGGGATACAGCTCCATGCCGGTTCGGCTCGAGCAAAACGGGGGGGCCTAAATCGCTGTATCTGGGAGGCAAAGCTGCCAATCCCATCGCAGAGCACTCGGGTGTTCACGCTCAGTGTGAAGCGGGACAGGACTCTGCCACGCCACCCGGTGCCGGCCAATGAGCACGCCGGACGGTCTTGTTTTATGACGCCGATATGCGGGGTGAAGTCCCCCAGGGATGCCGCGTGACTTTGGCAGTTCCCTCGCCGTGGTTGGCCGCCCTCGATTTGGCGTGAGACCCAAGGCCGAGGAGCAGACTCCATGCACACCCGTTGTGGAGCACACCCACCCCGGGACGATGTACAGTACCCACGCCCAGCATACGATAATCATATCAGGCAACGAAAAGAGGTCGGATATTGTATTGATGTAGAGCCAAGAGCGTGGGATGTTGGGAGGCTCGTGCGGTTTCGATCGAGTATAAGAACCCATCGACATCTCCCCTCGAGATCTGGTTTCTGTCTCCTCATCACACTCATCACTTCCAACTCACATCAACACTTACAAACACTTTTCGAAGACTTTTCTTCACCAACCCACAATCAACATGTCTCCCTGGTGAGTTTCCCAGCGCCAACTCCCAACCCTGCCTCCTCCTCTCCTATCTTCTCTCTACCCTCGAGTCCTTTTTTGGGGGAATCATTTCCAGAGCCATCTGCAAATGATTCAAACTCCGGGACAGAACAGAAGATGGACCCCCACTCCAACAACAGAGTTTCCATTTTACTAACATTACTTCTCTACCAGCAACTGCAACACCTGCTCCTGCGCCGGCAACTGCAACTCCTGCTCTTGCAGCTCCTGCAACGTGGGTTCTCCCTCGCGGCAGTCTTATGTATCTAGACCCATACTAATATGTGGCATCAACAGCACTAAATGTCTTAATTACACTAAACCGACATCCCTACACCTTCTCATAACCAATTCGGGGCACAACGGTTTCTGAATATGTCTCTGGAATAGAGGGCATCACCCGCGGGTCTCGACCAGGCTTGGTCGGACCAGGACTTTCATATGTTGGGAATGGGATCCAAGGTGGTGGTGGCACAAAGAGACATGTGGGCGAGCGACTGAGCCGCCGGCATCGAGGTAGCACAGCGCTAGATTTTGACAATTGCACTTGCATGCCTGAAGCATTCTTGTTTCCTTCTCTTCTCGCTGCCAAATGTGACTGCGACTAGCTTCCTTCTCTATTTCCCTCTCTTTCTCTCTTTGTCCCTCCCTCCCCCTCTTCTTCTTATCGGCGGAATAGCTTTACTCTGAAACTGGCTTGGAGCTTGCAGCTTAGCGGCTGGGCGGACCAGGGGCGACCTCGCCGGTGTGGCCCTCGGGATCAAGATCTAGAACAGGGCGGGCAAGATGGCGGGCGATAAACTGTTGCCGCCACAGCCGATTCGACCAGCGCAACTGCCGTAGTCTAGACTCTAAAGTTTCCCGTAGCGGCCCCCCCATGTGTCCAGAAGGGCTCCCCCCGAAGATAGCTGACGGGCCGCGGGCGAGGCGGCCATGCGAGGCGATCATGACATATGTGGGCAGCTGATGGTCCCGAGGCTGTGGGTTTGAGGGGCGGGAATCGCGAATCAGAATCGGGTGCTGGAGCGCCCTAGTGCGCCACGAGAGGGAGAGCAGAACGTCGTGAGTGGTGCGCGTGGGGTTCTTAGTTGGATGACATGGCAAGCGTTGGTTTTGGGCTTGGCTCTTTTGTGTTGTGTGGCCACGAGGGGGATCGGGAACGGATCCGTCGGTGCGGGAAGATTATACCCGACGTAATGTTTGTGTGTTTATTGAGGGGATATGGGGGAATGAATGATATGCCAAGTGCTGATTGTTTGTTTTTTGTCACGTATATGCGGCAATGATAATAAGACATCAATAATCCGTGACATGTTTTGTATTTATACAACCAAGCAGATGAATGAACTGCAGAGGGGGTTTATTTCAGCACTCTCTCATCATCTACCATCGGGCCGTCGCCATGTGATTTGAGTTTAGCATCTCGGTATAGGGTAGGCCAGACGTGGGATAGACGTTAGCGCTTCTCGCAAATGCGGAGCCCTCGCCAGCGATAAGCGGCGGCGCTAGTGTTATCTGGATTCACAAAAGTGATGCTGGTTTCAGAGTGAAAAGGAGTCGTTTCATCCTGTTCTGCGCCCTCGACTGCTCGCGAGCGGTTCCTCACTGTTCGAGACCTATTCTAGAAATTATGTGGATCCCCGCGATGGCTTGGTTGATGCCTGTGGGGATTTCGAGGATGATGGTTCATGTCATCCATATCATCTTTTAGTTCGAGGCTTGGCTTCGACGCTGAACGAAGAGCGAGCGAGCGAGTGTGAGCTCGCGTGAGAGAACGAGAGATTTTAAAATTTGAGGTGAGAATTTGGTGCGTGCGTGAAGGATATTGTTGGAATATCCCATCTAAAATCACACACACACGCGACAAGGCCAACCAACACCCCAAACGCCAAGGCTGCACCTGCATTTCCTTTTTTGGTGTTTTCATTGTTTTTGTGTGAGATCTTGGCCGTCGCACGCATACTGTTCCTACGGGCTGTGCATGCGCAAGGCTCCGAGTCATTGGCGCACAAACGAGCGAGTGAGGCGATGTGCGCTGATTCACTGCGGGGTGCTGCAGAGCACGGATGAACGGCAGCGTCCAGCGCGCCGTTGAAGCCTGAGAGGCTGCGCCGTCCGTCAGCCGCTTTGCGAGAGGAACAGCCCCGTCTAGCCCACCAGGCTGCATCATCGTGATCATTATTTTTGGGATTCTTCGCGTCACGGCCTGCTTCTGCCTCCTCCGCCCGATCCGGACGGCGACGAGGTTGAGGCCGCGAATGGACGTCGCGGGCGGCGGCTCACTGGAATGCGGCATCTGGTGAGATGTCCAGCCAGGCTCCGAGTACGTCATTTTTTTCTAGAAATAGGAAACGAGGCACATGACTGTTCGTGTGATTCGTGCTCTGTCCCAGTCGGTATGCAGGCTTCCTCTTTCTTTCTCTATTTGAGGCGGAGTGGTTGAACAGAAGACTCATCAATCAACTTGATCCCTCGCCTTGACAAGCAATTTGATCCTCCATAACGGGTTGGTCCTGCGAGTGCGCTGGCACCAAGCCCCCCTTTCCCCTCTCTGTCTCCCCCTCCTCGAAAAACCTGTTGGGTCATTTCAGGGCCGGGGGCTGTGTCTGGGTCACAAGCCTCATTCCTTTGTCCCAGGCGAACCGCCCAACCCATCGCAAAAACAAGGATTGAGTGCCTAGTGTTGAAATTTATAGTGGGTTTGGCGGCTACGGGGACGCAAACAAGGCGCCTGTTCGTGAGCCCGAGGCCCTAACGACTAGGTCCAAGACCCCAAGCACGACCCCAAGGGGCTCCCCCCCCAGGGACCGCCACGGTCAGCCAATTACTGGGCCTCCTTTTTCTTCAATTTCTCCAGACGCGCTGCTTTCTTGGTTCTTGGTGTCGATTCATCTTAATTCCGGCTCACTTCGATCAGGGCCCCATCTGCTGGCCTGGCCTCATCTCTTGATCTAAAAATACACGGGTGAGGAATACTGTGTGGGAGAGAAAGAGAGCCTCATTGCGCACATACATATGAACAAGTGGTTTCGCCTCCGCTTGTCGCACGCTCGCATAGCACACACACACACACACACACACACATACCCGCGCATCTCCTTGCGAATTGGCCACTCAGTGTCCCCGGCGCGCGTGTGCACTTTCAACTCACCACCACAACCACAGACAACGCCGCCGCCACCACCACCCGCTTTGCGTGCTCCCCCCCCTCATCATAAATGCCTAGGGGGTCCGCCCAAAGCCTGGCCAGCCGTGTTTTCCGAAAGCTTGCTTCATCTCGTTTGTCGCCGTCTACCTTCGCTTGACAGCCGCCGCGTCGACAGTAGTCTCGGCACCGCAACTCCGGGACTGCGTCCTATAAACTGCGTCATCTGTCACCTGCGTCTGGGTCCGAAAATTCCCAACGCGAGAAATTTGGACGCGGCGACCTGGCCTGATCTGACTTTTTTTTTTTTGCCTGACCAGGTTTTATTTTTTTTCCCCCGGGTCGGCTTTTACTTCTTTCTGGTGGACGTACGAAACACCCTGATTCACAACCCCTGGCCGGTGGAGCAGGATCCCCCTCTAGTAGCCGCTGGTTGGGGCTGCATCGCCCATTAATTCGAGGCGCCAAGAGTGGATACCGGATAGGAGGAGCCGATACGGCAGCGAGCCACCGCCGGTTGAGCCCCCGAGAATCACGGAGGTTGCACGGCGTCTCCTCGACTTCCCCCTCGAAACCACATGTTGAACTGCATGCTGAACTGACACCGCCCATGAGCCAAGATGCCAGACACTTTGGACCCAGGAACACCCACCCTCGCCGAGAGGCCCGTCCTCGAGCGGCGACGGTCGCGGAACCCCATCAAGAACCTCATGCAGCACCTCTCCGTGGATCCTCCGGATGACGACGATGAGCGCCAGCCCCGGAGAGGGTCGCTGATCCGGGGTCTCAGCTGGCGCAAGAGCCGTAGTCCCTCCGCGCACTCGGATCGGTCTGGAGGCATGCCCCAGGACCCTAACTTGTGTCGCGCCTGCGCCGTCTGGGCTGCCGACATCGACTCCATCTTTGACGAGATGGACTCGTCCTTCCTCAGGCCCCTGAACCCCAGGGGCGATGATATCGACAACAAGGAGCACTCGCTGGGCCGCCTGCAGCAGCTGGAGGAGAACCGCTGGTCGACCAAGTGCCCGCTCTGCAAGCTGTTTCACTCGGTGCACATTCCTAGCCACGGCGATGGCGATCTCTACCTCTCTGGATTCTCAAGCCGTGACACCAACTACTTGATTGACGCAAACACCATGTTTGACCAGGAACACCCGACCAAGGGAAAGGCCAAGGGCTACAGCCCGGCCTTCTTGGGCGTTGTTCCGAAGAAGAGCGGCGACGGCGCCCTCAGCTGGGACGTCGACGCGGACTGGTTCCGTGGCGCCGGAATGCTGTACAGAACCATGCCGGAGCCCCGAAACGAGTTGCTGAGCGCCGTGAGCGCCATGAGCACGCGGGGAGGCGGAGGCGGACACTCGCGAGGCCCTTCTCTGTCGGGCGATGGAGATTGGATGAAGCGTGGAATCTGGGGCCGTGAAATCCAGGAAGCCGTCGACATGTCTGTTGGCCAGGATTGGCTGCGATTCTGCGAGTTTTATCACCAGGGTCGATGTGGAAGAAAACCCGTGGTGCGAGAGCTTCCCGGGTTTCGACTTTTGGACTGCTCCAAGACGCCCCCCAGAATTGTTGACGCCTCTATTACGGAGCGTTACGCAGCTCTGAGCTACGTGTGGGGGAGGCAACCATCGGGCCCGGAGACGAGCTGGCCAAAGGTTATCTCAGATGCCGTGATTGCTACCAAGGACATGGGAGTGAGGTATTTGTGGGTGGACCGATTGTGCATGGATCACTTGCAGCCCGCCGACAGGCTACACCAGATTACCCGGATGGACGAAATCTTCGAAGGTGCCATCTTTGCCATTATCGCTGCCTGCGGTACGGATGCCAACTCAGGTTTGCCGGGCGTTGGCATGACTACCCGTCCCGCTCAGCCAAAGTACGAGTTTGTCAACTCGGACATAACACTAGTGTCGAGTCTCCAGGACCCGAGAATCGCAATTAAGAATTCAGCATGGTATACCCGTGGCTGGACCTACCAGGAAGGTCTTCTCGCGAGAAGACGACTTATTTTTACAGACCAGCAGATGTACTGGGAGTGTGAGGGCATGTGCTGCCCCGAGTCCCTTGTGCTCCCGCTGGAGTTATATCACGACATGGAGGAACAGAAGATGTGTGACTTCATGCGACCAGGCCTCTTCAATGGTGTATCTTTTATCGACGGTAGCTGGGAGAGATGGAAGAAGCTTCCAAGCAAGGCTGAGGAGCCGAGCACTCTCAGCATTTTCCGAGAAGCGGACCAGCACATTATCAACTACACACGGCGAGACTTGACATATGACGAAGACTCTCTCAATGCTTTCCTAGGTATTTCCCGCCGCCTTGAGACTAGCATTGGCCGAACCAAGGTTACGAACATGCTGGGCATCCCAATCTGGACGCCCCTGATGGATGACCGAACTGGCGCACCCCGAACAAGGGATCTATTTGCGCTATCCACGTGCTTTTGGCACCACAAAGAGGGCACCGTTGCACGACGTCGACCGCACATGCCCAGCTGGACTTGGGTAGGCTGGAAAGGTGCCGTCGACTTGTTCTCCTCGATCATCATCGCGGATCCTGATGGCAAGAAGCCGGAAAGGAAGAACAACCTCCACCACTATGTCACGGCTACCCAACTCACGAGGAACGACAGCGGTATGCGATGGACGTATTCCCCGGACATCGTACTCATCAACCGCGACGGAAGCGTTGCGTATGACTTCGGCGCTGCCGACCTACGATCCGGCATGTCCCCGAGACCGCCTCATCTCCCAATCCAGCCTTATGCCATTCACGTGCCCAACCCGTTCGTTCTGGACCGTGTCAAGGCACGAACGCACGCGGGAGGCTGGATCTTCAACAAGGTCAGTGTTGATGTCCGCTTGAGCCGTGGTGGCTCTGGCGGCATCCGCGAATACATTGAGCGTCAC
Organism: Calonectria multiphialidica; assembly: GCA_020623665.1. Lineage (NCBI taxonomy): Eukaryota > Fungi > Ascomycota > Sordariomycetes > Hypocreales > Nectriaceae > Calonectria > Calonectria multiphialidica. The sequence continues at coordinate 211,397 of JAHVYC010000005.1, read as the reverse complement.
GCAAAGGGCGAGCAGATGACCGTGTTGTGGTTCATTGAAGAGGGCCTTATCATGCTGTTGGTCGTGGAGCGTACGGTTCGTGGCGACCGTGAGGTCTGGGAGCGTGTGGGACGCATGCGCATGAGCTTCCACGACGAGTCCAAAGAAGTTGTGCGGCGATACGGACGCGTGGAGAAGATGGTCGAGGATCTACCCCTGCGACGACTGGGAGATGATATTGTTATCGAGTAAAAAATCGATGAGTTAAAAAAAAGGAGTTGGCGAGTTGAAGGACTAAAGCACTTGGAGTGGGAATTCTTCTTTTTTTTTCTACATCTGTTGAGTGGCAGAGAGTACATAGGACGCGCGCGTGTTTGCACGCAACACATAGGGACGGGATTTTAGACCAAAATCACATAACAACTTTGTAATTAGGTTGGAGGGGATATAGAGTGTAGCTGTATAAAGGAGCGGTGGAGGAAACGCTCAGGAAATGCTATACGGAAGTTGGTGCATAGAGACGTGCGTGCCCGGTTGGTTCGTGCGCCGTTTACATGGAAGGTGTGTGCTGGCGGTGAAGCCCGGCGACAGGGGGACAGCGCATGAGGCTTGCGAGATTACGAAATTAACAACCGTAGAAATACTATGGGACTACATATTTTTTTTTTTTTTTTAAACGAGTGCCACCTGGGCGGAGTGAGGCTTGATAGAAGAAATTGGTTCCCAACTTGGATGAAGCCGCTTTGGGGTTAGCCATACTGACATGGCATCTGTTGCTTGCTTGCCTTTGAAGGCTTCACCTTCCTTGTCACATGATGAGTTGATGATTTTATATTCCATATGTAGTTATGAACGCAGATACAAATGGAATGCACCCGTGATCGATGCGTTTGAATCATCATGATGTGCCGTCTTCCTTGTTCATCTTTTACAACACACCATTTCTTAATTGAGGCAACCGTGACGTAAACGAACCTCTCCCGGCATCTCAGGAAGCACATAATTGGATGGTTCTATTTTCAAAGGGGCGACTTGTTTCATCTGGACTTTCTGCGCAAGAGAAGGAGACGGGCGAATGTCGCATGTAAACGTCATGGGTTTAATTTACTCTGTTGTCACAACTGGTTCGCTAAACCTTAAAAGAACAACGAACGGCGGCGGCATGGGACTGGAGTTGATCCGCGGCATTATTTCATCAGCTGGGGAAAAACATGCTTTTGTTTTTGCCTTGTTATTTTTGAAAATCCCGTGATGAGTTGTCGATTTAGAGGGAAGAGAGATCTGTCGATGTGGATTGTGATCATGGACTGATTTGATCTCATCAAAAATACAGGGGGGGCTTTTTAGAACACCGATCTCCACTGGCAAGTCGTCGAAACATTTGTCCAGCAGCCACCCCCCCATTCCCATATCGCGCCCCCCCTGGTCGCGGTGTTATTCCCGTCGGCACTTTAACGACATTTTACCCCGGATTTAGTGTTTCGCGCATCGATCACCCATCATGGCCGAAAGGATCCCTTTTGTGCGGCAGAACTCTATCGAAGCACATGTAATTAGAAAATTGGAAATCCTGCTGACAGGGGGGGAACGTGATGCTAGTTGGTCCGGCTGACGGATGACTTTCGAGGCCATGATGATTTATCAGCCCTAGGCCGAGATGGTTTCTAGGGCGCCATGGGACGAGAAGGGGAGGGCGGGGAGCTCGGGTTTTGGGGGGAGACCGATGGGGCCCAGCCCAAGCAGCCTCACTAACTCGTTCCCTCTGTTTCCTTGCCCATTTAGCGGGAATAATACCTGGCGGACCTGACCTTGGGCGCCAAACAAAAACAAGCAAGACGTCATCCCAGGGCACCCTGGCGCCTCTAGCCCGCTGAGGCCTAGGTGCATGCCGACCCGCTCCGCCCAACCCGTCCGCTGGGCTCCCGCAGGCTCCGTGTGGCTCCACGGGATCCATGGGATCCATTGGGGGGACCCGAAATCGCCCTGTGAGGATGATTACTCTTGTCGGTTTTTTGTGAAGTTCCGGTCACCGTCACATTTCGCGCCCTCCTCCGGCGCTTCCGTTTTATTTGCCAGCTTCTCTTTCTTCTTTGTTCCCTTCCCACCCCGGACGTTCCCCTTCGAACCCCATTCATCGGTCCTCAAGTCCCCCCCTCTTCTCCGACCTCGCTCGCCTGCAAGAAGCCTGCGTTGAGAAAAAAAAAAAAAAAACTTGTTCCTGAGCAGTCCTTCCCTCCTTCAGACAGCTTTCTCCATATCGCCTCCTCCCTCACCCCTCCCTCCCCTTCCCGATTGCGACATGACGGCCGACCACGACGCCCACTCCGCCACGGCCGCCGCCGCCGCCCGCGTCAAGTCGTCGGGCTCGACCCTCAGCGAGGTTGGCTATCCCCACGGCCACCTGGGCTACCTGAGCGACCACGAGGAGGCGGCCCTGGTACGCTTCAAGCAGATCCTCGAAGACAAGGGCCTCCTCAAGCGAGGCCCGCCGCCGTCCCATGACGATGCGCTGCTGCTGTACGTATATCCATAAACACCATATACGTGTGTGAAAATAGATGGGAAGGAAAACTGGACCTTGTCCCGCACCACCCGCCCGCTTTGCAGATTGATAAGCGGCCCAAACGCATACACGGGGGGGCACGAAATGGATTGATGGCTAACGAGATCCCCCAATCACAACAGCCGGTACCTGCGCGCCCGAAGATGGATCCCCGAAGATGCTCTGCAGCAGTTCAAAGACACCGAGGACTGGCGTGTCGCCAACGACATCGACGTCCTGTACGACACCATCGAGCTCGACGCCTACGAGCAGAGCCGTCGCCTGGTGAGTTTTTGGCGCCTTTGTTTTCTCACATGGTCCTCGGCCCTCTCGGCCCCCTCCTCGCCTTTCATCACGGGGGCCGGAAAGCCGGCCAAGCCGTTTGTCTCTCTCATATATGACGTAGTTGCTGACACCCGTTTGTCTCAGTACCCCCAATGGACCGGCCGCCGCGATCGTCGCGGAATCCCGCTGTATGTCTTTGAGGTGCGCACCCTCGACAACAAGACCGTGAGCGAGTATGAGAAGGTCGGCGCCTCCACCACCTTCTCCAAGGCCAAGTCGGACGGCAAGACGCCCTCGGGCCTCCTCCGGCTCTTCGCCCTGTACGAGAACCTGACCCGCTTCAACATGCCCTTCTGCACCCAGCTCAAGGACCGCGAGTTCCCCGAGGTGCCCATCACCATGAGTACCAACATCGTCGACATCTCGGGCGTCGGCCTCAAGCAGTTCTGGAACCTCAAGGCCCACATGCAGGCCGCCTCGCAGCTCGCTACCGCCCATTACCCGGAGACGCTGGACCGCATCTTCATCATCGGCGCCCCTTCCTTCTTCGGCACCGTCTGGGGCTGGGTCAAGCGCTGGTTTGACCCCATCACCGTCTCCAAGATCTTCATCCTCAACAGCCACGAGGTCAAGTCGACCCTGGAGAACTTCATCGACGTCCGCAACATCCCCAAGAAGTACGGCGGCGAGCTCGACTTCACCTTTGGCCAGCTCAGCATCCCCGACCCCGCCTGGGAGGGCGTCATCGAGTGGGAGAACGGCCACAAGGGCTTCCCCGGTGGACCTCTGCTGTGGGAGGAGATTGACGACGGCAAGCGCCTGGCCTGCGTCGCCCGCGGAGCCAAGGGCGGCAAGACCCAGAGCGAGAGGGTGTGCACCATCCCCAAGACGTTCCACGGCATCGTCCTCAAGGGCGAGGAGCAGCACCAGGAGGAGGCCAAGCGCCAGGCCAGCGTCTCCACCTCCGTGACGCAGGCTCAGGAAGTGAACGAGGGAACCCAGACGTCCGAGGACTCCAAGGACGAGGGCGTCCAGACCGACGACACGCTCCTGAGCGACGAGGTTGACGAGAAGCTCAAGATCGGCAGCGAGAAGGGCAAGGTTGACGAGCACGCCACGCCTCTGTCCCCGCCGCCGGCCGCTGCGGCCCAGACTGCGGTGTGAAATTGAGTGTGTAATAACTGGGAGCGATTTTTGTATAGAACGGAGGACATAAAAAACACAACAACATACCCGAGCACATTGGCGGTTGCTCAACCTTTTTTCCTAAGACGAGGCGAACTGGGGGCGGTGGCTTGGACACATATCTGACGCAAGAGGACGGGCTGCTGGATTTTTTCTTTTCTTTTGGATTTGGCTTGGATCAAATGACAAGGGCAGGCTGTTGGCGCATCATTGCTCGGGGGTATATTCTCAAACTTCTGATTGAACAATTCTATCGTAGAACGTATTTGGCATATTACTGATGAGATAGAAGCACACGCTTTGCACCCACCTCGAATCTGGGAATATATATAATGACTCTTGGTCCCACCTAGTCTTCTTCTTCGTCTTCTTCTTCTGTCTGCTTCTTCTCTGTCGCGTGCCTGTTGCTTCTCTATTTCGATCCGTGATTATCGCCATCTATCGTAGGTGAAAAAAGATAAATAAAAAATAAATAAACGTAGTGACGTCCTTCGAGCACAAATTCAAACCGTAGGAACCGAATGCATCGTCGTAACTAAACAGTTGGGAAATCAAACATTCATGGCAGTTCCGGGATGGGGGGAGGGATGGGGATTCCCGCCGAGTTTAGGGCCGGCGTCTGGACGTATCCTCGCCTCCGGCGCCACTCGAGGACTCCCTTCTCGATCTCGCTCCAGGAGACGCCGTCCCGGACGAGCCACATGGTGACGCCCAGCTGCTCCGTGTCGCGGTTGCGGGCCTCGTCGTCGAAGAACAGCATCTCCTCGTAGCGAACGCCCGTGCGCTTCTGCAGCGTCTCAAAGTGCTTCTTCTTGCTGCCCGGGTAGGCCTCGATGCCGCCGTCGAACACGTCGGCCGCGCGCTTCGTCTTCTCGGGCTTCCCCCCCGCGTCGTCGGAGGGCGGCGGCGGCGGGATGTGCAGCATCTTGAGCAGGTCGCGGGCGAGGCTCGGGGCGCTGGTCCGGGAGGCGACGCCGATGCGGATGCCGGCGCGGGGCAGGGCGTAGAGGATCTCGGGGACGTCGACGTAGAAGGAGTAGTCCTCGCCGTAGCGGTCGGTGGCGGCCGAGTGGGCGGCGTTGGGCTTGAGTGGCGGCGTGACGTGGGTGTCGACCCAGAAGGGCCAGAGGGTGTAGTCGAGGTCGAAGACGATGAGCTTGGGGAGGGGCAGGGTCGGGTCGGTCAGGGAGGCGGGGAGGATGGAGAGGGTCGACGAGTTGGTGGCTGTGGACGAGGAAGTGATGGACGAGAGGGAGGAGAGGGTGGAGGAGCTCGTGGGGAACGAGCCCCTGGAGAGTTTCTTTGGCATGATGGATGGATGGAGGGTTTCTTCTTCTTTTTTTCTGTGGTTTGTGCGCGCGTGCGTGTGTGCTTTGTGTATCTATCGTGCGGCGTCTGGCAACTAGCGAACTGAGGGGGTATCGATCAAGTGCCGCGAGGCATGAAACAAAAAAGGGAGCGGATGCCGTGCGCACGCGGTGGGATGCGATGGCGACGGATAACAATACTTAGGGATGATGGGGTTGGGTAAATTTTGGTGTTGAGGCTGCAGCCTGAGTGCCCGCCGCCATGACCAGCGCCGCCTCAGCGCTCTGCCCGCTCGCCTGAATTCATGAGGACAGCCTGTTGTTGGCCGCAGATTGCCCCGCGGCAGTTTCACCTACAGTGGGGGGAGGGGCATTTATCACAGCCGACCGAACCTACATAGTAAATAATCTCAGGCACACAGGGTGAGGCGACGGCAGAGCGTTCGTGTTGTTCGTCGACGCATCCGTGGTGCACGGGGCAATATGCATGGATCTTTGTCCATGGATTGCCCATGGTGCAGATATGCGAGAGAGATCTGAATCTGGCCCATCCCGTCCTCCGTCCTCTCCCCATGGCATGGCATGGATATGGGATTATGTACGTCGACTTTTCGGCCGAGGCAACGTGACGCAGGCCCCCGTTTCAGCAACAAATCCCGTGACCGTTTGCCTAGCACGCGATCCAGCCCTCTGAGAGACGGCACTTGGCTGAAGGGATGCCATGCATGAGGGCTAGGTCGAGTCCTGGCTAGCCTCCTGCCTTCATGGATCCTATGTAGAAGTTATGCGTGTGCTCGCTCTAGCCTGCGCCCCGGGGAAATAAAGCCAGAACAGGCAAACTTGCCTAGATGGGAAATCTTGGTCGTCAGGATTTTCCCCCGTTTCAGACGCCAGACTCTGGGGAAAAAAGCCCAAGAGAGTTTTTTTTTAACCCTCCCTCCCACTAGCGCTGGCGGCCCATTACAATTCTGGGGGACATTTCTGGGGGACCTGGGGATGGACAGGCACCACCCATCCTTTACCCCGCGGACAATCGGCCAAACCCCAGATTTTGTTGCAGAGAGACAGCGGAGGGAGGTGAATTGGTTGAGCGAAGTGAAGTCTGCCGGATCTGGCGTCGGGGATCTGGCATGAGTTCTTATCAAGAGGTGAGCTGTCGATGGGGGAGCATAATGGCCATTTTTGGAAAATGCGACATCTGCCCCCCCAAAATTCCCATCCCCCAACATAATCTTTTGCCCTCGGGACCCCCGAACCACCGAGGGACCTGCGATGGCTGCATCGTGGCCAACACCGACATATCCCCCCAAACCCTGGCCAGAGAACCAATGGTCTTTGCTGCTGCAGCCAACCACCCCCGACGCTGGGATCGAAGCCCATGTGATGCCCTGGGCTTTCTTCACCTGCGAGGGAGGGAAAGAAAAAGCGGGTGCGTCCAGTCCCCTTTGGACTCTAGCCGGCGCGAGGCCTGGTGAGCCTCCTGTCCTCCCGCCCCAGACAAGCAAGTCGAAAAAATAATGACCCGGCTGGACAGGCTGCTTGGCTCGCTCTCCATTGGCTCCTACCCCGCAGTTACATCCGCCCTCTTCCCTGCCCTGGATTGAGAGCAACTCTCCCCGCCGCAGTAGAAAGTCGCCCCGTCCATGGCGTTTGCGGGGGCGCTGGCAGCAGGGCCTTTTCAGCGCAACAGCGCCCGTGCTGAGTCATGATGCCCCCTTTGCTTCTGTCAATTGGCGTGCCCCTGATTGGCCCATGTGCCAGGTTATTGCGCCGTCTTCGGGGGAAATTTCCCTCTTTGAGGTCCCAGGACATACCCCATCATTCTCCTCTTCCCCCCCGGTCTGCGCTCCCCCATCGTCGTTTTCCCCATTCTTGGCCCGCGTGAACAATCGTCGTGCCTCAGGCCGCTGCGCTTCTCACTTAACCATCGTGATTAACTACAACCTTGCCCTTGTTCCCGGCGACGACTGAAGAAAAAAAAAACCCAAGAACCCCAAAAAACCACAATATCTACACCACTGTCATGAATAGTAGCGTTGCCGCCTGATCCAGTACTTCCACGGCAACTTTACCCCTCGCGGTCCGGCAAATCGTATGCCTCAATTGGCTTACTTCTGACCCTGTCGTGCCACAAGTCGTCTCACTTCCCCTTTGAAGACGAAGGTGCTGAGATTGGCCCAATCACCACCAATTCGTCCCTCTTTCGCAGACGGGACGGCTCGGCGCAAGCGCTTTATTTTTGAACTTCCGAATTGATCGCTTTCCCCGAGGAGCGCAAATCCCAGGAGCATTCGCCATGGCTAAGAGATCTTGGTCTGAGTCCAACGGCGGCGGCGGAGGAGGAGGTGGTGCTGCTGCGGCGACAAACGGCCGGGAGACAAATGCGAACGGCACAGCCGGTGTCGAAGCCACGTCCAACGGCGGCGCTGCGGTATGTCCAGTCCTGGCCATTTTTTGGAGGGCACAAACCATGTGTCTCAAACCTACGCTCCAAGCGCATCGATGCTGATCATTTTCGCAACAGACGACATCCAACAAGAGCCGCCAGGCTCCTGGCCGACAGAGCGTCGGAAGCCTGCTTCCGAATGACCTGCCGGTGCCTCAGATCTCGCGCAAAATCAAGGCCTGCGCCGCATGCCGCAAGCACAAGGTAAGAGACGACGAGCGGAACGGATTTGATGGCAGAAAACTGACGATTTCAAGATTAAATGCCTGATGGATGAGAGCGGCCCGCCGTGCAGGAGATGTTCTGAGAGGAATCTGGGCTGCGTTTTGAGCAAAAGCTTGCAAACCATTATCGATGAAAAATCACAGTACGTCTCGCGATTCGGCTGATTGATGAGCCGACCAATTCCGCCACCGTAAACGACACAATTATTAACGCGATTCATTAGATTTTCCGAAGCTGTCATTACTGATTTGGAGCAAATGCACTCCGCCCTCAGGCAGGTGATAAATAAAGTCGGCGGCCTTCCAGAACTGCCAACTTTACAGTGCTCCAACACCCGGGAGGCCGAAGGCACGCCCCCCAAAGACGACAATGGAATCGGTGGCTCAAATCGGCAGCCATCATCTCAACAGGACCCAGATGCACTGGGCCCCTCCTGCGACAACTCCCCAAAGGCGACACCTGAGGATGAAGGGCTCCCCTACGTCCCGATTCATTCACTCTACACCCTCACAAAACTTAGCGCCTTGCGCTCACCCGAAAACCCTGAATCTCAAAGGGGCCGATCCATCGATGACTTTATTGCCCGCGGCCAATTATCGTTATCCGATGCTGAAAGTCTATTCGCTCTCTATAGAGATCGCCTAGACCGTTACATGTACGGCATTGGCTGCCGCTACATGACCCTCGACGAATTGCGTCGCAAGAGCCCCATCCTGTCAGCCGCAACCCTGACCGTCGCTGCCCTGCACGACCCCAAGGCCGACGGCATATACGGAGTGTGCAGTTCTGAATTTCGCCGGCTCATGGAGAAGTCCATGTTTGAGCGACGGATTGACCGAGATTATCTCCGCGCCATGTGCGTGGCTTCATATTGGCTAAGCGACCTCTCCTGGATGCTATCAGGGTATGCGATTCGACGTGCTGCCGAGTGCAACCTCCACAACAGTTACAGCCAGGCCATAAAGGGGCAAAACCAGGACGCAGCCGATTGCGCTCGTCTCTGGTATATCCTCTACATCTGCGACCAGCACCTGGCCACTCTATACGGACGCCCTTCAATTGTGCAAGAGGACCCGTCAATTCAGGGGTGGGAAAAGTTCTTGGAGTCACCAGTGGCTACAGAAGAGGATAAACGATTAACCGGCCAAGTCGCGCTGGTCAGCATTCTAAGAAATATTCGAGATCTGTTCGGGACCGACAAGGGGGAGCCTATTCCTCGAGTTTACCTGAACCATATTCTACAATTCCGACGGCAACTAGACCAGTGGTATGACCGCTGGCTTAAGGAACTACCAGGTAAGCCGCTTCCAGTTTTACGTAGTCGAGGCAATCGCGCTAACTGTCTGATAGAACAATGGCCACAGATCGGGTCGTTTCCCCGCAAGGGAACAATTTTACACTACAACTTTGCCCAGATTCACCTTTACTCGCACATCTTTCGAGGCTTGTCGGGAGATGATCCCATCCCGCATTATTTCCTCGATTGTGCAGGAAAGGCTGTGGGCGCTGCCACCGCTATTATTGACCTGATCATTACCGACCCTGATGTTGCGGTCGGTATTGTTGGCATGCCCTCTTACATGCTGTCGATGACGGCCTTTGCGTGCATGTTCCTCATCAAAGTTGCCATCAAGTACGGCGGGGACCTGATTGAGCGACAGCACGTGCATGACCTAACAACTAGCCTTGTGCGACAATTCCGCTCTTTGTCGGCTGGAAAGTGGCATTTGGCGAACCTCATGGTTGGAGGCCTCGAGAGGATGCTGGCGACTCTGAACGCAACCGCCACAGGGCAGATCCCTCCCCCTCCCAACGGCGTTCCGATGGGCCCTGGCATGACTGCCGAGGCTGTGGATGTTACCGGCCAAATGGCCCAAGGCGATCGACCATACACCGACATGGACGGCGATCTCTTCTTTGATTATGATATGAGCTTCGGGCTCTCACCTGTATTTCGGTTTGACCCAGGCATGTTTGCCATTGACGGGTCGGGACAGGCCCTTCCAAGCTACCCAGAAGCAGACTATGGAATGCGGACATGACGAGGACGAGTTTGATGGATTAGTTTGAAGCGTTGGCATTAGAGTTTCTTTTTCCGATGGGCGGGTACATATATATATACATACATATATGCTTGGGCAAAACGGGTGTCCGGTATGATATAATACTTGCCTGTCGACGAAGTTTTGGCGCTGGGTTTTGGGTTGGACTTGTTACGGATTGTTGGATTCCAGATAGGAAAAGAGCAAAGGCGCGAGGGACAAAAAAATGGAACTACCTTGACACTTCTATATTGTTTTTGCCTGCGGAGGGAAAGCCGTCTCATCTGCGTATCGCTCCTCGCCGTGTGTTGAGAGATGAGGTCACAATGGACAGTTGCGCCCACCAGATGGCCTGAGGTTGGTTGCATTCTGGACATGTGTTATATCATCGGCGGTCAATGGCAGTCGGACAAGTACCCTTTCCTCCAACCCGTGTCTCCAACCCCGTCACCGGTCCTTATCGATTACCTCTATCTACCTTATCCCGGCCCTGTGCCTGAGCCGTTCGGGGGGCGGGAGGATGGAGACGGTTCCCCGCAGGCACGGACTTCGGGAGCTTGCTGCATCTTCTCCAATCTTCAACACGGGCCCTCACTGAGACAGAGAACTCCAACCCGGCCTGCGGGCCCCCCTTTTCCCCCAGCAACCAGCTATGGAGCCGTACATACAAGTATATAAATTTATTCGCCCCCTCACCCCCTTTTCCTCTACGAGGCGAAGTCACTAGCTTTTTCACAAAGTGCTTGCATTCGTCCCGACCGGGCGTCGGACTTCTCGCCGGCGCTGCGCTCCCCGCATACAGTACCCACGCCTGCGGGGAATGCTCCTCCACGCCGCGAGACCAACATCGCCCGAGCCTCGCGACGGAGTGGACTTCGAGGGCCCATTCGGCTTTGCTGCGGGTGGATACCGTGCTCGAAGGACAAGAAAAACCTTGCTTGGCGCCATCTTATCGATTTGGAGAAGGATCCTAGCTCGACGTCATCGGAGGTCTGGGTCCTTGGTGGCTGTCCCGATCTCGGAATTTCCTTACATGAGCCATCTAAATTAAGAATTCATGTACTGCTTACACATTATTTACGGAAAAGTTGTTTTTTGTCGTTATTATACGGTTGGGACGTGGAATGTTGAGATGTGCTCAAAAGTTGGATCATACATTTGTCGATATTGGGTTGAGTTCATGATAGAGTCCCATCACTGCCTAGATCGCCAACAAATTTATTCAGCTTTTCCGTTAACGCCACCATCTCAATTCACACCGTGATCCACTCTCCTTCCTCACGCTATCATGGCGTGTGCGTGGGGCCCAGAACCTGGCTGAATCATCTCGCATATCGACATGGACCCAGCAGAATGTGATCCGCAGGTTTCAACTACATGTGGCCACCAATGTAGCGATCTGCAGGTTTCAATCGAACTTTGAAGCTTTACTTCCACAAAACTTAGCGCTTCATATACACGAATCCAGCTGTGGTGGTCCATAGACACTGCTAATTCTGTCGTCATGGCTGCTGTCACGGAATAAGACTGCTTAAATGTGGCTGCATATGCCGAACGAGTTGCGAGCCAATAGGCGTTGCAGCTGGAACCAAAACTGTGGTATCAGGAACAACATCGGAGACAAGCATCTAACGAATTGGCACAACTTGGTGTCTCTAGAAAGAAATGGCTAGACACCTAATATGTGTCAAAGGGTGCAAGAGGATGGAGCCAAGAAGCAGCATTATGAAGTATATTTCGCTCATTAAGATGCCTGTGCATCAAATTGCTCTATAATAAAAGTTTCCGGACCAGTCATCACACATCTCTCTAGCTTCGCATTTTTTGGTTCATGTATCATTTACAGCTTCGAAGCCCGCGGCCTCGGCGCAGGAGACGATCCAGCGTCTCCCGATGGCACCATGTAATCCACATCCAGCGTGTTCACCATTGCCGCGGACGCCTGGTCCAGACTTGTGATGCCCGCTAGTCTCATGGACGTCTCGAGCTCGTCTTTCAAAACTGGTCACGTTTGTTAGTGATGGGGGAAGGCTGGGCTGCGAATGGGAGTAGAGGCTTACGTTGTGACAGGTGCTCCACACCCTTCTGGCCATACACCAGTGAGTATAGGAACGGACGTGCGATTCCAACAGCTGTAACACCCAGGGCGAGCGCCTTGAGGATGTCAGAGCCGCGCTCGAAGCCGCCGTCGATGAAGACTTGGAGATGCTGGAAGGCCTCGGGGAACTGCTTCCGCACCTCAAGAAGGATCAGCATTGAAGCAGGAGAACTGCAGGGGGTCAAAACTGTTAGCAACCAACACGTTTTTTAATATGATGTGGGATTCAAACTTACCCGTCCAGCGATCTACCGCCATGGTTGCTCAACACTACACCATCGACACCATGCTCTACAGCCAGGCGCACATCCTCGACAGTCTGCACACCCTTTAGCACAATTGGCACGGAGCTCTCCCTGCGGATCCACTCCAGGTCCTCCCACTCGAGGGCTTTGTCGATGTACTGGCCCATGAGGCGGCCCAGGCCGCTGCCCTTGCCGTCCTTTGCGCTCTCGCCGCCGCTCATCTCGGAGCGGACCGCGGTGGCCTGCGGGACGCGCTCGTCGGCCTCGCGCTTTCCCGGGACGGGGGCGTCGACGGTGACGAAGATGGCCTTGATGCCGAGCGAGCGCGCCTTGCGCAGCAGCTCGACCGTCTTGGGCCGGTTCGAGTTGACGTACAGCTGCAGGAAGAAGGGGTAGTCCGGGGGCGCGGCGCCGATGATGGTGGGGAGCGCGTAGGAGGCGTTGCTGGAAATCTATTTATTTAAATGTTAGCTGCTTATCGTTCTTTACTGGATTGGAGCTCAAGTCGGTACTGACAATCTCAAAAATGCCCTCGTTGGCTGCGCCCCGGCTCCAGCCAAGCTCTCCGTCGGGATGTGCCAGGGTGGCCATGGCGGCAGGGCACATGAAGAAGGGGGCCTTGCTCTTCAGGCCCAGAATCTCCCGCTCAATGTTGACCTCGGTCACGTTTCGCAGGATCCTAGGTCGCAGCATTATCCTCCTCATAATCTCCTTGTTGCGGTTGTACGTGACGAGGTCCGTCGCCGCAGACGAGTAAAACGCCCAGGCCTTGGGGCTCAAGGCCTTTTGGGCTGCGAGCGCAAAGTCATTCGCGGAGAGGATCTCTTCTAGGGCGGGAACATTCTCTGGGAGCTCAACTTCTGTTCAAGGCAAAGAGGGTTGGGTTAGCAATTACTTCAAATAGCGGGCTTGATATTGGAGGCTACCTCTTGGGGGTGGGATGTTGGGAGTCTGAGACTCCATTGCCGAAAGGTCACTCATGATGAATAATTATTTTATGTATTCAAGTCAATTGATAAAAATCTGATGTCTTGAAAATGAATATCGACTGAATCATTGATGCGGACAGCTCTGTTTATATTAAACCCAATGCCTAAAATCTTTGATCAAGTTGCCTCTCATGACCCGGCATCGGCGCCTCGTGTAAGTGAACCTGAGCTATCCCATGCACACAATTCCCCACAATGACATTTTTTCTTCTTCTCCAAGCGCATTGCATCGCCGAATTGGGGTAGCTGTTTGGCCACAGCGACGCAACCGCCCCCCTTTGCCGGAGCTCGCTGGGCTGGGTCGGACTTCTCTCCGGCCGCGAGTGTGGGCCAGTCAGCGCGCCATTCTCCCCGAGCGGAACCCCTGTCCAGGAGAGCCCAGAGACCGCGCTCTGGGCAATCCATCACGGGATTGATGGGGGTTGTCATTTGATGCGGTGAGGGTCGCGAGGGTGCAGAGGCGTTACGTGTTGGGAACTGGGATGCGCGCCGAGTGCGGAGTTGAGTCCATCGGTGAGGAAGGGCCCAATGATGCCGACAGGGATAGTTAAGGTGTTGGATGAGAGCCGGTCGGCGAAATCTTTTTTTTTTTCTGCTGTTAATTCTTTCAATTGTAGATGCAGCTGGCCGCAGTGTTAATTGAATGACACTACTACATGTGGCTTTTTCGCGTATAGTTAAGCATCAATACATAGTTAGCTGGCGAATAGAATGCCCCGACAACTGCTTCGGCATGTAAGTCCAAATGTATCAGAACGCAAACGAGAACATTAAATTTACTACATATCCAATAATACCAAGAGCCAATTCAAAGCCAAAAGCAATATGAATAATACATGCGTTTCTCGTTATTCGTACGGCCGGGATTAGACTGTGGAAATATAAACAAAAGCATCCACATCCATATTTACAGGAAAAAGATTTTGCTAAAAATAAACCGCCGCCCGCCGATCCCAGATCGCTAGTATTACTTAGTTTGCGCCTTGTAAGACATCATGCGCTTCCTCTGTTTTAGCATGGGGAACACGTTCCCTCTTATGATGGACTCCTGCCAGCTCTCGGTCGGCCTCATCTCGTACAAGGCCAGCTGCAGATTGATGTTCTCGTCCATGCCGATGTCGACCAGCAGCTTCACCAGGCGGGAGGCCACGTTACGAGGCTGATCTTCCGGCCCGCCGCCGTCTCGGATGACGACCGCGTCCTTTATCTGCTCAATGTGGTCATCAATGTGGTGGTCCAGCAGCAGGGTGCAGGTCTTGAGGTTGGGGAACGACCGGAGGAAGCGCGGCAGCTTGAGGAACTTGGAGGCGGACACTACGTTGACGTTTGTGAGGATGAGCTCTTGCACGTGGTCGAGGAGCAGAGGGTGGTAGAAGGGCCTGTCCCCGGGCTCCTCACCAAAGTCCCGGCCGTCGGGGTGCTTGAGCTTGGAGAGCAGCAGCTGGGTCACGACGCAGGTCCTGTTGCGGAAGTAGATCTCGCGGCCCAGACGGCGGAAGCGTCGACAGGTTGCGTTTACGACGAGCCAGTCCTGGAGGTGGACCCTGTGCCACTCCGGGTACAGCCTCGTATCTCTCTCTTCGAAAGGCTGGAATCTGAAGCCCGGGAACGGGTTCTCAACGCGGCCGGCGCTGTCGTGCACCAGCCGCAAGCCGGTGCGGTCAGATTCGGCGCATCTCTCCAGGTCGAACGGCGTGTCCCGCTCCAGGGCGTAATTCAGAATCTTGATAACCAGCTCGTCGGGGAGGAAGTCCAAACGCGATGCCGGTGGCTTCGCGGCCGGGGCCGGAGCTGGTTGGTGGTTGTTGGCGGTGGGGTCCATGGCCTTGCGTATATGTGAGGCGCGGCGTCGGGTGGTGTGTGACAATGCAGGCGTGACGGCCGGGGCAATCGGTATGCAGATCAGCCACAACAACACTCACTTCCAGGGCCAAGCAAGTGACGCCTGGCTTATTATATATCCTCCAGCGAGATCTCGAGCTGGAGAAGGAGAGGCATCTAGACAATACGCCGCAGATGAAGCAATTGTCAGACGTGGCCAGAACATCGCCCGTATCAGGCAGAAGTGCGGGGTCGGGCCGGGTGTCGTCGGTCCAGGTCCAGCGATGGATTCCTAATTATTCTTTTGGATGAGACCGCTGAGGATCCGCGACGGATGAGACCAGAGACAGTCGCCGCGACGTGATTCGATGGACCGGGAAAGGAGACAGTGACGGCATCGATGACGCCCGGGGGGGGAGGGGTTCGCCAAAGAGAGATGCCAACAACAACCAGACGACTCATCTACAACCGAGTCAGTGTCGGATAATAGAATGGTGAGACCTGCGACTCGGCAGTTGTCGAGTAAGCCTCGCCCACGCTACCCTCCACACCGCACTGCAACAACCTGCATCCCAGAACGCGGCTCCGTACGCCTGACTCATCATGGAGGGTTGAAAGACATGAGAGCCAACACGTAAACTAGTTAGATGCAACACACGGGGCACACACAACGCACACAACACAGCAACACATGTTCTCTCTCTCCGATGGCAACAAGGCACGTCCGTATTATTATATACTTCTCATCATTCATTATCGGGTATATATAAAAATAAAACCGCTCTAAAACATTCTCGCCGTGTTTTTTCCGTAACCCTTGTCCATGCTGTGATCTGAAATGCTCGACCCCATGGCCGAGTTTGGGCACCGGGGGTCGCGCTCCGCCGCCTCGTTCGTCTCGACCACGACCGTCGTCACCGTGTCCATGTGAATCGCCGGGCCCCGGAGCGACTCCTGGCTGCTCGTCCGAGCCACGCCGCCATGGTCCCTCGTCCCGGACCACCTCCTCGCCCCGCCCCAGGGCCACCACCGGCCCGCCGGGGTGCCCGAGTCGCTGGCCTGTCGGCCGCCTTGGATCGAGATCATGTTGCCGTACCGGTTGTTGATGGGCGTCTTCATGAAGGCGAAGGTGCTGAGGCCGACCTCCTCCGTGTCTACCTCGTACCGCGAGGCGAAGACGATGACGCTGCGGCTGGTGCCGAACAGGAGGCAGTCGAACGAGCCGTTTGACGCAATCATGGCTCCGGCGAAGCAGAAGTACTCGAGCGGCACGCTCGCCCCGGCCATGGTGGCGATACGCCCCGTCGCCAGGGGCAGAGTGCACAGCACGTAGATTACGGGGTAGATAAGGAAAGCCGGGTTGTGGCTGAGCCGGAGCTGGGCTTCGTCCTGCGAGTCGAGGCCGAGCTTGGAGGCGTCACGTTCCGATTGAGCCTGCCTGCGGATAGACAGGAAGACGCAGATGTACAGTACCGAAGTGACGGCAAGCGCGATGAAGATAAATAAATAGTGTGTAACAAGTCGGAGATTTTCGTATTTCCTGTTCATCCAGCACTAGTTCTCTCGTGTTAGTCTCGTTGTCATCCACCATGGAAATACAGTCAGTAAACTCACCCAGCTTCCAGCACGGACAAAGAAGCCGCCGTACTCTGCCCCGTTGGATGTGCCGGCGATTGGCAGGAACGAAATGGCATATACGAACAGCCAGACAGAGCCGATGGCCCCGTATAAAATGTTTTGCTTGATGCGGCGGCGCATCACGACCGAGACGTACGTGTGGACGGCAATGGTTAGGATGAACATGCTCGAGGCCAAGTCTCCGAGCGACACAAACAGGCCCTGGGCAAAGCACGTCGGCGTGTCCACCACGATGCCGTCCCTGCGCAACCACTCGACATTAAGAAGGAAGGCCATGCCCTGGTGCATATCGGCCAGTAGGAGGTTTAGGATGAGAATGAGAAACTGATTCGGGTGCTTCGGTGTGGTGGGCTGTTGAACATGGCTCTGGTCATCCTCGGGCGAGTCCGCCTTGCCGTCGGTCTCGTTGCTGGTGAAGATGCCGTCGATTCCGAGCGTAACGTCGATGGCCCTCTGGACAGAGTTGGGCTGTGTGACCTGCGATGCGCTGCTGCGTCTTCTGTTCCTGAGGTACAGGTGCCATGTTGCCAGTTTGAAGGAGAGGTAGAAGAACAGCACGCTGGAGGCCGTAAACGATATAAAGGAGAGCACGGTGATGGCTGTTAGTCCGCTTTTGAGAGAAGGGCTCAGCGGCGAGAGCGTCTGGCTCTCATGTGCGAGGTCTCCCCAAGCCATTGTCGCTAGTTGTTGTGTCGAGACGGGGAGGGAGTGAGGGTTCCTGTATTAGACGCCGTACGGTCGAGAGGCCGAGTTGCTCACGACATAGTTGCCAACAAAAGAAAAACGGTTTACACTGCCGGGCAACGGGCGATTAGATGGGAATAGAGGCGTCCACACAACAAGCACGACGCAATGCCCTCCTCTTAAATGCAGGAAGCACTTGGACCCCTCAAAATTAAGCTCTTCTCTTCCAGGCAAAATTTAACGAAAGGATCCGTCGGCCTGGGATCCCGACAGGGGATAGCGTTGCAGAGAGCCCAGAGGTCAGGGCATCTGTGCAGCCCTCAATCGGCCGAGAAAGCTGGCCGTGCGCGTTGGGTTAAATTCAGTAACACCGAAAGGCCTGACTTGGCAGGGGAACGGCGGCGGGCGGGGGGGCCGTAGGGACAATGCAGTTATCGCCTCGGCGGGTCTCTTTTTCTCTTCTTGTGTGTAACAGTATCCGGGATGGCCCTGCGGCCCTCGGATCCAAGCAACTGGGAGAGGGAGAGAAGGGTTGCTTGTCCCGGCGCCGCGGGATGACGGCTTGGTTTTGTCTAGTCTCGCACAGCTCACATACGCGCCCAATGTTCGACGTCGAACGGAGAGAGGGGAATGCAGCGCACCAGGTACCAAGCCTGCATTCCACGTGGTGAACCTTCAAGCACCGCAGTGGCAGCGGGCGCCACCGGCCGACCGCGTGGCCGTCGCAAGGTTGTTGGTTGTCATACCTACATAGTAGTGCCTTTCGGAGGCTCCGTTTCCTAGCGGCCTGTCACCATTCTCAGAGGCGGACCAGGGTTTGCGTCTTCCTCGACTCGACTGTGGGGTTTTGGGGGATCGCTCATTATTTGGGTCCGCCGGGACGGTCACTGTTGATCCCGGCCCTTTCCCACCCGGCTTTTCGGTTGGCTTTTTTGTTTAATTATTAGGGGGGACCATAATTGATTTTCCCCCGAGATCCAAGAGGACGGCGCTCCTTCGCAGATCTCCGGCCGATCGCCACAATTGATAGTATCGTCACCAGGGCCGAGAAGAAAGAAAAAACAGCCGGTGAAACGCCTGAGCATCCCGCTTGGGCCCCAGATTGCAGGCCGCCCCACCACCAACGGCCTTATTCATCCACGAGGTGACTGGACGAGGGCGAGGGATGACGGACTCCGAGCGGTGGCTAGCCTCTGCGCTTGACAGGAAACGCGTTAGGTCGGCCGGCGACTTGCTCCCTGTCAATCCGTGCACGCAGAGGGCCACGTCTGACAGCAGAACCTAACGGCGGGAGGAGGAGGAGGCTTGAAATGAGAGATCCTCTGAGGCTGAAGAGCTGAAACGGCCCTTACGTACGGGGCCTCCAGAGACCGACCAGATGCCTGTTTGAGAGGGGGCTCAGAGGGGGATCAGAATAGGCTCTCGACCGATGTCACGGTGCAATTCAGACGCTAGCCAGTGGCGAGCGAGACTTGCCGAACGAGCTGCACCCATCTCCAGCGGTCCACTTTGGCCTGGCATGGGTGCGTTCGTCCCTGTGCCTTGTTGACATGCATCTCGATTCTTCAACGGTTCATTCGCCATCCTGGCTTTCCTTTTTCCAATAAAGGAATGTCCAAATGCGGCACAGCGCCCTGCCAGACGCCAGCTGAAAAAAAACCCAAACCCATGAAATGTATTGAATTGGGCCAATATTCCTCCACTGCGTGAGGACATGCAGCCCAGGATCGGGCGCCCGACCTGTTGGCATTACCCTGGGAAACAATACGAAGCTGAATACACATGTATGCGTCGTAGTGTAGGGGAAAAGAAAAAGAAACTTTTTTTGGTCGGTCTGCGGGCGGGATTCTGAGGCATGACTCGAGACTTCGATTACTGGCCATTGAGGAGGAGAGGAGGAAAAAAAGAGACTTCGTCCAACCAACCGCCTCCCGGGTGAATCATTCCCAACGCAGAACTTGCTCCACCCCTTGATGTGCTCGTATGCGGCCTTGGCCTCCTGGCGGCTAGCAACCGAGGCCGAAAATCCTTTCCTGTCCTGTTTCTGGGAAACGCCTCGCTTACAAGTTTGGCCAAGAGGTGCTAGCTACGTAAACCAGACCGTACACATTCGTGTCCCGTGATGGGAAGAGAGAAGAGCTATCCCCTTTCGTCGTAGTAGCGCCCACACCCTCGAGCGCCAGAACTAGCTAGCTATACTCCGACGGGTTTGACGGAAGCCACTGTCGGGGAATAATCTCGAACACCGTGCGCTGAGCGTTTTGCGTGCGTACGTGCGTACACCTACATGCCTGGGTTTCCTTTTTCTTTCCCCTTCAGTCCCGCCGGCATCTGTGGGTTCCAAAAAAGAACGTTCGAGGTGGCTTACAAGATCTCGGTGGAGCAGATTTTCTTTGCCATGTGTCTTGCACCATCGCCAGTGCATAAGCGTGCAGGCGACCCTTGGAACATCGGACGCCACGACCAGGAGCAGAGAGGCCAGGCAAGTCGCAGGATCGATCAGGAGCCAGCCAGCATTGAGTGACAGGGTGGCCCTGAAGCGATGCTAACCCAAGGCCGTAACATAGGCGGTTCTTCTTTTACCCCCCCACGGGTTGACAGGCGGTTGCCAAGATGGCCAGGAGATAAACCGGATGGCATTTAGCCTTAGAGCCGGTGGTGGGATTCTAATACCCGTTGAAAATGGCGACAAGTTATGTAACAGTAATAAAACAAAGGCACCTTGTTCGCTTGCAAAGCGACTGATTAGTTATCTGTGTAGGTCCACGAGGGTCACCTGGCACGTTGGTGTCTCGCTTTTGTCACTCTCCCCTCGCACCCTGGACAACGCCATATGCTAACCTCATTTCACCCTGTGACTGTCCCAGTGTCCATTTCGGGTTACCCTTTCCACTCCATCTTTGAAGCCAGTGGTGGAAATTTCTAATCGCTTGCAGCATTCGCTCTTCCATTCTAGGCACGCTAGTCTCCAACCCTTGCTACTGCTTCATCGGGACATTATGTAACGCTTTTTTGAATCAAGCGGTGAAAAAAAAGGCCCATCATGAATTACATGACTAGTGATTTGGGCACTCGGTTATCCGGCAGTAGGGTATCATGATCCACGAAGCGAAAGTTGAGGTGTGGTAGGTTGGCAATAACCTAACCCAATCCTGTGTGCTGATGGTGTCGTTTGAATTATGTTGGAAGGAATGGATTATATACCACAAAAAGAAATAGGACATCAACATTTAACGTATCGTATTGGCTGCTTTTTGAGAGTGTCATTCGATATTGCCGAGAAATGCTGAATACAAGGTAAAATATGCCTTAATCAAACAAGCCGAGTCGGCAACTTTGGAACTCTTCACAGTCGACAAATGTGTAGGAATTCTATCCGGCTACTTACATTTTGCTCACATGTTCAGGTTCATAATGATCAAGTTAATAAATATTCGCCGGGTGTCTGATAAAGATCTTTCCGGGTTCCTGCACATGCTACTTGTTTCTCTGCCAGAACGGTTTGTCAGTCTCCATCTTGAGCCGCCGCACTTTTTCGAGTGAAGTTGCGAAAAACACACTTCATATGCAATATAGGAACTCTGTGAATATGCACGCCTTGGCGTCGGACGTTGAACTTTGACGCCGCACTACACCGCAGATCATTTTCTCATACAGCTAGCATGGCATTCCAAGCCGAGGGGACGAATCTGGGGATGTCCGCTTGTCCCACATTCTAGAATCCCTATTTTTATTCGAAAAGGGGGATCTGCATTGTTTTCACAGCCAAGTCGTTTGGTGGTTATTTTCGGCGTGAAATAGTAATTCGATTTCAAGGAGATTTGTGGAAGTTGAGTCCTAGGGCATGTCTCTCAAGGGTAGGTGAATGGCGGCATTCACAATCCAGTGGCGTAGGCTAAGGTGCGCAAATTTGACAAGATGCTACGACATTGTAAAGTTTGCAGGCAAAAAATTGCCGTAAGGTAAGTGAGTAGTCTGGCAGGGCGATTGCGAAGTATTTCTTCCAAGTTTCAGGGGTGGATTATACTCCTGCAAAACATGACCCTACGTTTATTGCTGCCGTCCACGGACTTGGTTGCTGGTCTAGTCTGGAGAGCTTCCAATTGTTGGGGTAAAACATACGATGGTATTAGATAGAAGGTCACGGCATTGAATAGAAACCAATATTATGTCCCCAGTTTCTCTCGCAAGGACGGTCCGACTCCGTGTAGGAATTGAATCGGACTTTTTGTTCCTTACTCTGACTAAGGAAGCCTCATCGCTTAGACGGCGCTCAAAATGTTGGTCGCAGAGCGAAAATTATTTCCTGTCTTAATAACATGCGTGGCGCCATTGGGTAAATCAAATCGGCATCTGGTCGTCTGGCTTCGCAAACGGTTTGTTCCATTTTACCACCCGGGTGCCAAGGCAGAACAGCCGCAAAAGTATCTTTCGCGCCGTGAGACTATGGCTTCGAAATCGCACCAACCATCAGGTGCGGATACGTGGGGATGGCCCGACGAGATCGGGTCTAATGAAGCCATCACTCAAGTCAGCCGGGGAGGAGAATCTTGAAATCGCCACCAACAGCCCCCGATGGAAATCTAGCCGTCATTGTGGCAGAAAGCCCAGATGGATAACTCGGCAACTCAAATACGAAGCCACGGGACGCCACGCGGCCTGATCAGGCTATCGGACGGAGGGCGACAACGAGCAGAAGACCACATTCGCGAGCACGGACAGCCACAATATGCACATGCCGCCTCATCATGCCAGGCAGTACAGCGAAGACATCAAATTGGAAAACAGGACGCGCGGGAATGTGGATATGGCTTACACGCCATCTGCGCCCACGCTAGAAGGCGAGTGTGGAGGGAACATTCCAGCCCGCAGTGACAATTTCAGAGGATCTAGAAACTCCAGGTTGAATCTCTACAACTTGGGCTGTACGCCTAATTGATGTTCAACCCGGAACAGATTACTCGGGAGACCGAAAGTCGTATGGAACTATAGCTTCACCGCCTGTAAGCTGAGTCCACGTCGGAGTATGCACGATCAGAATCAGCTACATGTGCCGCTCATCTTTGCAGCCGGCTGCAGCAATCGCACTGCATACCCCGCTCCAGTCCTTTCAGCTCGGCGCAGTGGCGCAGCGGTCGCTACAGCAAATATTGCCTCATTGCGGCAGATTGAATGGCGCGCTGGAGCAGACTGGGATGGCTGCTGCGGTATATCATGAATAAGGGGGGAGGCTTTTGATAGTGGTGATGACGTTTAGTGGCGATGGGGTGTTTAAGTTTATCAAGGTAAGCATAAAATATACTTCCACGCCGAAGCGACACTACTGTAACAAGTTCGTTTTGACTCATGGATACAAGCTGTCTTCCCTTGTGCTCTGCCTGTGACAAGGACTCCCCTCGCCCACTTCGAACCATGGCGTAATGGGGACAAGGCAAAAGAGGCAAAACAGCGATGATCGTCTCAGCCCTATGCTACTCGCCTCCGTTGGATTGGACAGTATCTGGACCTATGTCTGGGTATTCTCAGCTGACTTGGAAATAACGAATAGTATCATAGTACCGGATGCAGCTACTCGTTAGTTTGTCCAAACTGCACCAGCCCTCCTTGAAGCCCTTTGTCAAGCAAAAGCAAAGATTTTAAGGCCACCAATCACAACCATATGAAAAAGAAGCACTATCGAATTGTAGCCTATTGAAATGACAAAGTATGGGAGACTAATGCACTCTTGGACTCATAAAATCTCACCCATTGATGCCTGATGAGCCTCGTCCACTGGTGTTGTGCTGACCGCCGCGTGGCTGAGATGTTTTGATATCCCGAATTCTCGAAAATCATGCACGACTGCGGCTGACTCTCCTCTGCCTGTGTCCCGGAAGGGCGACGACGGGCATCCCCTGTACTAAGCCACGTCGTCAGTGCAACCTCGTACAAAAAAAGGTCGAGTGCCGTCTCCCCGGATCAATCTGCAGCCCTGTTTCTCGCCCCCGGCTCGTTCTTGGATCTGCTTTGAACCAAACCTCTTCGCAGGGCCCCGGCAGCGGGCTGTTTGCCCCCAATGTTTTGTCCCTCGCTCTTCGCTTTTCTCGCTGTTCTTGTTCGCAGTGTCCAGTGTCGAACCGTCTTTACCTCGCCGGGCCCGAACCAGAACTTGGATTACGGCGCGTGGGAGGAAAACCCAAAGTATGACATAGGCCAGCCGATTACCATCAATTGGGAGTCAAACTATACTAGATTCGACCTCTACTTATTGCTCACTTATCCGCAAGAATCCTCCTTCGAGCTTGCAGGTGGAGTAACTTTCAAAGGTGATCTTTCAAAAGCACCCTCAGGCTAATTCGCGTTCAGAGAACACAACGTCCAAGCAGTTCCTGTGGACGGCCAGCCTAGATAATACCACAAGAAGAGTTTCAGAGAGCGGGACCTATGTATTTTGGTTCACGGTGCACGCGTACAATGACCCGGGCGCATGCTCATCATATGAGGACGCCGATTCGATATTTTTCAATATTACCGAGCCAGAGACCGGCTTCACGACCCGCGAGATCGCCGGCATCACCGCCGGTTCGGTAGTGGGCGGTTTGCTAGTCATCGCCGCCATCGGATTCTACATCCACAGAAGCTTGCAAGATTTCAAAGGATACCTGGCCTGGAAGAAGTCGCAGAGAGAATCTGGCGCAGGATACCTGCAAACACAACACCTGTCGCCAGCCTTGTCCAATCCAATGTTTTTCGACGAACGTGTTCAATCCTCACTGGCGCCGCCGGATTCTACAGTGATAATGAAATCAGAGTTGCCGAGCACAAACGACGTGACGAATCCTCGTGAGCTGGACATAACACCGGCTCGATGATGCACAATTTCGAGAGAGAGAGAAATAAGAACACGGTGATGTACCAAGTGGGCGCCGGAGAAGATAATTTTGGTGAATAAATAAAACGATGGAGTGAAGAAACTCGTACAATTGGATTGAGGGCAACGCCATTCAATAGCCCGCAGGGTTGTGCCAGATGCCCTACCTCATTTGAATAACAAAGAACCTCTCCTTTTGCCCCCCCTTCGGCGCTAAAATATCAATGCTCCAATGTCAATGTCGAATTTGAAATTTAACACTCGGTTTTCATGATCCTGCCGTGGGCCAATGTGTGTAACTTCGACGGCTATCATTCGAATAGGCTACAGGCGGTGGTCATAGTTGTCAAACAAAGATATATCCGAACAGTTTTGCAAGTGGGGACAAAGGTGATCTGAGGAGTGACATGAACAACAAGCACTTATTATTGAAAGCATAATGAGGTCAAATGAAAATCAATCGTTTCTTGTCTGTCTTTATGCCACATCAGATGAACGGCGTAGCGCATCCTTGGCTAGTCCGGTAACCTATTCCTTAACGCCGAATCCCTTCCTCCAAATCCAACCACAAACCAACACACGTTTCGTGGCCCATTTACCCCTTCCAGAAAACAAACGACACCAATATCAACAGAGGGGCCATCCCTCTAGCATACGTGCATCTTCGACAAGATGAAAAGGCTGCGTGATGATCCAGCATCCAGGCATTCCAGCTTGCTGCCGCATGTCGCATCGCCTCTGGTGTCGAGGTGAAAAGTCGTTTGAGGGTGGCAACTCAGGAGTTGCGGATCAGGATTCCAAGGGCTTCGATCATTTCGTTGAGCTCAGGATCATTGAACACGGCCTGCTGTTCTTCTTCGGTGAACGGCTGGAGGGTGGCGGCAAGGTTGGCCCCGGGGAACTCACTCGAGGCGTCTTGAGGCTGGGTCGACGCTTCAGCAGCCAGCTCATCGCGACGGCGGGTGATTCGTTGGATCAGGTCGGCAACTCCTTCGGGGCTCTTGAGCTCCGTGGGCATGTGATGAAAACCTCCCCCCATTGCGCTAAGGTCACCGATGAGTCCGGCCTGGGTGCCCATGTACAGGAACGCCAGGTCGGCGTTGCACATGATCAGGGTGTTGGGGAACTCGTTCCACGGCCAGTGCAGATAGCGAACCCGCGTAACCTCCGTGACGATGTCAAGCACACTCCTGGCACTGATCTTGGTTTTGAAATGATTTTGGATATTATTGTGAATGATTTCCCAGCATTTCGCGAAGTC
The DNA here is from genome assembly GCA_020623665.1 of Calonectria multiphialidica. NCBI lineage: Eukaryota > Fungi > Ascomycota > Sordariomycetes > Hypocreales > Nectriaceae > Calonectria > Calonectria multiphialidica. The sequence continues at coordinate 185,800 of JAHVYC010000005.1, read as the reverse complement.
CTCGTCGTACTTCGCTGGGTCGGCGGAAATTTTTTGCATTTCTTCAGTGCAAACGTGCAAGACATAGTTGAGTCGGTGCCCAACGTCTTCTTCGACGAACGTCTCCTTGTCCAAACCAATCAGCCGCTTGGCCTTTGCATCAGGCAAGACCTTCAAGTGCTCGATCAGAACACTCAGGGTAGCCATGGCGACTGGTGGTTTGGTGTGGTGTTTGCGATGTCAATTCTGTGTGGAGAGAGGCTTTGTTTTGATGGCAACTGACAACTTGGAGAGGCGGGAAAGATGCAAAAGGAACTTGTAGAGTAGAAATTTCTTGTTGTTCTTCGTCCGTATCGACATATTAAATAGTCGTAGAACGTTAATTCACGAAATGTATTTTCACTTGTTCTCTTGACCAGGTGATGATGGAAAGCTATACCCATTGTACAATTGTGAGAAGTATTGCAAGAATAGTGGTTACCAAACTTAGACAACCTGCATCCAAAATAATGGCTCTGAGAAAAAGGTGAGATTGTGTTGTCTGAATTACGAGTATTGGTGGGCAGAATTGCGACAATAGAGGGCACAATAAGGCAGGTGACTTGGTGTGGGCCTGCTCTAAATAAAAACTCTTTGATCTTCATTATATTTATTTCAGGCGGAACAACTGAATATTTGGGAAGCAATGGCATTTGCATTAATATCAAGCAAAACATAGAACCATCAGATCTACCTCGATTTATCTTTAATTCGCCCCACGTGAAGTCGATATTATTTAGCTATGTATCAATATATTCCTGCATTAGATAGCTATGCTAGTGCATCGCCAAAGAAGGTGAGGTGAGGTTGTATCAGGCAGCATGACTCACCCAACACTCACTCCTGACTACTCCATATTCTGTGAACAACATATTGTTCAACTGTGTTAAATCAGATAAAACCTGACAATAAAAACTGATCATGGAAGTCCCCACCCAAAACTCGGCTGCTCGAGGCTTCAGTGCTTTGATCGCCCAGACTGTTGTTTTCGGAGCCATTTGGCTATTTGTCGATCACCATGTGGCTCGACATGGGCCTATAGCCCATGCGCGGACACTTACGTTCATCAATAGCTGGGTCTACTCTGCGGCGTCGTTCTGGCTTCTATTCCTCATATCATCGCCCAACCACGAGGGCATGGCTCGCCGGCTATACCACGCCTCCAAGTTCTACGAGTATGTCGATGTGATAGGCGTCCGGGCCGGCGGCGGTGCCGTCGACCTGCACTTTGGGTTCCACCACCTGACGACGCCATACCTCAGCTTTTTGCGGGTAGTGCTCTACAGCGACGGGTGGCATGTCCTGGGCAGCCTTAATGCCCTACACCACGGCTTCATGTATGCGTACTTTGGCGGGGCAGGGTTCCTGCGGCGGGCGCTAGTCGTCACGGGAACGGGACAACTGGTCGTGGGGATTTGCGGAGAAGCTCTGCTGGTCTGGCAGAAGTTGGGAGCCGATGGCCAAGCGGTGTGGCCACATGCCACAAGCTTGTGCCTTCTAGGCGTGTATTTGGTCTTGTGGGTTCGAGATCTGAGGATGAGACCTGGATGACGGGCGCAGACGTCGAGGGTTGAAGGGAGGGATATGCAGGGAGGGAGATGAAGTGTTTCGAGACGGTACGACATACGCTGGTCCATCAACCTGCGTCTCACGTTGTCAATCTCTTTTTTGTCCATCTATATCAGTAGCAAATCGGCAAAGCCCTGTCCTCGTTGCAGTGCGAACCGTGGATCATCGTCCAATGGCGCCGGGCTGGTTTGTGGCGTCTGTAACAGAATGGAGACAGTTTGGACGTGGCGGTTACGATTGGCGCCAGCTCTGGCAGAGAAATCGTGGGAGAAGAAGCGCCCCTGCCCGATCCCCATTTAGCCTGCAGGAGTAGCACTGGGTTTCATCTGATATTAGCCCCCACGGCGCGCGCCATGTCGGGCAGCTGGCCCTGTGGTTTTTGCGAAATTCGTCGTGAGTGTCAAAAATTCAACGCAAGCAATTGACAGGGCCTCGGAACCAGCGGAGGGCATTGAGGGTGGCTGGGGGTGGTACTTGGTCGGCCCGGAGCTAGGGATACCGTCGGACAAAGGTCGAAACAAACGCGGGGTGAAAGGCGAGGGAGGGGGGGGGGCAACGGCGCTTAAGTTGATGGATGGTTCGGAGCTATGGCACGATAGTGGGCTTTTTTGTTATCGTGAGGGGTACCCTGGGATAAACCCTAAGATGGTTGACGATCATGGTTATGAGTTGGAATAAAAGTCGGTTGCGCCTAGAGCCATTGTGATAGCACATAGTTAGTCATCTATATGGGTCTTGCCTGCCGTCTTGTTTTGTCCTCCTTCATAGTCTTTCACACCTGTTTTATTTGTTGTCTCTCACTGTGGTGGTGGTGGTGGTGGTGGTGGTGGTGGTGGTGGTGGTGGGGTGTGCCGAAACCAGATCAATCCGGGATGGGAGCTAGCTAATTAGCTGTGAGCTGATAAAAAGCATGGAAAACAGGATTACAACCAAGAGGTAAACAGGCTGCAGTATTCTGATTCCGCACATTTCCAGGTTCACTTCTGTGCCAGCTTGGTCGTCACAGCACAGCTAGATAGGGCTGAGGCTACAGCTCGCCTCTGCCCTTTTTTTTTTTTCCGATGCGCGCATGTGGAGGTGTCGTCATCGGAACCGTTCGTCATCATCACAAGTAAATTGTATTCTCTCAGTGGCGTGTATAGTCCGTACACCTGGCGAACCAGCTACAGTCGAATCAAATTAACACGATGGCCATGTTTAGCATTGAATCATCGTCAGCATCCCAGCCTCTTCCATTTCCAAAATCCCTAATATTGCCTCCGAGTCTCCCTCCAGCCTCTTCCCGTGTGCAGGCCCCCCGCTAGCGCCAGCGTCCCGAGAGCTTTGAGCCCGGCGCCTCGGGATCTCCAGCGGATCAGGCCCCCTGTAAAGAAAGAATCCCGCAGAAACAAAAATGCCCTGGAAGCGCCCTGTAGGTGCCAGCAACCCCTCACTAGAGCAGGCTGCCTCCCCGAAACCTGGCGGGGCAAGGTCTGGGTTGTGAATGCTTTAGGCCCACCAAATGGATGATGGACACACCCGCTCGGGGAAAAAAAAGCGAGAGCGACGTCTGGCCACATCGACATTTCGTCAATCCCTCCACACAATCGCCCTCTTTCTTCCTCCACACCACATATCGTCATCACCATCGCCTCACCTTTGCTCGCCGTCCAAGCCCGGATCGCAAGCACAGTCTCGCCCGCCCTCCACGTCGCTTCTTGCGCATTGCGCTCTACTATTTTTCGCTTCCGCATCCTTTATATAGTCGGTTGCTTTCAACCAGCGGCTCCCCGGCTCTTTTACCGAGTCCCGCAATCACCATGCCTCCCGCGCCGAACCCCAACCTTCCCCTCCAGGAGAGGCTTCTGGCCCTCGCCAAGACCCTGCAGTGTATGTGCCGGCCTCTGTCAACTTCGGAGAAGCTGCTTGCTGACCTTTGTCTTCTTTTGCCGCAGTTGCTTGGTTTGCTGGGTATGTAGTGCTGGTTATCGCAGCTCCTCTTTCCGGCCTGTTCCGTGCTAGCAGATGCCCTCCATGACTCCCCCCACTATGCCGCCTGCGCATACCCTCAACTCAATCCCTCAGCCCGCCCTGCCCACTGCTTCGCTGCCAACCTTGAATGCGACCTGGTGCTAACGTTTTCTTTGCCAGACACCTCACTCTTATCCTTGCTACCCTCCGATATTCTTTCTCATGGCTCCGAGTAAACTACTACGGTGGCATGGCTCAGTTCTGCTACCGCACCTCCTTCATCGCCGCTGCTCTTACATACGGCATCGTTGTTTATAAGACTCAGCGCGCCCGCGCCAAGACAAACACCCTCGGCCCCAACAGCTACATTGGCCTCCTCGCCGATGAGAATGTCCAGTATCTCGGTACGTTTTCCAGCCCAGCCGCTCAATGCGCTGCCTCCCCTCTTCTCTAGCCCAGACTAACCGTATATTCTAGCCATGGCCCTAGTCTGGCTCTTCTCCCCCCAGTACCCCCTCGCTCTCCTGCCCTACTCTATCTACTCCGTCTTCCACGTCGCCACTTACAGCCGCGCCAACCTGATCCCCGTCATCTTGGCGCCCAAGCCCGCCCCCGAGGCCGACGGCGCTGGCCCCAAGCCCACTGTCCAGAGCCCTCTGGCCGACCAGATCGGTGCTTTTGTCAAGGAGTACTACGATGCCTCCATGTCCGTTGTCTCCAGCCTCGAGATTCTCCTCTGGTTCCGCATCTTCCTGTCGGCCATCTTCTTCCAGCGCCGATCTTGGATCCTGATCACCCTGTACACTGCCTTCCTTCGCGCTCGCTACAGCCAGAGCACCCACGTTCAGACCTCGTTCTCCCAGCTCGCCGCTCGCGTCGACTCCCTCGTCGGCGCTCAGGGAACCCCCCCTGCTGCCCGTCAGGTCTGGGGCATCGTCAGGGACACTGCCCGCCAATTCCACGACGCCACCGACATTGGCAAGTACCTCGGTGGTGCTGCTCCCGCCAAGAAGACCTCGTAAGAGGCATCACGTATCCGCACGACTTGGACAATATATTCAGTGCGCCGAACTGCACAGCCCCGAAGTTTCGAAATGAATGAGACATGACAATAAAAAAGCGGAACATGATGCTACGACTTGGATCCGGAGTGCCGCTTCAACTAGAATTCGTAACGAGGTGGGGAGAGCAGGAGTTGATCACCAAAAAGTGATCGTGTGGGGTTGTGGGCGGCCCCAGGGAAGCGATGGGCCGCGGAAGAAAGAGCGAGAAGACAGTGGAGTCTTCGCCACGACCGTATTTGGTTTCATTACCTTTTGGAGCCTGTACCATTGGACAGGTCTCGTCATTGCTGGAAGCTGTTTGGTGGTATGGAAAGACGCTCGTCTGTATGCATTTGGGATTAGGTTCTTTTTTTGGGCTGGGAACGGGAGAAATGGGATACGCGAAGTGCAAATGGGTTTTCCCTGGTGTTGGGGGCATTGCTGTATCACTCTGGGTTTGCCAACAGCCTAATTCTTTCAATTGAGCCCTAGTTTGCCTATAAACTACAAGTTGCCTTGTGTGTGTTGTCTTGTCTTGTGTTGCCTTGTCTTGCCTTGCGTGTCTTGGCAAAGTGGACTTGGCGAAGTGGATTTGCCGTTTATCCCTAGTTACGAAAGTCAATTTGTTACTGGCCAAGACTACGTGTTGGGTCATCTTTTATCCTATCTATATGGCCTCGCTTGTTCAACGGTGTTGGTCAAGTCGTCATTTATGTCTTTTGTGGGCAATTCGTCTGTGGCGCCCAGTCGCGTGAGGTGCCCCGTCATTGGTGGCCATGTTCACAGTCCATGATGCCCAGGTCGCAAGCTGATGGTGGGGCAGCACAACCCATGACGTCTTGTGTCGCCAAGCTGACCAGTCTCCTAGCGCAACTTCGTCGGGCAACTCTCATTTCGCAACCTCACCAGCCCGCCCTCCTGCGCAAGTCAACCAGAACTGCCACGCAAGCTCTGGAAGCTCGCCGCGAGGTCCCGGACAAAACAACGCAACTTCCGCAACCCAGCGACCATGGCGTCGCTATTGAGACAAATCGTCGCAGGGCCCAGGACTCGCCATCCCGAAGCCGGCCTGGACCTCTGCTATGTGACGGACAACATCATTGCTACGTACGTCTCCGTGCCAGCTGCGCATTAGTTGCGCAAACACCACGTCATTCCAGGCCCCTTCTTGATTGTCAAGTTTGAGGCGATAGCTTTGCTAACCGCTGTTCGTGCAGGTCCGGCCCGTCACAGACCTACCCACAGCTCGCATACCGAAACCCGCTCGACCAGCTTGTCAAGTTCCTCGACTCGAAACATGGCGAAGACTGGGCAATCTGGGAGTTTCGTGCTGAAGGCACTGGATATCCCGACGAGGCTGTGTACAACCGCATCAGACACTACCCTTGGCCCGACCATCACCCGCCACCATTCCGCCTGATCCCGCTGATCATGGCGAGTATGCGCAACTGGCTCCACGGCGGCGACATAAACGACAGGCACCCCGAGCTCTCGGGCGAGAGCAATAAGCGCGATGCGGCGGACCGGGAGGAGAAGCGAAAGAAGCGGGTGGCTGTGGTCCACTGCAAAGCTGGAAAGGGAAGAAGCGGCACTGCCAGCTGCAGCTATCTCATTGCCGAGGAGGGCTGGACACCCGAAGATGCCCTCGCACGCTTCACGGAGCGCCGAATGAGGCCTCAGTTTGGCGCTGGCATTTCCATTCCTTCACAGCTCCGCTGGATAGAGTATGTGGACCGCTGGACGCGCGGTGGCAAGAAATACGTGGACCGCCCATTTGAGATTGTCGAGATTCATGTCTGGGGCTTGCGCAGCGGTGTCAAGGTCGAGGTTGAAGGTTTCGCGGATGAAGGAAAGCGAATAGAGCTGCTTCACACGTTTAAGAAGTCGGAGAGAATCCTGGTGGACGGGACAGAGCCTGAGGAGGGCAACATCAGCGATGTGATCTGGGAGATGGCCGGGTACCCGGTAAGCCGGGTAGCTCCCAAAGTCCCCGAGGGGGCAGCTTTCGCAGATTCGACAAATCCCAAGGACAAGTCGTCGGAAACTCCCTCTTCGGAAGACGACAAGAGCCAAGACAAGTCCAAGACAAAAGCTCCATCTCGCGCAAAGTCGATCAAGAAGCGAGGCACAGACCTCCTTCACAAAGTCTCTCCCAGCGACAAGCTCAAGCCAAAGACGGGTGCCAGCTCTAGCAATGCCGCTAGTGGAGACTCGTCCGACACTGAGCCCGGCGGCATGGCCGTTATATTAAAACCGGCGGAGCCAATCCGCCTTGCCCACAGTGACGTTAACATTTCTGTGGAACGCCGGAACAAGACACACAAGAGCATGGGGCTCGCCATGGTGACAGCAGTCGCCCACGTGTGGTTCAACATCTTTTTCGAAGGCCAGGGACCTGAAAACGATGGCAAAGCTGCAAGCAGTGGCGTTTTCGGTATCGAGTGGGATGCCATGGATGGCATCAAGGGATCCAGTCGCAAGGGCACTCGCGCATTCGATAAAATCGCTGTTGTCTGGAGAACCCCCGGGGCTGATAGAGAGGATCAAAGTCAACAAGAACAGGGCGAAGTTATCGTGGAGCCCGGTGAAGACGAACCTGTCCCCCAGACCGCAGCAGCGGATTGGAAGGGCGCGCGTGATGGAGACCACGAGAAAGATCTAGGACTGCGTGTGCAACGCACCGAAAGTGTCGACGTGAGCAGAGCCAGCAGTATCAAGAGCGTCAACGAGAACAATTCAACCGAGAAGAAGGACCCAACAAACGGCACAGACATCGAAGGTGTCAAGTCCAGCGGGCCAGCTGGCGAGGAGCTACAACCAAGCAAGGAGTTGGATAAAGAACAAGAGTCTAGCGGAAAGGGAGCCGCACAAGAGAGTTTAGAGACAAAAGATGAGACAACAGGCGAGACAAAGGAGAAAGAGGAACAGGTCAAGAAGCAGTGATGTTGATCCACGGACCAATCTGCTTCAAGCAACAGCAAATGTTTTTCCATACAGCATCATGGCGTCCAACTCTCATTACATAACACAGAATTAATAATGAAATTTCTGGTTATAAAACATGATAACAAGCAATGTTGAATTTGACGTTTAGTCGAGTCATAAAAGGTGATGTACGAACATATAGATCAGGGTTGTGGAATATCTTTATCAAAGATCATCTCCAGACAGTCTTTGAGGTCTCTAACTGTTCCAAATCTTGCAACCTCGCAACCTAACCACACCGGCCTCCTCTCAAATCAATATGGTCAAATCCCACAAATAAAAGCATTGTGTCTCCAAAAGGATACGGGGTTCAGGCTCGACATACCCATATAGATTTTCAAGTTCGTTGCTGTCTTCTGGACATATAAACTCTTAGCCTCAAAAACACAACATACTAGTTAACACTGCAGCCTACAATTTCACCTGGACAACATTCATGACTACCCACAAATCCAAATGGGTATGTTGCCTGAATTCCATGCCTCTTGTGTCTTTCTTTCTTTTCCCTCGATCCACTCCCTGCATGGGTTGCCACGCGTAGTTCGTTCGTCGTCGATTCACTTACGGCACACCCCCATAGTGAGTAATAACAATTTCACTGCTGTCGATTTTTATTTTCCTAAACGTTAATGGAATGGGTATCTGAGTAAAGGGATAAGAAATACGGCATCAAAATTGGCTAGAAAGTCTGCCAACACCTCAATAATGTCTTCCTCTGTTGCCCCTGTAGTGCCGCTCCCCTCTGTACCCTCCATACCCACCACGGCGGTGGTCGCCCCTGTCCCTGTGACCATGGCCATGGTATCCTCCTCTGTGGTGGCCACCGCCGCCCTCATGCTGGGGCGGTTGGGGGATTGGCTCTTCAACCTCGACTTCGTACTCTTCGAATTCTTCCTTAAAGTATTCCGAGACCATGGCCTGTTCCCTTCGCGCGCTGTCGGGGTCAAACACGAACCGCATAGTCCCGTCTTGCCCGCGTGCCGAGCGTCGTCCTGAGGCGTCCCCAGGCCAAGATCCTGTCGTCGCAGGTGACGTGTCCGAGGCCGGTGTGGAAGGCTGAGGGTCCTCGGCCTCGCACCGGACGCAAAAGTGCAGGTACCGGGGCTCAAAGGCCTTTTCGAGGTCGTTATTCAGGCGGATCTTGATGTCGATTATCTTGTTGAGGTCGAACTGTGTTCCCAGCTTAGTCGACTTAGGATGCTGAGCGTAAAGGTCCAGTATGTCAAGCATAGTCTCCATAACGGCGCCACGATGGTACTGGCGTCTCTTGGCTGCAAACTCGTGCACTTTTTCGAGATGCTCCTCCCGCATCAGCGCCGTCAACTCAACAATTGCCATGACCATGGAAAAAGTTGTGCGCTTGATAGGTACAAAAGTCTTGTACATGTCGATGCACATGGCGTAGGCGGTGGTGAAAAATTCCTTGCCCTCTTCCTTTCCGAGGATGCTTCGGACAACCTTGACAAGCAGTTTTTGCGGATATCGGGTTCGGAAGTCAAAGCCAATAGTCTCGAGGATGAGGCGCTCCAGGCAGATGATTATTTTTCCGGGAGACTCAAAGATCTAAGCGTGGTTAGCCACATCCAACAGCCAAAAGTCAGACCACATTGCCAACATACTTTATCATCAGGGGCCGTCGGCTTCTCTGGGTTCTTGACATTATACGCAGCGGCAAGAATTTCCTTCGACTTCTTGATAGTGTCTTCAACCTTGCAGGCCACAAACAGCGAGGCGAGGGCGGCGTCTTGGTAGTTGTATTCGGCGTCGCGGAAGTTGAGTCGAAACTTGTGGAAGTAGGTGCATGCGGTATCGAAAGAGCGCACGGGTCTATCATGGTTAGTGCCATGTCACAGTCGAGGGTCAAAAGAGCCCTCTGGGCGTGGCGGAACTCACAGTTGTAGATACTCCCGAACATTGTCAATCAGCTGCACGCCCTGCAACCGGTAGCTGTCTTGTCGCGCAGGGTCGCAGCCATTGTCCTTGAGCAGGCGCCGGAGCTTTAGCTCCGTGGTGTATTGGTTCGAGCTCGAGATGAAGCCGGGGTGAGGTCCAATCTTGGCGAGAGCGTCCTCGTTTGCGTTGGCCGGTCGGTCAGAGTCCGCGGGCGCCATCGTGGTTCGGGCGGCGGGTTCGGGCGGTCGTCAGTTCGGTCTGAGAGGGGGGGGGGTCGTCTCGCCAGTTTCGTGTCTCAGGGGATCGCGGCAGCTCTGATCTTGGTCGTCGTGGGGGACGGTCAGCGCGGTGGAGGTTGCCTGGGCAAAAAATGGTGGAGGGACGTGGGGAAGGCTGCAGAGCTTCGAGTTCAACCAAAATGTCGTCAGGGTGATTTCAAGTTCCACCTCTCGTATCCATAAATTCCCCAGTCCTTATTTCCCAGTAAATCGCAAGAATCGGGCGAAAATCAAGGCGTTGTGGTAGAATGCGATCCTAAGCCATCAGTTCGCCATCGTAGAGGTCGTTGACGGAAGTTGTCGTGACAAGGCTGAGGGATTGGTGGCGCTAAAGCTTGCCGGAGCACAAGCCACATGATCACCAGCCACATCCAGGGCCAGCCTTGTTATCAACCAAAGCATCATAACGACACAGCCTATCAATAGGAAAATCAGTTTAGCCGCGCAGATACAACAGATTCCATCAAAGATTGTGGTGAAATCTCCATTTTTGTGACTAATTTTATGAGAATGGCTGTGCATATAAAATGAGGCAATCCGGTCGGCACCGCCATGCTTGAATTAATTGACTGCTAAGGAGGATCTACATTTGAAACAGAAGATACGTACGTAGCATCACACTCAACCGCCCTCAAAATATTAATACGCGGACCCCTTAAATCCGGAATTACATGGCAATAGTAGATACAACCCTGAAGATCTACCACTTTAAACTACAAACAAGCGTAGGGGTTTTCAATCTTCTCACCCTACCTACCCTGGAAGCCGACATTATTTGCATGAAATTTGCACTCTTTCCAGGACCAGCCACACACTCATTTCACGTTCAAGTATTGGTGGCAAAATTAAAATATCCCTCCGATCCCATATCCTCGTCTAGTCTGGTAGTAATCTGGGGCTTGAGACGGAACAATGGTGAGGGTAGCATTGGATGGTACCGCACGTTGCACATATCCTCTACTCTGATCTACAATCCTACCTACCCCTGGATTGATACAATGTTTACACTGTCCGTTTCGAAGGCTGGCATAAAATGAAACAACGACAAAAGGACTTTCTTAAAAAATGATTCATAAAATATATTTTATTACGAGTTAAGAAAAAGTGTTCAGGAGACTGAGCCCTAATGGTAATGGAGAATCTCGGCGATAACAGAACATCAGTCTACGACAGAAAGTAGGCGTCGTCAACACCAGGTGGCGCAGAGCCAATGCATAACCAGAGATGACGAGGCCTCATTGCCAAAGGAAAGTCATCTAGATCGGCAAACAATTTTTTTCATGCGGGGGTTGAGGCATAATTCACAGGCAGGTTGGGATAAAAAAAGTGGCATCAACTTGTACTATATTTTCACATCTATCTTTAGTACCACACATTCGGACGCTCGGTGGAAGTCGGCGGCGTCCGTGCTTGTGAATAAGCGAGAGGCCAAGCAAGTGTCTTTGTGGAGACTTGCCCTGGTCAGTTTCACTTTTATCAAAAGAAACAGAACCAAGGGGATATAACTGATGTGCATCAGTTAGTCTGGATGCTGCGAGCAGGGGTTACCATGGGTATAGGAGCTCTTACCAGAAGAAACCAAAACAACGCTCAAAGGGCCGATTGTCACCAATGACGATGATCCAAACTCTTTAGCATCAATACTCGAACACGGGGTATATGTCTGATAGATTGTTGTTCGCATTCGGGGATGGGATGGCTGCGATCGGTTGGATGCGCCATTGTGTGGCATGGCCGGAATTCGAATTTATGTTTCATTCCAGATCCGTCGACGAGACGGTAGGAGTGTGGTACTCGCCATCCAAAGGCTCGGCGAAGGGCAGAGGGATGGCGACGGCCAGGGCGGCAAAAGCGACGGCGAAGAAAGCAGAGGCGTTCATTTTGGCTGTAGTTTGCAGAGAAGAGTCGGGAGAAGAGATAAGGTTTGATAGTGTGGTCGTGTAAATGGGTATTTGTTAAGTTGGTGTGGTTGGTATGGTATCACAATGTGAGTTCAAAGTGCAGAAAGAATCGAAAAATGCTGTTATGGCAACGAGGAGGAGAGTCAATGAAAGAAGTAATGAAATGTATCTTTTGTGAACCTTGCTCGCAGAGCGTGGTAAGGAATGTCTTTGAATGTTTGGATGAGAGAATGTGAGTTGGTTTGGATGAAAACAAAGCCACCACAAGAGGCGGTCGGGTCATCGGTTTTGAAGACGGAACATCGGTCGAGCGACAAGGGCTCGAATGACGGAGTCGTCACCAGAGAGTCGTCGTCAGCCAGATTCGTGTCGTGGGGAATAAAACAGGAGACTGGCAACGGCCAGGATGGGGACATGGGGGGCTCTCCACCGGGGTTTCAACAAGTTTCAGAGGAGGACGAATGGTTCGTGGTTGATGGGATGGATTGTCCGTTTTTGCCGCTAGTCGGGACTAAATTGCATGTCACTGCCACATATGGCGATGGAAAGGAAAATGCATACGGTCCTGTATTACTGGAAAGTTCCGTTGGCGGGAGGATATTAGTGCAGACGGCTGTCGCCGCCGGGTGCGAGTGCAAATGTCTTGTCTCCTCCTCGACTGACGTTGGTTGCGCCCATTGTCGTTCCAGTGTAAATGACAGACCTGCAAGGCATGTGCACGGTGGGAATAGGGAATAGGGAATAGGGAATACGCGTACCAGGCGACCGGGGCGAGCAAAGTGCGTGCGAGAATGCGGAACATCTCCCATGCCGTCTGGGCCAATGGGAGGTGGCCGAGCCCATGGGGCTGCAGCGCTTGGTCGTCAGCTCCGCCTGTCCCGCCCCGACCCGTCGACGATGCAGGGACGGGACGCTGACCATACAAGACAAAGACAAGCTTGCCGTGAAGCTATTGTTCTGTCCAACTTTCTTATTGTTCCCTCATTAATTACCCCACGGAGCCCGATCCGTCCGAGTCGAGACGGTGTTGACGAGTCTCTTGCTGCTGCGCCCAGTACAACGGCCGTCTAATCTCCCTTCTCCCATCCACCATCTGCCGCGACCATCATGTATCCCGCGTCGCTGCTTCGGCTGGCGGCCCTCGCCCTCGCTACCCACTCCTCCTCTGCGTCGCGCATCCGCACCGCTGACGACGACGTCGACGACACTCCCCTGCCCCTCGTTATCTGGCACGGCCTGGGCGATGCCTTCAACGCGGATGGCATCAAGCAAGTAGGTGACCTCGCCGAGGTCATCCACCCGGGCACTTTTGTCTACAACGTCGCCCTCGCCGACGATGGCAACTCGGACCGCAAGGCCACCTTCTTTGGCAATGTTACCGCCCAGCTCGAGAGCGTCTGCGAGGCCCTTGCCGCCCATCCCATCCTCTCCACCGCCCCCGCCGTCGACGCAATCGGCTTCTCCCAGGGCGGCCAGTTCCTGCGCGGTTACGTCGAGCGCTGCAACAACCCCCCCGTCCGCAATCTCATCACCTTTGGCAGCCAGCACAACGGTATTTCCCAGTTTAAGAGCTGCGGTACCACTGATTGGCTCTGCAAGGGCGCCATGGCCCTCCTGCGCTTCAACACGTGGAGCAGCTTCGTTCAGTCGCGCCTCGTCCCAGCCCAGTACTTCCGCGACCCCGCGGACTATGATTCCTATCTCGAAAACTCAAACTTCCTTGCTGACATCAACAACGAGCGGGAGAACAAGAACCCCACCTACAAGGAGAACATTGCCAAGCTGACCAACTTTGTCATGTACATGTTTGAAGACGATACCACCGCCATCCCCAAGCAGTCGTCCTGGTTCGACGAGGTCAACGGCACTGAGACCATCCCTCTGCGGGCCCGTCCAATCTACAAGGAAGACTGGCTGGGTCTCCGTGAGCTTGACCGTAAGGGAGGCCTCACGTTCCGATCCATCACCGGCGAGCATATGCAACTCACGGAGCAGGTGCTCAACGAGACCATGACCGAGTTCTTGGGCCCTTACAACAAGAAGTTCAACTCGGCTTCCAGTGATGCTTTCGAGTCAGAGGAGCTTTAGGTTTGTCAGTAGACTTGTATTTTGATGTTTTCTTTTTTATTATACCGGAATATGGCTCTAAGATTGGAAATTGGACATTGTACATGGGGTTCAACGGGTCGGTGCTAGCGTGTTCATACCACATCATCATCAATAAATGATAATTCAGTAACGCAAACCTTGACAATTCTCTATCTTATCTTTTGTCTTGTTTTTTTTGTATTCACCCAACGCCCAACACCTGTGCCCTGATTATGCGAGGTATCAATCCATAGACTTCTTCGCCACCGCCTTCTGCTTCCTCAACCTGCTCTTGCGGTCCGAGATCTGCTTGTCCAGGTTCTCATCATCGCCTGCGGGAAGCTGCTTCTTGGCCTTCTTCTTGGGAGCGGGAGATTCGGTCTCCTCCTTGCTCTCGAGCGACTTCCTCTTCTTGCCGATGTTGGCCTTCTCAGCCGCCTTGATGGCCTTGGCCTCTTCATCCTCGGTGATGACGTCCTTCTCGTCCACCCAGAGCTCGTCGGTCAGCCAGATGGGCAGGGCGGCGGTCTCGGGGCCCTTGATGTAGACGCTCTTCATGTTTCGCCACTTCTGGGGAACCCACTTCTCGACCATGGCAGTGACGACGGCATCGACGTTGTCGGCGATCTGCTGGGCGGTCCAGCCGGAGTAACCAATTCGGATAGCGGTGTTGGTTGTGGGGGCAAGGCTGACGAGAGCGGCGCCGATGGCCTTCTCGATTTCCTTGGCAATGTTGGCGGGTGTGCCGACGTTGACCTCTCCCTCAGTCTTTTGTCGCTTCTGCTTCTTGCCATCAACCTTGGGGACCTTGGCCTGCAGGACGACGGGGATGGGTCGCTTCTGTGTGGTCTTGTAGAAGGTCTTGCCCAGGACCTTGGGCAGGCGGTTGATTATACGGTCATCGCCGAGGAAAATGTCGTGCTCGGAGAAGAGCTTTCTCTGCGCCTCGTACTGGCCGAACTTGGCCTTGAGCTTTCCAATGTCGATAACTCGGGTGATGCGCTTTCCAAGCTCAGCCGGGAACTCCTCCGATGCAACAATGTTCTTGTACGCGCGCTGGGGCTCGGCGGTAATGAGACAGATGGTGGAAGACTCGTCGGTGTTCAGGGAGTGAGGGAGGACAATCTTGCCGGGCTGGAGGCGGGCCTTGTCGGCAATGTGGCGCTTGGTAGTCAGAGTGAGCCAGACAGGGGTCTCGAGAGGCTCATCGGCATCCTCGAGAAGGTTGCGCTTGGAGGATTCCTCCGACTTTTGCTTGGCCGCCTTCTTGATGTGAGCTAAGAGAGCCTTGGAGGCTTTCAAAGTCTAGCATCGCTGTTAGTCGTGCGGATGGATGGGCGCAGAGCTAGAAATTACCAACCTGGTCGGGGTCAATTGAGGCCACGGCGTTTGAGCCGGCAACAACAACATCTTTTGAGGGCGCCATTGTTGCGATCGCAAAATGTCTGCTTTGGATGTAGGACCTCAGGATCTTTTGATAGTGGGGGCTCTTATCGGCGCTGGAAAATCCAAAATTTTTTTCGCGGTCGGTGGTTGGCGGCCGGAATATGCAGCCTCCGAGCTCCGGGCTTGGCGCTAGCTGCTAGGCTCCATCATTGAGACCCAGTCGGCTTACCTAGTCACCTCGATGGCCTCATCCGCGATGACACAACCAGAACTACCGATGAGAACCAAGTTTCAAATATCTAATTAATAACCCAAGGCGTCTCTTAAAATTTATTACAATAACTTTCGCCTTTTAATTTCGTTATACCCAGCCAATATTTTTAACTACTCGGCATCAGTAGATAACCCCCCTGTCGTTTGCTGGGATGGCTCCGTCTGGACAAGACGCCGCACATCGAAGGGCCTCATGTGAGCAGTGCAGTATGGAGACCGCCGTTGAACTTAGGATATTTCTTACTGACATAAGGAGGACAAAAGAAGCTTAAATGCGATGGCGAAACACCACGATGTGGAAGATGCGTCAGTGCCGGTGAGGTATGCGAGTATTCGGCTCGGTTGCCTATGGGAAGACCCAAAAAGCGAAAGGTTCAACTCGAGGAGGAAGCACAGCCTAGAGAACCAGGTTCTATGAATGTGACTCCTCCGCTGTCTGTCGAGATGGACATCCTAAGCGAGTTGAACGGAGATATGGACCTGAACGGATTGGAATTCGGACCCAACATCGGGTTCGACTCCAGCATCGACCAAAACGTATGGGGGTATGTTTCATCGCGCCCATATTGGAAGCACATTCTGATTTTGCCACCAGCTGCGAGACGAATGTCTCTGTTGATGCAGACCTAACATTATTGGGTATCGATCCTGCATTTGATAAATCATCCTGTTCGTGTCTGGCGAGTATATATCTTTGCCTTGAGGAGACGCGGGCTCTTCAACCCGTACCGTTTTCGTCTGGAATCGCACAGCTGCGGTCCGTAATAGCCAGAACGTCCAGCATTATTCAGTGTCCCGTTTGCCCAACCCAGTTTATCTGGGCCATGCAAAACTCCCAATTGTTAAACACATTGTTAGCGTCGATCGCGGAGGGTTTTCGGAGACTTGCCCAATCCATCGACAACGAAACTCTGCGAGCGGAAAACAACAACGAGACCAAAACCTTATTCATAAGCGAGACACAACCGGGAATCTCAGACCTTCAAAATAGAGATGGAAACTGTGCTGCATCGGGACTGCCAGTCAGTCTCACCCCTAGGCAATGGGCATCTTTTGCAAAGGGTGCTGTGAAACGGGAAATTTTTGGTTCCGACGGCTCCTCTCCGGCCGCCTTTGCAAGTTTGCTTCAGTTGATGGAAGACAGACAACTTGGCTGGCACTCGGGACGGCTGCCTGCAGCTTGCGCTGCGCACCACAAATTCCACGGCAATTGGGAAACTAAAGAGCCATTCTGCGTGATGTTTATCAGGCATACTAAGAACATCATTGACCAGCTTGAGCTGGATACTTGAATTTCGGATGATTTTTTCTTGACGAAGGTGTCTCACGCAGACGTCTGAAATCAAGCCTGAGATTTGTATGCGTCGAATCTCTCAGAGATTGCGGTTGGATTATCCTGGAGCACGTATTTCGACAATTCACCTCGCTGTAATCTCCGACTGTCTCGAAGAGACCGCGCCGACCCGCGGAGCGCATTCGTGATTGGCTAGAATTGCATGACTAAGTCACGAAACCGCATGCGGAAGATGTCTTGCACGTATCCTGGGATACCGTTTCCAAATATCGCAATAACAAGCTTTGGCAGTGAGGCCGAGTTGTACAGATAACTATTTACTTGCAAAATTTGCCCTCTACGTTTAAATTTGGCCTTTGTATGGATGTGGAAATGCGGGAGGCGGGGAGGGGCTGGAGATGTTTGTTTACGTGACGGATCCAGGTAAGAACCAACGTCGCGGGAGGGCGATTGGGCATGAGAGGCTTGAAATTGTCTTATTAAGGTTACTTACCCTATGTTTATTTTGAAGAATTTGTAGATGTGGCCTGTAGACCACTCAAGGGGGCTTCGGCCTCTCGTGGCAAGCCCAAATAACAGCTCCGGGTGTCCCACTGTTTAGCGCATCAATCGCCACCCGAATCAAGAAATGCGGATTCAGGGGTGGACGAATGACGGGGCCGTCCCGTGTCACTGGCCGTATCCGCACGTGGCGGTTGATGAGGCTTAAACCGGTTGGGTATCCCAAGACAGACGATGAGACAGCTCCTCGTGCCGGAAAAGGTTGCTCCTGGAACATCATTTCTACTTTTGGGACACCTGTTCTGGTCTAAAGATGGGTCTGGTATAGAGCCCTTGCTCGCATCCTGAACATCGATCCCGCTCGTGGGGTCGACCAACACCGTCCCCCCAGGTCAGAATGCAGTTAGCAAACCAAACCGCCAACAGCTCTGGCAGAAAATAAGGTGCTACTATTTGGCCGTCGATAAGCCATTGGGAATAGGCATTCCTTGGCATCGGAATGTTTTAGATGATCTTTACTGTCTTGAATGATGTCATTCCTATCGATACCCGCTTTGGCTGTGTATCCCTTGTTGCTACTGTCCAAGCACGTACACATTCCGTGGTGATTGCCTATGGATACAACGGATATTTCCAACAAGAGAGACAAGAGTCGATGGAGTATATAAGAGATGGCCAGTCGCCTCCAATCGATTGCTTTCCCCTCATCATCTCACACTCGATCACCTTTTTAGCACGCGCACTGGTTGCTTGCTGCTTTTGTTTATAAATTCTTTTTATTGGTAACTATTAATAACTATTGCAAATATGAGGTCGTATTTACTTCTCCCGTTACTCTTAGACGGCGTTATTTCAGCCCCGGCTGGCAATAACGCTGTGTTAGAAGAGCGCGAGGGGGCTGGACCTGAAGCTCGAGCAGTTAATGCAGTCTCTGACCCGTTGGGACTCGGAGGTGTGATTAATGGATTACTCGGCGGCGGTGCCGCCGTGTCATCCAGCTCGAGCAAGGCGACTACGACAACCACGACTAGTACCGCCAAAGTTTCGACTGCCGCGGGTACCACGACGGCGATCAACCCTCTGAATATAGCAAATGCCATTAATGGCCTGCTGGGCGGAGCTGCTTCATCTCAGAGTACTACCCTCGTTGTCGTCACAACTAGCACCGCTCCAAACCTTGTCAACGTAGCAGCGAGCGCTGCGCTGAGCGCTGGAACAACTGCTCTAGGTGCGGCAGTCAGTGCAGGAGCCAATGTCGGAGCACAAGCGATCTCGAGCGCTGCCGCCGCAAGCATTAATTTGGGTGGCAATATTAATCTTCTTGGTGGGGGATCTGGTGCTTCCTCCAGCTCCAGCTCCAAGAGTAGCTCGGCCGCGGCGGCTGCTCCTACCACCAGTGCCGCTGCCGCATCTGTTGCTGCTGTTCCTACAACTACGTCGGCAAACATCATCAATAACCTCCTGTGCGGTCTCTTTGGTGGCTGCAACTCAGCAACGAGTGCTGCTGCTGTCATTCCTACTAGTAGCGCTGCTGCCGCTGCCGCTGCTTCTTCTAGCTCTCACAGCAGTGCTGCCGCCGCCGTTGTTCCCACAACCAGTGCTG
Organism: Calonectria multiphialidica; assembly: GCA_020623665.1. NCBI lineage: Eukaryota > Fungi > Ascomycota > Sordariomycetes > Hypocreales > Nectriaceae > Calonectria > Calonectria multiphialidica. Next base: position 167,018 of record JAHVYC010000005.1, on the reverse strand, counting down.
CCGCCGCCGTTGTCCCAACCACCAGCGCTGCTCCTGTAGCTCAGACCAGTGCGGGCAACATTGTCGAGAATCTGCTGTGCGGTCTCTTTGGCGGTTGCCCTTCTGCTGCCTCCTCCTCCTCCTCATCAAAGACTAGCGCCGCTGCTATTGTTCCTACCAGCAGTGCTGCTGCAATTGTTCCCTCTAGCAGTGCAGCAGCCGCTGTTGTTCCTTCTAGCAGTGCTGCTGCTGCTGTAATTCCCACAACTAGTGCCGCTCCTGTTGTTCCCACTACTAGCGCCGCGGCCGCCGCTGCTCCCACCACCAGTGCGAACCCTATTAACCAACTGCTGTGCGGTCTCTTCGGTGGCTGCAATTCAGCAACGAGTGCTGCTGCTGTGGTTCCTACTAGTAGCGCTGCTGCCGCTGCCGCTGCTTCCTCTAGCTCTCACAGCAGTGCTGCTGCCGTTGTAATTCCCACAACTAGTGCCGCTGCTGCTGTTGTTCCCACTACGAGCGCGGCCGCGGCCGCTGCCACTACCAGTGCTGCGAACCCTATTGACCAAGTGCTGTGCGGTTTATTCGGTAGCTGTCCTAAAACGAGCAGCACTGCGATTGTTCCTACTTCAAACGTTCTTGGTGGAGGAAGTGCTTCTTCCAGCAGTGCTGCTGGCGCTGTTGTTCCCACTACTAGCGCCGCTGCGGCTGCTGCCACTACAAGTGCTGCGAACCCTATCAACCAACTGCTGTGCGGTCTATTCGGTAGTTGTCCCAGCACGAGCAGCGCCGCGATCATACCCACCTCGAATGTTCTTGCTGGAGGAAGTGCTACCTCCGCTGCTGCCGTGGTCCCAACTACTAGCGCTGCTAACCCACTTGGAGACTTGCTCGGAGGTCTGCTTGGCGGCGGCGTGAAGACCACCTCTGTTGGTTCTGCTGGTGCTGCCACAACTACCGCCGCCAACCCACTTGGAGACTTGCTCGGAGGTCTTCTTGGTGGCGGCAACGCTGCTACTACCGCCTCGAGCGGGAGCGGCACCGTCCCCTCTGGTACCACCAATCCTCTTGGAGACCTTCTGGGCGGACTCCTTGGCGGACTTACCGGTACTAACTTGACCAACTTGAACAGCAGTACCACCAACCCTCTCACCAACCTCCTGAATGGCACGTTGACCGGAGTTACTGGTGGCCTTACTGGCCTTCTAAACAGCACACTCGGACAGGGAACTCTTACCAATCTTGTCAACCAAACCCTGACTGGCCTCACTAGCGGTCTTGTCAATGCGACAAATAGCACAACCCCTGTAGATCTTGGTACTCTGCTTAACAGCACCTTGAGTGGAGCCAACAGTGGTCTTGGAGGTTTGATCAATGGCACATTGGGAAGCGGAGGCATTGTTGATCTCCTCAACCAAACACTGGGCGGTCTCACCGGTGGTGTCGGTAATCTTTTGAACACCACTTTAGGAAATGGTGCTGTCACGCAACTCCTCAACAACACCTTGACTGGAACCACGACCGGCCTGACTGGTGGTCTAGGCACGCTGCTGAACAACACCTTGGGAAGCGGAGGACTTATTGGCTTGCTGAACGGAACCGTGTCCGGAGTCAATGGCACTGGTCTCACCGGAGCTCTTAACAGCACCGACCCTCTTGGAACCTTGGTCGGTGGTCTTCTCAACGGTACACTAGGAGGCGTTACTACCGGCCTGAACAACACCCTTGGTGGCGTCACCACTGGTCTCAACAGCACCCTTACTGGGGTTACCACTGGTCTCGGTCTCGGTAACCTTGGCAGTACGCTTGGAGGCGTCACTGGTGGCTTGGGTAGCCTTCTAAACTCCTCTGATCCTCTTGGAAACCTACTTGGCAGTACTGTGGGTGGAGTCACTACCGGATTAGGCAGCCTTCTGAACACCTCTGACCCCGTCGGAACTCTACTCGGAAGCACTGTTGGAGGCGTTACTGGCGGTTTGGGCAGTCTCCTTAACACTACTGACCCGCTTGGAACCCTGCTGACCGGTACCCTGGGAAGTGGTCTTGGTGGTCTTGTCAACAGCACATTGGGAGGTGTTACAGGTGGCCTGAGTGGTCTGCTCAACAGCACTGACCCCGTCGGAACCCTGCTCGGAAGCACCGTAGGCGGAGTTACGACCGGTCTCAGCAATCTCCTCAACAGCAGTGATCCTATTGGAAGCCTGCTTGGCAGCACCCTTGGAGGAGTTACTGGAAGCTTGGGCAACTTGCTCAACACTACTGATCCTATCGGAAACCTGCTTAACAACACACTGGGAAGCGGAGTTGGCAACCTTCTCAACGGTACAATTGGAGGTGTCACTGGAGGCCTGGGAAGCCTGCTCAACAGCAGTGACCCTGTTGGAACTCTCCTTGGAAGCACCCTCGGCGGTGTTACCGGCGGTTTGGGCCAACTTCTCAACACGACTGATCCTGTTGGAAGCTTGCTCAATACCACACAGGGAGCAAACGGCCTCGGCAATTTGCTTAACAGCACTCTAGGAGGACTCACTGGAGGTTTGGGACAGCTTCTCAACAACACTGATCCTATTGGAAACCTGCTTGGCGGCACGCTTGGCGGTGTTACTGGTAGCCTTGGTAACCTTCTTAACACCACTGATCCTCTTGGAAGCCTTCTCAACAACACCCTTGGAGGAGTTACTGGAGGTTTGGGTCAGCTCCTTAACACTTCTGACCCTGTCGGCACATTGCTTGGTAGCACACTTGGCGGTGTCACTACTGGCCTAGGAAATCTTCTCAACACCACTGATCCTCTTGGTAACCTTCTTAACAACACACTCGGGGGGGTCACTGGAGGATTGGGTAACCTCCTCAACAGCAGTGATCCTGTTGGAAGCCTGCTTACCAACACACTCGGCGGAGTGACTGGCGGCCTCGGAAATCTTCTTAACACCACCGACCCTCTTGGAAGCTTGTTGAACAACACCCTTGGTAGCGTCGTTGGAGGTGTTACAGGAATTACCGGAGGCCTAGGAAGCCTGCTCAACAACACTGACCCTATCGGAAGCTTGCTTGGCAACACACTTGGTGGTGTTACTGGTGGCCTTGGTAGCCTCCTCAACACCACCGATCCTCTTGGCAACCTTCTAAACAGCACACTCGGAGGAGTCACCGGAGGTCTGGGTAGCCTCCTCAACAACACTGACCCTCTCGGAAGCCTTCTTGGCAACACACTTGGCGGAGTCACCAGTGGCCTGGGTAGCCTCCTGAACTCCACTGATCCTATTGGTTCCCTTCTTAATAACACGCTAGGTGGAGTTACAGGAGGTCTGGGTAGCATTCTCAACAGCACTGACCCTCTTGGAACTCTGCTGAACAACACACTCGGCGGCGTTACTGGAGCTCTGACTGGTCCTCTTGGAACTCTGCTTAACAACACGTTGGGAAGTGGAGCTGGAGGCCTGGGTGGTCTCACCAACAGCAGTGATCCTCTTGGAAGCTTGCTCGGAAGCACTCTTGGTGGAGTCACCAGCGGCCTTGGAAACCTTCTCAACAGCACTGATCCTCTTGGAACTCTGCTTGGAAGCGCAGTTGGCGGAGTTACAGGGGGATTAGGTAGCCTTCTGAACAGCACTGACCCTCTCGGAAGCCTGCTGAACAATACACTTTCAAGTGTTGTTGGAGGTGTCACAGGTATTACTGGCGGCCTCGGGAACCTCCTCAACAACACTGACCCTATCGGAAATCTCCTTGGAAGCACCCTTGGAGGGGTTACTAGCGGTCTTGGAAGCTTGCTTAACAGCACAGACCCCGTAGCTAGCCTACTTAACAACACTCTTGGTGGGGTTACCAGTGGTCTAAGCAACCTTCTTAACACTACCGACCCTCTTGGAAGCCTCCTTGGAAGCACACTCGGTGGAGTTACCAGTGGTCTTGGCAGTCTACTGAACAGCACTGATCCCATCGGCAGCCTGCTCAACAACACACTAGGTGGCGTAACAGGGGGACTTGGCAACCTGCTTAACACTACCGACCCTCTTGGAAGCCTGCTCAATAACACCCTCGGCGGAGTCACCAGTGGTCTTGGAAGCCTGCTTAACAGCACTGATCCTATTGGTACACTGCTCAACCAAACTGTGGGTGGAATCACCGGCGGTCTAGGACAGCTTCTTAACAACACTGACCCTCTTGGTAACCTCCTTAACCAAACCCTGGGAGGAGTCACGGGTGGTCTAGGCAGCCTGCTCAACAGCACTGATCCCCTTGACAGCCTGCTTAACAACACACTGGGCGGAGTAACCGGAGGCCTGGGCAACTTGCTCAACACTACCGACCCTCTTGGAGCCTTGCTTGGTAGTACCGTAGGAGGAGTCACTGGTGGTCTTGGAAGCCTGCTCAACAGCACTGACCCACTTGGAACTCTCCTTGGTAGCACGCTCGGCGGTGTTACTGGAGGTCTCGGAAATCTGCTCAACAGCACTGACCCTCTTGGAAGCCTGCTCAACAACACTTTGGGCGGAGTTACCAGCGGCCTCGGCAGCCTCCTCAACAGCACCGACCCTCTGACAAGTCTACTGAACAACACTCTGGGAGGTGTCACTGGAGGCCTTGGTAACCTTCTCAATACCACCGACCCTCTTGGAAACCTTCTTAACCAGACTCTTGGAGGAGTTACTACCGGCTTAGGCAGCTTGCTCAATACTAGCGACCCTCTTGGCAACCTACTCAACCAAACCCTTGGTGGAGTTACCAGTGGCCTTGGAAGCCTGCTTAACAGCACTGACCCTATCGGCAACCTTCTCAACCAGACCCTTGGCGGTGTCACTGGTGGCCTAGGAAGCTTGCTCAACAGCACCGATCCTCTTGGAAACCTCCTTAACCAGACTCTTGGTGGCGTCACTAGTGGCCTAGGAAACCTACTAAACACAAGTGACCCTCTTGGCAGCCTGCTTAACAATACCCTAGGAGGTATCACTGGTGGCCTCGGAAACCTACTCAACAGCACTGATCCTCTTGGAAGCCTGCTCAACAACACTCTAGGAGGCATCACCGGTGGCCTCGGAAACCTCCTCAACAGCACCGACCCTATTGGAACCCTGCTGAATCAAACCCTTGGAGGTGTCACCAGCGGATTAGGAAATGTCCTTAACAGCACTGATCTTGGAAGCTTGCTCAACAACACTCTTGGCGGCGTTACCAGCCTTGTAAACAGCACACTCGGCAGCGGTCTTACTGATCTCACCAACGCCCTGAACAGCACTGTCGGCAACACCCTTGGTGGCATCACCAACCTCCTCAACAACACACTTGGAAGTGGCCTGAATGATGTGACGAACCTTCTGAACAACACTTTGGGCAACAACCTCGGAGCTATCACCAACCTTCTCAACAACACCCTAGGTGGGCTTAATGGAACTCTTGGTAACAGCATCAATGGTGTTACCAACCTCCTTAACAACACACTAGGCAGTGGCCTTGGTGATATCACAAACCTCGTCAACAATACACTGGGTGGTCTTGGAGGCGCACTAGGCAACAGCCTTGGCAACATCACAAACCTCGTCAACAACACCCTGACCGGCCTCGGCAGCACATTGAACAACTCTCTTGGCGATATTACCAACGTCCTCAACAATACGCTCGGAAGCGGTCTCGGTGATGTTACTAGCCTTCTCAACAACACATTGGGTGGCCTTAACAACACACTGGGCAGTAGCTTGGGTGATATTACCAACCTTCTCAACAACACTCTCGGAAGTGGTCTCAATGATGTTACCGGTGCCCTCAACAACACACTCGGAAGTGGTATCAATGATATCACAAACCTCTTGAACAACACCCTAGGAAATGGTCTTGCCAACCTCGGCAACCTCAACAACCTCACCGATTCCTTAGGAAACGGCCTGTCTGGCCTGAACAACCTCACAAACAATCTCAATGACCTTTCCAACCTTCTCAACAGCACACTTGGAAACGGTCTTGGCAATATCCTAAACAACACCTTAGGAAACAGTCTCGGCGACCTTACAAATCTTCTTAACAACACTCTTGGAAGCCTAAATGGCCTCAAGTCTCTCACTGATGCTCTCAACAACACTTTGAGCAACCTCGCAAACCCTCTCTCGAACTCATTCCCTGTCCTCGCTGCCTTCGACAACACCAATGCTCTGAAGGGCCTTGGTGCAGACCTACCTAAGTATTCTAAGGTTTCCAAGGTTGGCAAGGTTGGCAAAGGCAAGATTCGCAAGATGCGCTTGAGCCGAAATGAGCAACAAGACGTCGAGGTCTAAGAAGCATTGCGGGTTCTCTGTGTTTTCTCTCGTTTGCTGAGCATAAAAAAAACACGTCAAAGTTGAATAATGGTAATTGTGGTGCACGGGCCCTTAATATATACTTATAATATCTGGTCACAGCAGCTAGAGGTTATCATTATTATCTGGGTCCCGTTAGCATAGGAATATTGGGTAATAAAAGACGTGAAAAAAAATCAAGTGCCTCCAATAATCAAAGTGACGTTCCCCAATAACATTGAACTCTACTTCCCACATCCCTCAACACTAGTCATGCATCAAACATTGACTATGCAGAACTATTTTCCTTCATCCAGCTTTAATATCCAAAGGGGGCCACCAGCGAATAGCAAGAACAACATTTATCCTCGAAATTATAATATTAACTGCCTCTTGATTGGCGCCATCTTTCCCCATGAATAACCAGCAACCACGTCATAAACCCAGTTACTGAAATGAACAGGCCCGAAATTGTGCTAAACCAACCGACCCCAATAGATTGTATTGCAGGCAAGCACACCGCAGTCCCCACAGCAGCAAACAAAAACCGTGTCAAGTAGTTTCCAGCTACCACAACAGAGCTCTTCCCTTTGTCTTGCATAACATCGATACAGTATGTATTGAGACTAGGAAGGCAGAACAATTGAGTGAAGCCTTGAAGAAACATCACAATGACGATTAGAGGAATACCACCGACTTTCTTCTCGACGCCCCATCCATAAATGATCATGCAGGCTGGGACAACGATAATCATCACCAGAACGGCGGCATTGAGACGGTCCTCCGGCACCCTGCGTCCTCGCTTTTTGATGTATTTAGCAACCATGTAGTCAGACCACCGACCACCGAAAAAGCTGCCAATTAAGTACCCACTACCAGGGGCTAGGTAGAAAAGAGCAGATTGCAATGGTGAGGTAAGATTGAATCGTGGATTCAGGACATGTCGGATTGGGGTAAGAAGTGAGTATTGGTTCCAAATGAGCGATGAGACCGCAAGAGCAGCAATCCAAAGGTTTGGGTACGTAACTAAGGGTCGAAGAACTGTCATCGGGTTGATAAGGGACCCTAGTTCAATAACGAAGTTCAAAACCCCACCCTCAGTACTAATTGGCTTCATTTCATGTACAGTCTCTGGTAGCAGCAGCAAAACCATTACTGCTGCAAAGCCTGAGAGTCCGGCGATCAGCCAGAAAATAACCCTCCAGGACGCAAAAGTAATGATAACACCTCCAATGAAGGGCGCTATTGTTGGTCCAACGAGGATGCCAGACATAAACCAGCTTAACGCTCTACCACGTTCGGTTGGTGGATAAATGTCCCCGATTACAACAGAGCCGACAACCAGGAATGCCGTGCCTTGGAAGGCTGTCAGCATCCGAAATATGAAAAAAGCCGCCAGGTTAGGAGACGCTGCGGTTCCGATACTGCAGATTGCAAGCATGACGCTGGAGATGAGAAAGATCCAACGTCGGCCAAAGCAATTGGCGAGAGGACCCCAAACCAGAGGACTGATTGCCATGAAGACGAAAAAAAGAGCATTTGAGACATTGATAATGACGCTCGTAGTTGCAAATGCCGAGGCGATTTCGGGAATGGCCACTAGAAGAGCTGTCGAGCTGAAGGGCGTCACCACTCCACAGAAACAGAGGGTGATGACAATCCCAAGCTTCCGGATTGGGCTGAACTTTTTGTAAACATCCTCCGTTTCTGTCCCTATAACTTCACGACCTTGTTCGCAAGGCTCATTCTTTTTTTCTGGCTTATGGTTCTGACGTTCCACATCTGTTTCTTCGAGCTGAGTTGGACCGACTGGTTGAGTTGGGCTTTCATCACAAGCTGAATGCGCGTTTCCGGACATGGTGAAGCAATAACGGCGATGATTTGACGCGGTTTACTTTATATTGTCATGATCGATGTAAATCTCAAACACCGCGCAGACTCCGTGTTGGTCCTGGAGGAATTTGGCAGGGTAGTAGAAGGAAATTTCTTGAGAGCGGCGGTGCGGGTTAGTTAAAACAACAGGATTTTAACTTGCATCGGTGCAGAATCCGCGAACCCGGCCCCTGCTCCGTAAACGATCAAAGGGTGAGCCTGATTGGCACAGGAAACGCGATATCGGCGGATCCTTCTGAAAGAACTCCATCACCGAACCGTAAGAGGCAAACCCCCAGGTCCACTTGAGGCAAGGTTTCTTTTTCGGGAACAAGCCTCGGGGATACTGCGAACGCTAGAGCTTGATCATTGACGAACATATTTTTGAGTCTAAAAAATTACGCGAGCAGGAGGACGAGTCCGGGATGGCCCATCAAAGGAAGATACTCAGAAAATGCCAGTAAATGTCGTGTTGCCTTGCAAAGCAACCCGATCCAACACCTTGAGACGTTTACTCTACCACCAATGCCTTCAAATTTTCTTTTCGCTAGTTCGCTCGTATCTATCATCACCAATTCTGTAAGTCAAGCTTGCAGCATTTCCGCCGGCCATGATCCACCGAATGGCCCACACTTTACAGACCGCCGGAGAAAATTCCGTCCTCAATTCCCCATAATAAATTGGAGGATAGTTCGCATGGACTCAAGTGTATGAGAATCGCGAGTACATCAAGGTGAATTTAACAGAGGATTAAGGTTAATTGTTTCTTTGGTCAGGTCAAGTAATATGGACCAGCCCAGGCTGTTTGAAACCAAATATTGCTTCTGCCTGTTGGCTAACTACCTTTGTGGTGGCCAAGACTGGGCGCCCTCCTGAGAATGTCTGGTTGGACCGACTGCTCTTTTTATTTAACGAAACAAGTGCATGGGAATCGCAGCGTTCAATCAGAACGTGGTCTGAGGTCATTGTCTACCAAGTCCTCCAGTATGACCTGTCCCTTTGCCTCCGCCGCCTTTCTCGCTAGCTTCAACTTCCTCGTGTCTCTCTCGGTCTGCTGTGTCACCCACCAGGTGATCAATGTTACAACCATGCATGCGGCCACCAGACACATGGCGACTGTGAATGGGATGGTATAATGCGGCTCGTAAATGCTGCGGAAGATTTGGGGCCCAATAGCACCGCCAATCTGTCCGTAACTGTTCACAAAGCCAATAGAGAAAGCTGAGCCTGTGGCACGGCTTGTTGTCTGGACTCTCCATGGCCACATCATAGGAAACCAAGCGGCAGTGACAGCATTTCCAATCAATGTCGCCGCGTATACAGCGCCATTGTTAGGATAAGCGACTAGAACAGCATAACATGCTATAATAATTGCAAGAAAAGTCAATGGGTAGACAGGTCGTGGATAGCGCCCACTATCCGCGATAACTCCTGTGACGCCAATTACAATCAAGCTAGTAACAGTGATCGGAATGTTGAGAATCTGAGCCGTTGCGATATTTCTAATACGATTATTAGCATCGTATTCATAGGTGGGATTAAAGAGTAGTAGATTCGACAGTGGACTTACGTGAACCCCAAATTGGCAATGACCGTGGATTGATAGAATCGCACACCGCTAGTTCCGACCGTGTAAATAGCCCAGATCAAAGTAAAGAGCCATAGCCGTCTATCTTTCAGAGACGAAATAATCTCGCTCAATTTAAAGTCTTGTTCGGCAGCTCGGGGTGCATTTTGAGGCAATCGAGCTTGAATAAACGCCTTTTCCCGATCTGTCAACCAGGATGCCGTCTCTGGAACTATATGCTTTTAGCAAGGCCTTCTCGCAACATATGGGCTTGAACATACAGTCAGGAAGCAAAAACCATACTACTACGCTGAACGCAACTGTGACAACGCCTTCACAGAGGAAGAGCCTTTAATTGTCAGCTATAAAGTACGTTATCGCCCAGTTAGTTGGTAGAACTGACCATTGCCAACCAGAGAGTCCATATGAACCCGAGGCGTTGTCAAACGCAAAAGCCAGCAAACCACCGAAAATACCCGACATATTTCCACAAATATCTTCCACGGGTGTTAGTTTCTGGGGATTCCAGGCGTGTAGCAGCACAACTCACAAAAGTATAGTAATCTGAGAGACATCTCATCGGGTCGGTACCAGTAACACATCTGCAAAATAACGCCAGGGAACTGGCCAGCCTCAAACTGCAAAATATTCGTTATTTCCCCTATCTTTCAAGGCGAATATTTTTACTTACTAGGCCCAAGAAAAATCTCGTTATGTATATGCCAGTTTTGTTTCGAGCTGCGACATGGCACAGAAGCATAACCCCCCACATTGCCATGATCCGGGCCTGCCAGCGTGAAGGCAAAAATCTCTTCAGAAATAAGTTCGACGGGGCTTCAAACACAATATATGGGACCTGGTTCCGTCAGCGTCTTAATAAATCTTTCGGGTTCCCAGAAGAAGTACATAATAGAAAATTGTGAGCAGGTTGTACTGGTCAGAAGTCATTCCCAGCTGGGTCATAATGTTTTGGTCGGTTCCTTTGTTCATAATTCGTGCATTCGAGATCTTCCATTCGTCAGTTCAATATTTCATTCCCGCAAGCCAGTACCCATCTTACGTTGTCTGAATCAAGATTTTTAAACAAGAATATCAACGAGCAAAGTGGCATCAAATGCCAGTCGATTCTTCTCAGCAGTTTCTTCTCTTCCTCGGGTGTGAGAAAGACCCTAGCTGCCATTCTCTCTGCATCGTAGCCCGCAATTGGCCCCTCCCTCACCTCCTCTTCAATAGGTTCGCTTCGCTTGGCATGCTGTGAGCGGTCATCATCGCTGATGTTAAGATTTTCCGGAGAAGGTGCACCGGGTGATCGAGTTTCAGCTCTCGATGCCATATTTGTCGTTATTGCCACTCCCAAAGCCAGTGCCGTATGTATTAGACATTCACCACGTCGACTAAATAGTAGCATGCGGCAATAATTCCCATACCCATGCACCGTCAATAGAATAATTGCGTTGCATTATGGCGAAGGGCTTATCTGGGTCAATCCTGAAGTACCAACCACCTGCTACTACCCAAAAGCGGAATCCTGGTGGTATTGGCGACGCATTGGTAGTTTCATATGCAGGATCCGCGATTGCGTAGTACTCGCATATCCCACTAATTCCCGGTGTTCATTCGACTCCGCGGCCCTGACTGGACACTTGACTATTTCGCAATACTCTTTTGAGATGACGCGATACATGCTTGAGAAGTGACATTCGCCGATCGCACCAAAAATGATTTGGCGAGGAATAGCTATCAAGCACAATTGGCAATAGTTTAATTATCCCAGGTTATACCCCAGAAAACAGAGAATTGGGTCTGGAAGCATGCGAAAATACCAAAAACCAACCTAAAAAAAACAAGGAGAAGCATCGCACAACATGACGGCCATAACTTCAAGTCTCCCAGTACCCACCTCCTACACTCAAGCTAATGAGACAACTTTTGAGTGTAAGTAGTCAATTCAACCAGGTGCACTGTTTTAGTTTTGTTTTGACTGTATTATTCAGTGGACTGGGCGGACTTAGTCACGCTGGATCTATCAAAATTCGATCAACCAGGTGGCAAACAGGCCCTCGCAGAACAGTTGTTTGATGCAATCCAAAAAATTGGTAATACCGGGATTGGTTTCCCAACTTAATCTACCCTATTAATACATCTTAGGCTTCTTTTATATCATCAATTTTGGATTGAGCCAAGAAGAGGTTGATCGTCAATTTGCGATTGGTCGGGATCTATTCGAACTATCGACAGATGAAAAGCTGCAGTATCGTGCAGAACTTGAAAAGGGCGGTTACAATGGGTACAAGCCCTTGGGTCTCAGAGTGAGTGATAGCTCTTTTCTTTTTTGCAATCGATCTCATTGTAACATTTCTCCAGGAAATTCGTCCAGGGGTATTCGACAACACTGAAATCTACAATATCCCCAAATTTATTCCAGAATTGGAGCGAACCCATCCCCAGATAATTATCCAGAACCGTGCCGAAATTGAGAAATTTTCTCGGCACATCCATCATGACATTGTGGGCAAGCTTCTTGTTCTCTTTGCCATCATCTTAGAGCTTCCGGATGACTACTTTCTCAAAAGTCACCAATATGAAACCAAGAGTGACTGTCATTTACGATACATGAAGTATCACCATCGATCAGAGGAACAGAATCAAGAGCTTGGGGACGTATGGGTCAAAGGCCACACAGACTTCGGAAGCTTGACTCTTCTCTTCCGCCAACCCGTCGCGGCACTGCAAGTTAGAACGCCAGAAGGGACGTGGAAATGGGTGAAGCCGTATCCTGAAAGCATCACGGTCAACCTTGCCGACGCTCTTGAATTTCTCACCAACGGATTTCTGAAAAGCAGCATCCACCGTGTCATAGCCCCCCCACCAGATCAGCGACACATAGATCGTCTCGGGGTTCTTTATTTTGTAAGGCCCGAAGATCATTTGAAGCTTGAGCCCGTCAAAAGCCCCGTATTGGATAGGCTGGGGTACGACCAAGTAAAGGATGCCAATGTTGTTGGGATAACAGCCGGGGAATGGGTCAAAGCTCGTGTGGCCAAGGGCGTCGCCAAAGATAAGCCTCGCAGTGAAGTTGGCGAACAGGTCATTATCGGAGGCAGATCAGCTAAGTACTATGATTAGGGTTGAGGGCGGTTCAGAATATTAAATTGTCAATGTCGAAGCCCAGGGCAACACCACGATGCACGGTTGAAACATACGAAACTATTAAAAATTAAGAGTATATGACGGAATTCCTTAACTGCCCCATAAATATCCCGGCGGTCGCTTGTCCTAGTTGCCCCCAGTCGTTCATATTGTTGTGCAACGCCTCTGAACACAGCAAGTACATTAGATGTAACGAGTTCAATTAACCTCGCTTGAATCCTATCCTCACCATCCAAGTACTTCCTTCATCGCTCGGGATGTTATCACTCGAATACTGCTCATCACTCCGTGTTCTCGGAGTGGGGCCGCGTAGCTATTCGGCCTACGTCCGAAGCTCATTCATACCCAATTTCCAGTCGAGTAAATTTTGTTCCTAAAATGACAATGCATTTGGAATAGTATCTAATAAGGTTCATAAGATTACTTGTATTCCTTTCTTACTAAGTTATTATTAGTACATCAGCAACAAAATACATGTGTGGATGGGATACGACATCGAGGGAGAGCATTCACATCACTAGTTGGGGGTTCCCTTTTCGCCACCCGACTTAACTCAAAATGCTCACACCGCGCTTTTTGAGGGGCGGCATGTTTATTATACCAGTCATTTGAGAATTTAAACAATTGTTCTCTTGAAAATGTATCTGGTTCGTTGCCTGGCTCAACAGAAATAGACATCACCTCGGAACACATCCGCAATTGGCTTAGGTAATGCGGCGTTTAAATCGTCCGTCGGCCAAACTTATGGGAGGGGTCGAACATCCATCATCAATCTTCGTAAACAATATAACGTATCCAATCAATATTCCCAATACAAGTTATCCGGTTCTAAAGATGCCAATCTATCATTTCGGTATAAACTTCGACTGGTCACTGACTCGGTTTGGAAGATTAATGCTAACGAGAGATATCATAGTTCTATTCAAGCTCAAGCTTGGTGTCACTGAGGACCAGGTTAAAGAGATGCGTACTCTGGGGGAAGCCATGGTCGGTGTTATACCAGGCCTGAAGTCCTTCAACCTTGGCCCTCCGCTCGCGAGCACTGCTCATCGCGCGCAGGGCTATGACATGGCTCTTGTGACCGTGATGGACACCGAAGAACAGGTTCTAGCTTACGGCGGGCATCCAGCACACCAAAAGTATAGTTATTCTTCTTTTCCTCCTCTTTATTACACAAAACTAAATACCAATGGCATAGGCTACATAAACTTCGAGAGTCTCTTTGCACTGATACGTTGGCATACGACTTGGAATTCTAGCCTAGTAGCCTTCATTTTAGAGAAGGTATTAAATAAAATTTATGGAGATAACAGCCATTTTCACCATGCTCTGATCTGGATTCATCAATCTCACGGCCGTACTGGGTACAATGTATTTCTACAAAACAAAGGAAGTTTTATTAGGCCTCCAGCCCGTGAATATGAAATGAATTACCATGTGCATCATCCATACCCCTCAGCAGCACTGTTCGTATTGTTCAATAACGGTCAACCTTTTATATTCCGTTATCATTACGATATTCACATGCAAGCAAGTGCCAAGTGAGGTTACCCTAGACCTCCTGGCCTAAAGTTGGCATCAGAAATACTCATCTCTCAACCTCTTCCGATTTTGCTTAAATTCCCAAGCCTAGGATAGGTATATTGATGATTATAATGGAACTGTAGGTAATTATAAAAAGAGGTGACATATGTGGAGGCGGCATGGCCTCAAGTGAAAAATGATGAAACAGGTGCAAATAAACTACCAGAAATTTTGAGTTGTATTAACACAAATTGTTTATGTAGCTTTGTCAGTTTACATCCCATTCTATTCTTCATGAGGCTAAAGTGGGTTTATTGTTGCAATATCCAGCGTCGTGTATCTACCAGGCAGTGATATCCTCTACCTCTGCCTCTCCAAAAGTGCTTGACTTGGTCAATATGCCCACACTAGCCTCCTCGGGTGCATCGCCATCCTTGCTCATAATGTCCGGTAGCACCTCCTTGAGAAATCCGAGCACGTAGTTATTGACCTGTTCAAACTGTAGCAAGAACGCATCATGGCCCTCAGGGCTGTCGATACGCTCCAAACGTGCTCCCTTGACATGCTCTGCGATCTCCTGCTGCTCAGCGAAAGTGAACAGGCCGTCACTCTCAATACCCAAGACCAAGGTAGGCTGTTCAATCATTGCCAAGGCTTCTGCAATAGAGTCGGCCCTGTTCCTGGAGACATCATGAGTATCCAATTTACGGGTCATGGCAATGTAGCAGTTGCTGTCAAAACGCTTGACGAACTTGCCGCCCTGATAACGCAGATAGGATTGGGCTGAGAAGTAGGTTGATGTTGGCAACGAGTCTCCTCCAGTCAGGCTGCCCTTGCCTGGTCCGTGAAACTGCGGGTCCGCCGATTCGGCATTCATTGCAGGGGTTTGAGTGCCGGAGGATCCGTTGGAGGCAGCACCCTCGCCGCGGGAGGCACGCTTGACATTGTGACCGTCATTGTGGATATGGAAATGGGCCTCTGATGGGGTTGATGGCCTGGGTCGCTCCCGGATCGTCTGTACCTTGGAGGGATCAGGAATATTTCGGCCGAATCGAGACTCAAATGAATTGCGGCTTCGGTAGGTCAATAACGCCGACATACGGGCAGCACCGAGACCTGTCGAAGGAGGGTCGTCAAAGGGGTAATAGCCGTCGTCATACTTTGGATCGGCATAAATGCTCTGTCGTTGGGCCTCGCCCCAGCTGATACCCCACGCACTGTGCCTGCTTGATGTAGCAATTGGCACGATACATCGGATATAGTCCTTGCCAAAGTAGGCCCACTCTAAGACGAACATGCCGCCAAGCGAGCCTCCAACAACGGCAGCGACTTGCTTAACGCCAAGGTCATCCAAAACAAGTCGGTGAAGACTATGGAAAGTTAGAAACGGTGATATTCAATCAATATCATCACTACACTTACTTCACGTCGTCACGAATGGTTGTGAGGGGAAACTCGGGCCCGTATCGTCCTTTGCTGGGATCATTGTCCTTGGCTGTTACAGGGCTAGCGCTCCCATAAGGACTGCCCATACTGTTCATGCAGACGATGAAAAATCTCGAGGTGTCAAAGGCCCGTCCAGGTCCTCCGAGCAAAGGACCCCACCAGTCGCTCACATCAGCGCTGCCAGTGAGGGCGTGGCAAATGACCATGGCATTGTCTCCCTCAGCGTTAAGTTTGCCCCTGGTCGTATAGGCGACAGGGACATTGTGCAGGACCACCCCGGATTCTAGGGTGAACTCTGGAACGATTGCTATCTGCTGGTCTGGGATAAGAGCAGCAAACGGGTTCTCGGGCTGCGATTGCGTTCTTTCTTGCAGGTATTCAGTCACCGGTCTTTTGTATAGGGTGTGGTATGAGTCGGGACAGGGGTCAAGGGACATCAAGGCATCGAGCATGGCAGAGAATTGGGGCAGTGAAAAGAGAAGAAAAGCAACATATACTGACCATAGTGTGTCTTCTCGCCGCCATTGGGAACCGTGTCTTGAGCCATGGCGTAGTTGGCGTCTTTACCGCAGGAAACAGAAGCAAAGCAAGGTATAGTTTTCCAAGAAGTGATGTAAGACAGACAAGCCCGGTGTTATAGTTGCTGAAGACCGATGTCTCACTCAGGAAAAATGGACCCAACGAAATTGTCAGCCTTTAGCCGGTCTCAGCACAGATCTAGACTCGAGCAATGACTCCCGCAAGTTTGGCGAGAAAAAACCCCAGATGTTCGATGGCGTAATTCTCGAAGTCCCCAGAAGTCTATGTGACTCAGCCAATGGGGGACTCAGGGCCGGCGGTCGGAAAGGTTGATGGCGCTAATGCGGCCGGCACCGGGCTTCGGGGGGCTATTCCACGTGACCGCGCTGCGGCTAGAGAGGAGGTGAATGGGGGAGGTACGTACCATTCGCGTTCGGTTGGAAAGCTGCCTCCAGGTACCTGAGCCTGAATTGAGCGCTGGTCCGTGCATCCCCGTTTAGCGCAGTGGCAGCCTTGTCACCACCGTTTCCCCAGTAAGGCTGCCAAACCGTGACCGCGCGACACTCAAGGGAGCTTTGCTTGCTTGAAGTTTGCCGCATTGCATCGCCAACGCGAGAATCGCCGCCATCTCTCCGACGGCCCCAACACGGGCGCGCCCACTCACCACTACCGCTACTGTCATAATCTTCGGCAGCACCGGCGTGTCGGTCTCTTTGGGACCCGTTCGTTCCTTGTCCACGCGCCTCGCTTTGTTTTCAGGCTGCCTTGCTCAAGGAGCAAAGCCTTTCCTTACGCCATCACCACGCCAGTCCAAAAGGTAGTCCCCACCAACAAAGCCTCGCGCCATCTCCAGCATGTTGTGCGGCTCATAACATTAGTTGCAGTCTTCTTGTCTACGGTCCTGCTGCCTTGACCATCAGGTCCGCAAATCGCCAATGAAATAATCGTCGCCCCATCCTCGTACCTCCAGAGCCATGCCTCCGAAGCGCAAGAGACCCGAACGACTCTCCGTCGAAGTCGGCAGATCCTCACCACACCGTCCTGGCGACACTTCAATGGGACAGCATGACCGCGATGACAATGCCGGACGCGGACGCGGCCGAGGTCATCATCGTGGCAACAACCGTCGCGACTCGTCGCAAAACCACGGCCGAGGTCACCAAAATCATCACCAAAACCAGCAAAATCACCAATCGAGAGATCAGCAGGGCCACCAGGTAAATTTCCAACAAAACTCTTCGCCGGCCCAGCGACGACCGGCCTCCTCACAGCAGCCTCAACCTCCGCCGCCGCCGCCTCCTGCGCAGCCGAAACTTCCCGCTCCCGCTCCAGCTTCGGCTCCAGCCCCGGTCTCCCAACCCACCACCATGAGGCCTGTCTCCCCGGTTCGGTCCAACTACCGCTATGATAACCTCACAGACGAGCGGATTAGTACCTGGTCTGATCATGGACGGGCTGATATCTGCGAGCATGGAAAGCAGTCTCGGGAAGACGTTGACATCACAGAGCTTTCGAGTCTATTCCAAGAATTTATTCATGCTGTTGTTGAAGGGCGCCTCGAGCCAGCCGATGCTGGTGCTTGTGTGAAGGAGATTCTTGGTGACGAAACGTCTGAGACAATTAAGGATTCTTATGCATTCGCACCGCACACGCTCTTTCTCGACTCCTTGTCAATAGTTATGGACAATGAGCCGACTATCTTTCGACCTGCGCTCCGAGATTTCCTAATTGCCACCGACGTCTCCCCAACCCTTATGCGACAGGTCCTCGATGCACAAGTTCTACAACAGCTAGGACTTATCCGAGACAACTTTGCGAAACTCGGAATCAAGCAGGCGACCAATCTTCTGTATCGACAGGCTAACTACAATCTCCTCCGTGAAGAAACTGAGGGTTACTCGAAACTAATTACTGAGCTGTTCACAACTAGTAGTACGAGCAGCTCTTCCCCCCCACCTCCTGAGATGGCTGAGCAGACCTTTGAACGGGTCAAGGCTCTTATCGGAACATTTGACCTGGATGTGGGCAGAGTTCTTGATGTAACTTTGGATGTTGCCGCCGCTGTCTTAATCAAGCAGTTCAAGTTTTTCGTCAAATTCCTTCGGGTCAGCTCTTGGTGGCCTCGATCGCATCTGAAATTCAGTGCCGCTGTTTATACTGGAGGCTTACCTCTGTGGGCTTCTCCGGATTATTCGCAGTGGTCGACGACTGATGAGGATGAAGAGGCTGTTGCCGAGAAAAAGCGGGTACGAGACACGGCATTCTGGGAAAGAGCGCGTGAGATTCACCTTGCGGCTTTCTTTGAGCTGGGTGGTCGGCAAGTGGCCGATTCCGATGCCCAGCAGTTGACCTTGACTAGTCGGTCTGATGGAGAGGACGCGGTCGCTGAACTTGAGCGACACTGGGTAGAGGAGACCAAGACTTTGCCGCCTCCTGGAAATCGAACCGCTGCCCAGCTCCTTGGCTTCAAGCTACGGTTTTATAACTCTGATGCTCGAGAAGAGTCAGATGTTCTCCCCGCTAACCTGCTATATCTCGCGGCCCTTCTCATCAAGATTGGGTTTATCTCATTGACTGACTTATACCCGCACCTGTCTCCGGCTGACGAGGATATGGACCAAATCCGCGAGAAGGAACTAAAGAAGATCGAAGATGAAGAGCGAGCTTCGCGAGGAGGACCAATGAACGCACTCCTCATGGCCGGTGTTCTGCCTCAGGGAGACGACGATAATCCAAATTCATCAGCCGTACCACGTCGAGAAGTTGCCAAGAAAATTGAGCCCGAGCAAAAGGAGGCTGTCTCCGAAGCAGCAGACAAAGCAAAGCTTCCTGAGCCTTTGGAACAAAAGGTCTCACTTCTCATTCAGCTCTTGACTATTGGAGCACTGCCAGAGTCTCTGTTCATCCTGGGCCGATTCCCTTGGATACCCGAGGCGTTCCCCGAAGTCTTAGACCGCCTTCACCGTATCCTTCACTACTCTGTTGACAAAGTTTTCAACGACAGTCGACCTACCGCTACCGGCGATATCGAATGCCCTACCAAATTCGTCCCGGATTTTGATCAATCCGGTCTTCCCAAGGGCAGTGTCCGACTCAACAGGTTAACAACCCGGAAGTCACTTAGATGGCCCTTCCCTGACAAAGCCGACACAAATGAGACACAAAACTATCGTTTCTATTGGGATGAGTGGGCAGATAACATCCCCGTTTGCCAATCAGTGGATGATATTTTCACCCTTTGTGGTTCCTTGCTCAACATTTCTGGAGTCAACATCGGCAAAGATGAAGCTCTTCTTTCGAAGCTCGCAAGAATCGGTGCAAGGAGTCTAGCTGAGGATACTTCCGAAGGCAACTTTACTCGTTGGCATGATCTCCTGCGAAGACTGCTGCTGCCCTCTCTCAGCCACACCAAAGCGAATGCGTCGGTCGTCAATGCAATTTGGGACCTACTCAAACACTACCCCATCACCACACGTTACTCCATGTACGCCGAATGGTTTGAAGGCCAGACCTCTCGTCTCCCCGCCATGAAAACGGCCTTCGCTAGGGCCACCGCTGAGACGCGTGGTACAATGAAGCGTGTTTCTTTGACTAACCTGAGCGAGATGGCCAAGAAGCTTGCCAAGACAAGCTATTCATCGCCTGGCATTGTTTTCCGTGTTGCGTTTGAGCAGCTGGAGTCTTACCCCAATCTTATTGAGGCATTTGTGGAATGTGCCAAATACTTCACTGATCTCTCGTATGATGTTCTTGTCTGGTCATTGATGAGTTCACTGGGTAAATCTAGAAGTCGCACACAAGCCGACCACGCCCTTACCACAAGCAAGTGGCTGCAGGCTTTGTCGAGATTTTCTGGTCGCGTCTTCCGTCGATACACGGTGCTCAACGCCACACCTGTACTCCAATATGTCAATGACCAGTTGCTTAAGGGCAATTCCACTGACTTGATTATTCTCAAGGAGCTTATCTCCTCGATGGGAGGTATTGTTGATCAGGTTGATTTCACCGATCACCAGGTGCTTTCAATGGCCGGTGGCCAATACTTGCGACGCCACACACTGATCCGTGGTCAAGACAAGCGCTTCGACAATGTTAAGAGCTCGAAGCGTCTCATCCAAGCCTTAACGGATTCGAAACTTGCTGCCCAGCTATTGATTAACTTGGCACAATACCGACAGGCAGCGCTGTTTCAGGTACCGGAAGATGAGGCTCACATCAAGTTCCTCTCATCAATTATTGATGATTCGCATCAAATATTGATTCAGTACCTGGACTTGCTCTGGAGCAACATGGAACCTGCAGCTTTCGATGCTCTTGTTCCTTCCATAACCGAATTGATTAAAACATTTGGTTTGGATCCCAGCCTTGCTTTCATCATCGGGCGATCAAGCCTCTCCCAACGCATGTTTCCTTGGAAGCCTAAGAAGCTCGACGACAGCCAGGAGAAGAGCCAATCTGCCGGAGTCAACACCGACAAAGACAAAGACGGCGATGTTTCAATGGGTGACACAAAGGGAACCCCTGCACCTAACGATACACCTAATCAAGAAGCTGAAGCAACTGAGGAGCAACAGGTAAGTACTTGTCATCTTTTTGTATTTAAATCGAATATTAACCTAATCTTGACAGAAACCTGATGATTCTTCGATGATGAAGGCGGCCCTGCAGCCTATCATAGACTCTATCCAGGACTCAATCCGCCCGGAAGCTTGGCAAAGGATCACGCCCGACCTCTATGTGACTTTCTGGGCACTTCAGCTGGGTGATCTCTTCTGCCCAGACAAGATCTACCGACAGGAGAAGGAGCGTCTCAAGAGCGAAGAAATTGCTATCTCCCGTGACCGAACTGATATGTCTCGCAAGGGTCAGGAGCGAAAGATGGAAAAGAGAAAGGAGCTTATGCAGCTCCAGATCGGTCTGTCTGAGGAATGTGGTGAGCATTTGCTCCGCCAAGGCAAATGGAAGTTCTTTTTGAGCAAGCAGTTCCAAACGTCCTTCCCAGAGCCCAGAGCGAAGCCGGATTCCATCTCGGACATCCTGCTTGAGCAATGCTTCCTCCCTCGAATGCTCCTCTCCAACGCAGATGCAGAATACACCTATCGGTTTATCAAGGCCCTTCACGAATGGAATGCCCCCGGGTTCAAACTAATGTCGCTCTACGATCGGTTGTTCAACGCAAACCGGTTACGCTCCCTTATTTTTACCGCCACCGTGATGGAAGCAGAGTATTTGGGTCGCTTCTTGAAACTGGTCTTGGAAGATCTGTCTAGATGGCATAAAAATGTCCCTGTCCCCAACGAAAAGGACTCCAAGGCCTCGAAGGACCAGCCTCGTCTTGGTGCATATGAGAAGGAAGCTAAAGGCCCGAATGAGCAACCCCGTCTCGGATTCGCCTTGACATTCGACGAGAGTGGAAAGCCACTTACGTTTGTGGAGCATGCTCAATTCAAGGATATGCTGTTCCGCTGGCATAAGAACCTGAACATGGCTCTCCGGTCTTGTCTAGAGGGCACTGAGTGGATGCACATCAGAAACGCTATCAGTGTTCTCAAATCCGTGCTCGACTTCTTCCCTGCCATTGACTTTATGGCGACCAAGTTTTCCGCCCTTCTCCAAACGATTACCAAACAAGAGATGGCAGCCAAGCCATCGCCAGACAGTGAGGTTGGTGGACGCGTAGATTTGGCAGTTGCTGCGCAGGGCGCAATGTCAGAGCTTCAGAGGAGGAAGTCGAAATGGGTCATGGTCCAGGCGTTTCGGCCTGGGAGTGTAAGTTTTAGGCTCCAAGTCGGATTGAATCGAATAAGGCTGACAGTCGGATAGGTTGGTGGTTCACAAACTGATGCTGATAAATCCTCGACTCTCCGGGCCACAGCGGCGGAGTTTAAACCCTCCAGGTAAAAGCAATACTGCTTCGCATCTATTTATCAAACTAACGTTATACCAGGGCTGGAGGAAAGCAAACCAATGAAGAAGAAGATGGTGAGGTCAAAGACGGCAGAGATGCCAGGTCTCCTGGCCCAGACTCGGCTTCTAAAGCGGGGTCTACTTCAAAAGACAGCTTGCCAGCCAAGCCAGGTTCATCCAGAGATACAGCTAAACGCGAGAGCGGCCCATCTGGTCCACGCAACGCGACGCCTAACTCGGGTCCTGGTACCAACTCAAATGGCTCCAAAGCGGATCTTCGGCCAAACACTTTGCCGGATCGACCCCCTCACACCCCTCACACTCTACCCAGTAGACCGAACGTACCTATTCCGACTCATGTCACACCCGAGCGATTCAACCAGCAGCGAGGACACGAGCGTCGTGATGGTAAGGAGTCACGCGAAACCCGTTCTCGGGATGGTCGAGAGACTCGGGAGACACGTGAAGGTCGTGATCCACGAGAGCCAAGAGATTCTCGCGAAAATCGGGAGCATCGTGATTCCCGCCAGTTTGACCAATCTCGTACAGAACGATCTCGTGATTACCAAGATCGACGAGGCCCTGAGCAAACCCGTGATCAGTCGAGACCGGACGCCGGACCTCGCCGAAACGACCATGATCGAGAAAGACAGCGCGATAACAGAAGCGGGCGGGTTCACGAACCTACACATGGACGTCTAAATGATTCTCCCGCCCCCGCCCCCGCCCCAGCTGCAGAGTCCTCAGAACCTATCATGAACCCAGAAAGAGCAGCTCTATTTGCCAAAGATACCCAAGATCGATCTCGGGCCCCTGATTCTGACCGTCGCAGCCGCGGCCCAAGGCAACCCCCGGCAAACGAACCGATGGACTCTATTAACCCAGAGCGAGCAGCGTTGATTGAAGAGCGAGACAACACACCATCACGTCCCCCTAGAGAGGAACGTGACCGTAACAATCGCAACCAGTCTCCACGACGCGGTGGTCGGTATGGACATGACGGCGGACAGCCTGGCGGTAGAGAAGACCGTCATGACCGCCAATATCCTCCTGATAACCGGCAGCCTGGCAGAGATCCACGAGATCGTTCGCCGACGGCCGGGAATTTCAGAGGAGATAGACCGATGGATCGCGAGGGTGGCGAGAGAGGCCCCCAATCTAAGGGCAGGGACGCCTCTGGCTTTGCCGGTTCTTCTCGAGGCTCCGATGCTGATCACAAGGGATCTCACCAAGATCATACATATGGACGGCTCAATGCTATTCAGAATGTGACGGATATTCCTTTCGGACCCAGGGGCCGAGGTCGTGGTGCGGCTCGAGGTGGCCACGCTGGGCCTCACAGTGGCCAGGGTCGACTGGATAATCGATTCTCAGGTCCCGATTCTGAGCAGCCACCCACTCCGGATAGACCTCCACCCACTGGTCCTTCCTCAGGCAGAGGGCGACGCGGTAACTACGAGTCGAACGCCGGCCCTGCCACCCCATCAGGCACGCCAGGCGGCCCTCCCCATTCGGAAAGATCTAGACATGGTGGCTCCGGACCTCCAGCACCCTCTCCTGTATCTGCCAATGCCACCCCTGTTGGAGTTCACCCCGAGCGCCTGGCCCAGATTGGCGGTACAATCCCCCCACCCCCACCACCAGGACCTCCGCCTCACGGGCACGGTCGTCAGCCAATGCAAAATACAAACACGCCTGACCGAGGCTCCGGTCATGGGCCCAGGCAAACCCCCGGAAACTATGCAGGATCTCCAGTCGGTGATGGCGGTGTGCCCACAGGGCCGTCGAATAACAACGAGCGGTCTCGGTCTGGTAACAACAGCAGAAGGCAACTCGCGGGTATCAACAGTACTCTCCAGCAGGCCCAGGCAAATATGCCCGAGGTTACTCGCAGTAGCAGTGTGCGCAGGAACCAGTCAAGACAAACTTTGGGCAATTCGGATGCCCAAGTGCTCACCGGCGGCTCTCCTGCGTCGACGCCATCCCAAGAGCGCCAAGATCCTGTGCGGCATGAGTCTTCTAGCAGAGGACCTGCAAATGGAGAAGAGGCATCTGGCCGGGGTGAGCATGAGCGTAGCCGAAGGGAAAGTCGGTCGAGCCGACAATCTCGACGAGGCAGTCGTGATCGGGATCGTGAAAGGAGCACTGGACGGGATCGTGAGGGCAAAGAACATCGCGAATATCGGGATCGTCGGTCAGGAGCTGGCGAGGGTGGCCGAGAGGAGCGTGAGACCCGTAGATCGAACCGGGATCAAAGCAGCGGTGGGCGCGAACCGATGGGACCACCTGGCAGCGGTGGCGGGCGAGAGATGGGCCCTGGCCGAGATAATCGTCACCGAGGCGATGGACAAGGACCCCGAGGAGCGGAAGACTGGGGAAATAATAACAGGGGCGGACGCGGAGGACAACGCGATGGAGGCCACGGCGGACAACGACAGGAAGAACGAAGAGAGGACCGCGGCAGAAAGAGACGAAGTGAAGAGGGAACAGGAGCTATTTCGAATGACCGCGAAAAGAGACCGAGACGATAGAGTGGGAGGAAGGGAGTTTGGGTCGATGCACGACAAAGATATCAAAAGGAGAAAGAGACGGCGACAGCTGTGCCGGCTGGGTTTCATCCCTTGAAGGATAATGGAGAGCAAGAACAGGAGCGAGAGCGACGAAGACGACGGACCGTGAGCGACATGCGATGCGGACTTTTTCTATCTTGTCGGCGTTTTCTGGACCAAATTTCTGATGCCGGTTCTTTCTTGTTTTTTTTTCCTTTTTTACACTACTTTACACAAGACTTTTTTTTCGCCTACTATTGTTATTATTACTTGTCTGTCATATGGGAAAAGGATTACGAAATTATTTTGGCAGTCATCGTCGTCGGAAAGCCAACGAGGAGTCAGCAACAAAAGAGAATACAACATGTTTACACGCAAACTCGAGGTTTCAATCCTTGATCTTACTCATCATGGCCACTTTTTTTTTCTTCTTGGGCAACGGGAGAGCGTCAATGGCGCAGGGAGTTGGAATGCATTTTTGGAAAGACTGCGATACCCGGATTTCTGCGAAAAGTAAAGATCAACAATTGATTGATTTGAGGTTGAGTGAGAAGTTTGGGCAAAGGTTGGATATGATACTGGGGATAAGTAAAATGGCCACATGGCCGGTTGGCATCTATGGCGATGCCGAAAGTAACGGACGTAATATTGAATCAAGTAAAAGCATATGTTTCCATGACTCCCAAAGAGGGGCGGATCTGGTGCGGCGGATGACTATTTAGGTTGAGGCATCTTTTTATTGTGTTCCATTTTTTGTGGTGACAATGATTCAATAACAATGAGGATGACTTGACTAATACTGTTGGGTTCTCGGATGAGAGACAATGGTTGGGGGGAGGGGGGAAGAACCAAAGAAGAAAAGAAACGGAAACAATGAACTTTTGTGGGTTTGGGTGAGAAGGGAAATGTGCGACGTGTCAGATGATGTCAAGAATGGAGGAGGGAGGCTAGACTCAGCCGCGTTGAGGAATCTGGTGATGGCAGTAGCGGAGGTTTGGTGTTTGACAGGTTGAGTGGCCAGGGGTGGCAGTGCTGTGGGGTTGATTGGCTGGTCCGTGTGTCGTTTCCGGAAAAGCGGCACCAGGGCGGCGGCGTTTAGAGGGAATGCACTCTGCACAGATTATTACATCATAAATGGGCTGCTAAATGCAGGAATTTCAGTGGGTACGGGTGTTTGGGCGGGAGATGCTCGGCGCCTGGAGGCCTGCGAGGGCCTGCGAGGGCCTGAGAGGGCCTGAGAGGGCCGCGTCGCCTCCGCGTCAGAGCTGTTCAGGCCTGGCGGTCACAGAGAGTTCAGCCCTGCAGCTGTCGGGGACCCTGCGAGAAAGGACCAAGAGATTGCCAAGACGGGTGCTCCAGAGCCGCCTGCGATTGCATCGTCTTGGCGCCCGTGACGTTTGGCGCGCGGTGGTTCCCCATTCAGCTTTCGCTGGGTCATCTCTTACGGTGGCAAGCACAATGAGCACAGCGTTGTACAGCGCGATTGGGCCCTTGACGCCCTTCACTGCCACACCCGAGCCACACGGGGGTTGGCACAGTGGGTGCCCCCCTCCCCCCCTTCCTGGAGCGGCATTGCCATGTATGGACTGTCTTGAGACTTCTGTTCCTTCACAAAATACCCTGGCACAAGGATCGTCGCTTTTATATCGTGCTTGTCCACACTCTCCACGCACCATGGCCCGTCCAGTCACTGTCACTGTCACTGTGTCACTGTGTCACTGTGTCACTGTGGGGGCCTGTTCCTTGGACGCGATTGACAATTAATTAGCTGTGCCCTTTGAGCTTTGAGCTGTAACAAGCCTACTCAAACCCTAGCTTTCCCCCCAGTCCTCGTCGACACCACCCCAATCTCCATCTCAAAGCATCCCTCCCCCTCCACCTCGACCTTGCATTCTCCATCATTCGCACTTTCTGTCTTCCCAAACGCGGCCTCGCATACTCCGCCATTCCAACCCGGCCTTGCATCCTTCGCCTCTCCGCCGTGCTTCCGTCTACTGCTTTCTCTTAACGTGGCCACCTCTCCGCCTTCGGCCCTGACCACGATCGCGATCCCGCCAAGTTCACACCACCCCCTCCGCCGTCGTATACGCCCAGTCCACCACTCAACCTCGTCGAGTGTCGGGCCAAACATCTGCCAGCAGCTCTCGCGGGTTCGCCAACCCGAAAGGCCCCGTTGCGACAATGGGCGCACAATGCAACCGAACCTTGGAGGATATGAGTACGTCGCGCACGAGCGCACGAGCGCTGGCGTTCTGGCTGACCACGTCTTCTCCCTATTAGCTCCTCCAAAACACCAGAAAGCCATCGTCGCCGACCTCACGTTCCATACCCTCGCCAAGTATATCGGCAGCGGCACGACCTTGATCGCCGTTGTCCTAAGTCTGCTCCTCATCTGGCTTCATGCCATCAACTACACAAAGCCTAGGGAACAGCGGCAGTATGTCATATGCTCACCACCCATCCCCGTCTGACCCACGAGCATGTTCTCCTGACCACAAGCGCACAGAATCATTCGCATCCTCTTCATGGTTCCCGTCTACTGTCTCGCATCCCTCGCTCAGATATACTGGTACACTCACGCCGTCTACATCGAAGTCATCTCGACTTGCTACGAAGCCTTCGCCCTCGCCGCCTTCTTCTCGCTCGTCTGCCACTATGTTGCCCCGGATGTCCACTCGCAAAAGGTCTTCTTCCGAGAGCTGTCGCCCATCAAGCCCTGGATTTTCCCACTCAATTTGTTTGCGCGCTGCTGCGGTGGTCAGCGCGGAATCTGGAGGACGCCCAGGAGCGGCCTGACCTGGTTCAATATTTGCTGGGTCTCCATCTACCAGTACTGTGTCACCCGAATCGCGTCTACCGTCATCGCCGTCGTGACCGAGGTTTTCGAGGTGTATTGCGAGAGTTCCAACAGCCCGGTATTTGCCCACATCTGGGTCAGCGCCATCAACATGGTGGCCGTGACCATTGCCATGTTCTGTGTCGTGCAAGTGTACGTCCAACTCAAGGATCCATTGGCTGAGCAGAAGCTTTTCACAAAGATTCTCGCCATCAAGCTCGTTGTCTTCCTTGTCTTATGGCAAACCGTCATCATTTCTGTGGCGACTTCGTCGACAGTTCATATGATTAAACCCACAGCAACTGTGTCGTACCCCGACATCAAGGTCGGCATTCCTAACCTCCTTGTCTGCATCGAAATGGCACTGTTCGCCATCTTCCATTTCTGGGCCTTCACCTTCCGCCCCTACCGACCCGGCGCGCCCAAGGTGTATTATCCCGTCCCCGATGCCAACCGCGGCAGCCCCTACGTTGAGAACCAGCACCAACCTCCCAGCGGCGGCTTCCTGGGTGTTCTCGCCCTGGTCGACGCGATGAACCCGTGGGATCTGGTTAAGGCCTTTGCGCGCGGCATGCGCTGGCTCTTCTGTGGCGTCAAGCGCCGTAAGCAAGACATCAGCTACGAAAACTCGATGCAGATGACGTCGCGACCCGGCAGCCCCGACGACGGCGGCCGCAAGTCCACTAGCTCGGATGCGCCTCTGAAGCCCGTGGGTTCTGGAAATAGCGACGACGCCGTTCTGCAGGCTAATAATTTCAACCACGAACCAACTCGCCCACCCACAACACCAAAGGAGCGCTACGAGCCAATGCGCCACGAAAGTTCCCCCGCGCTCTCCCACCGCATGGACCCCGAACCATATGATGCTGGCCGCTTCGCAGCGACCGACCAGAGACTGCCCTACCCCTCGGACGGGTATGAATCCGATATGCCGTACCGGCCATATGTGCCCGACGGTCCGTCCCCATACGCGTCGCATACAGAAGCGCAGCAGGCCGGCGTGATAGACACCCAACGAATGGACTATCGGCGCGAGTAAAATGTAAAGCTTGTTAAATTTTGTCTTCTGAATTTGCATTGCGAGGAGCATTGGGGGTTTTACGGCTTGGGATATTCTAAACGGCATACTGTGATATCCGGTTCTTATGGGGTTTCTAGGATGCTCTTTTTGAGTATGGTACATAGGGTCAAATATTTACATAGTCAAGATACCGTTATGATCAAAAAGCGTGCCTTATTGTGCGTGCCATGGATCAATCATTTCACAACTTCGGCCGGCTCATGACTGATGTTATGACATTGGTACTTCAAATAACGTGAAGATCCATCTTGCACTTTAACCTATTTCTGGGCTAGGACGCGATGTTTTAGCAGTGATTTACAGGGGGCTCCGATCACAATATATATGAAGCCAGCAAACGCGTATGCTTAAAGGGAACGTCGCTGATACAGTAAGCTTACCCAGTCGACTCTCCAAGCCTGAAAATGACCAACACTGACTGGTGGACCATCCCACCCTCACACTGTAGCTTAACATTTAGCATATGCAACACAATTTTTTTTTTAAACCAGTGTTTGTTTTCATTGGTCGTGGGCCGCGAACCCAGCCAGAGTGCCGTTTCGCGCGATGTCACCGCAGAGGACCTTCATTTACCGGGACCCAGGTGGCGCCATTTATTTCCGACAGGGGGGCCCCTTATGCAACCCTTGCCTGCGGGTTGCGAATTGCGCTATCCCACAACTCCTTCCTTCAATATCCATCGTTTCCGGATCCTGTCGCACCCGGCGGGGTCTCTGTATTTTTTTTTCGGGCCGCGAAACAATGCGTTGCAGATCAGTTGTTTCCCGCTCAGGGGAAACATCTGGTTTATTGTCGCGTGCCGTGGGCTCTTTTCATGCCAGAGCCAGCCAATTGGGGCCCAGGAGGAGAAGTCTTCTCGATAGTTGTCGCCTGGCCAATGCTCGTGTCGCTTCGTCTCTGAACGTGGGCACTTACACGTTGACCGGGGGCAGGACAAGGCTTCCAACATCTAGGAGATACATCTGTAACTTGGCCAATCCTGTGACACAGCAACAACAACAAGATGACACAGTGTTGGCAAGTAGCAAAAGACTCAATCAAGTTCCTATCCAGACAAACTACACCGGAACGCTTGGGCCAAACCAAATAAGACTTGTTACACTTGCCCCAAGGTTTCCAGGACTCAAGCCGGAGTATCATGTGAAGCAAACCCACCAACAGTCTCCCTC
Source organism: Calonectria multiphialidica (assembly GCA_020623665.1). Classification (NCBI taxonomy): domain Eukaryota; kingdom Fungi; phylum Ascomycota; class Sordariomycetes; order Hypocreales; family Nectriaceae; genus Calonectria; species Calonectria multiphialidica. The sequence goes on along the minus strand of JAHVYC010000005.1, from coordinate 137,153 downwards.
TTCAGCTGAATATCCCTGGTACACCCAGGAATGGTCTCAAAGCCATGGCGGACACCAGGTAGTTCCTCGGTTCCGGATCGACGTCTTCGACTTTGACAAGGCGCCCCCGTATGAGGCGCTGTCTTACACCTGGGACGACTTCCAACGGACAACTCTCCTCCTGGATCCCAGGCCCCTCATGGTCACCGGCAACCTGGCTCTGGCCCTGCAGCAACTCCAGCACGATGACAGGCCTCGCCTGCTCTGGATCGACGCCCTGTGCATCAACCAGCACGACAATGACGAGATGTCCCGCCAGATCCGCATGATGAAGGACATCTACTCGCATGCCAAGCGGGCCATCATGTGGCTCGGCGCGGCCGACGAATCGACCGAGCTGGCCTTCCGGTCGTTTGCCCGGCGGGCGCGGGAGTGGGACACAAACACGCTCCGGCCGCCGGCAGCCATCCCGTCGTCTCGGTGCGACAAGCAGGAGGCCGCGGCGGTGCTCAAGCTGATGCAGAACGCCTACTTCACCCGCGTGTGGATCATCCAGGAGATCGTCGTGGCCCGCGCCGTCACCGTCGTCTGCGGCCGCTTCCGCATGAGCCTCGACACCCTCTTCTCCGGCGCCTACTGGTACGCCTACTCGCTGCCCAAGTTCTCCGACGACGGCCGCGTCACGGGCACCATCGGCCAGGTCATGATCTTCGACGGCCTCAACCCGTGGCGCCGCGCCTTCCACTCGGCCCGCTCCCGCTCCTCGTCCGAGAGCCTGCGGCTGGAGCATGCGCTGGTGACGACGCGCAACTGCAGCTCGACGGACGCAAAGGACCGCGTGTTCTCGCTGCTGGGCTTCACCAACAACGTCAACTCGGAGAACTTCCCCATCGACTACTCCGCCAGCGTAGCCGACGTGTACAGCCGTGCCACCAAGGCAATCATCCGCTCCGGCTACGTTGACGTCCTGTCCTCCGTCCAGCGGCTGCCCAACTCATCCACCGACCTGCCGTCGTGGGTGCCCGACTGGAGAGTCCCGTGGGACAGCGTTCCGCTGGCGGCCAGGAAGTGGTTCTACAACGTCTCGGGTCGCACGCGGGCCAGGGCCGTCGGCAGGCAGGCGTACGACGACGGGGACGACGAGTTGCACAAGCTCAGGATTGAGGGCCATCTGGTGGATGTGGTCGCGCACGTCTTTGACCCCTGGGAGGAGCTCAGGCGGCAGGACGTGACCCGGTTCTGGTTTGGAGAGCTCCAGATGAAGGAGATTGTCCGAAAGCACGGCCTGTACGGCTGGTACCCCCTCACCTGCGAGCCCATGGAGCGGGCCTACCTCCGGACCATGGTGGCCGACCTGCTGCCCGGGTTCCGGCGCTGGGAGCGGCGGCCGACGCTGGACTGGCGGCGCCTGGTCCGCTGGGCGTTCCCGGACAAGCTGTACGACCGGGAGGCCTGCGACATGTTTTCCGAGAGCATGCCGCTGACGGTGCGCTCCGAGATCATGCACAACATCAAGGACTTCCTGCACCACCGCAAGCTGTTCGTGACGAGCGGGGGCTTCATCGGCCTTGGCCCGGCCATGACGCGGCACAAGGACGAGGTGGCCATCATCCTCGGCGCCAGCGTGCCGTTCGTCGGCCGGGAGAGGCGGGACGGCACATGGGAGCTGCTCGGCGAGTGCTACGTCCACGGTATCATGGACGGCGAGATGGTGTCGGCCATTGCGGGCACGAAGCCCGACGTGTTTGAGATTACCTGAGTTTGCGTTGCACACGATGAGTGAAGTGAAATGAAATTTTGCCTTGGAGAGGGGATAGACGGTTAGCAAAGGAGATACAGCCAAGGCTGGCGGTCAGCCCAAGCCTGTTTGCTTCCCGTCCACCCAGCAGTTACCCGTCCTCTCCGCCAGGTTTTCTCCACAGGTATCCATACGCGGAATCCTGTATCCGAAGCAAACACGGGTAGAAGCAGCATGTGTTGGCCGTGTAATCCGTCAGTTTGCCACAGCAAAGTAGCCCCTGGTACGACGGACGACAGTCAGGACGGTGCCCCTCGATCCCAGAGATAGCGGCTATATAAAGGGGTCCCCATCACCTCTCCTCCGAATCTCTCGACTTGACTCCTCAGCACACTTTTATATATACTCTGCCCCCCGAGTGGGGGGTAGCCATCACTGTTCAGCTTACGGCTGTGTCGACATTGCGCCCTATCATGACGGCAGTCTCCCCCTCCCCCCCTCCCCCCTGCATGTCTCGCCAGAACCATTCGGGCGATATCTACCCGACCTGTCGCTTCCATTCCTGGCGCCGCCTTTGCTGTTTATCTCGCGGCGACGGTGCTTGCGTGATCGGTAAGTTTTCCCCTTTTGCTTCTTTGCGTTGACCTCCGTTGGTTGTGCGCGACAAGTCCGCTGATGGTTTAGTGCCTTTGCCCCTACTTCTGATCTCAGAAGACAAGGGGCGTGGGTGCTGAGGCTCACAAACTCGGCACACCTTGCATCCAATAGTAAGTCCATTTACCCCTTTCTTCTTTGACCCTGACCTGTCAGTAGAGGTCTAGTATTGTATGGCATACAATGCTAACTCATCCCCAGGCGCGGTTGCCATCCGCAAACTAAAGTGCTCTGTCAAGGTGTAGGGCATAGGCACGACACGTTCATCGCAGAAACTTGGCTTCTGAATGATCTCTGACCCCTGGATTGCGCGGTTGTCCACCAACGGCAAGATCAGCAGGCTGAAAAGAGCCAAACGCAAAGTAGAGCAAGTAAGTTGACTCGCAAGGTTGATTGTGCAGTTCTAACAAGCGAATTTTAGATTCCTGCCTACATATGGCGTGCTCGAGTCTTGCTCGACAGACAGCTTTGTCAATCCCGCGGCCGCCTTCCATATGCCATATTTCCGCCGTGCCCACGTCTTTGGTAATTCGCTCTTCCGTTAATTAGTAACATTTGTCCCCCAACAGTTCTTGATGTGTTGGATGCTAACACCATTATTCTGCAGCCAACTCATCTGAGAAAGACGACGATAACCGAACACCACTTCCACCCATGTCTGTCTATGTTTCTCTTTCATCTTACTCCTGTGGAGCATGGCACCTGGCCTTGCTTCATCTGCGCCCCAGCGTGAGGAGTGGTATATGCAGCATCTGGGGTCGTGAACGATTGTGTTCTCTACTACAACCAACGTCCCACCACAGCATGCCCGGGTACGACGCTCGTTTCAGCCAGGATCCGACTGCTTTGGTGGACCATCTATGTCTCGAAGTTCCACGGGGCATCTCACTGAAAGGTATGTGGTAATTCCATAACACAGTCACACTCGATTTCCATGCTAACTGTGCCTCCGAATAGATCAGTCCCCTGAAGGCCAGGGATGATACTCGGCCATCGTTGAGACGATTCGACCACAAACAGCAGCCACCTTCTATTTTTCTCGGAAGACCTGCTCTTCCTATCCTATCCTATCCCGATCCTGCCACACGAATATTCTCCTTGGTCAAAATTCGGGGTAAGTTTATGATCATCTCCTCTTCTATTTTCCTTCTCGGCCTTGCGTTCAATACAAATCTCCCAAGTCTCAGCTGACATGATGCTCCAGTTTCACCAAGACACATCCTTGCGCTTCACCATCTCTGCTCTCTCCAGATAAGCCTTGACAACTCAGACGCGCATGAACGCCCATGGGCGTTGGTGTCCACGCCGCCCCCAATATCGACGTACGCAACGACATCCTCATCGAGCTCATCGGCCCATACACAACCATTGCATATCGGTGCCCTTGGGACCGGAACAGCCAGACTCAGTAAGCAAATGCCTCCAAATGATATTCTTGAGAGGGCTCCGCCAACAAATATTCGACATTTTGCCCTGCGGAATACTTGGACAACGTCAGCCTCGAAAGGCGAACACGCGACAGGCGAAATCACCAAGCCGCCCGGACGCGCTTTCTTTTTCTTCTCAACAAAGTTAGAGCCTCACCTAAAAAGAGCCCGCTGTATTCCATGGCGTTTCCCTTACGACTCGTACATTGAACTCGCTCAGACTGCTTCTCATTCTCACTCTCGCCTGAAAACAAGGATGCGTTTTCTGCAAATGTGATGCAAACTACTCAGCGACCGTCCTTTATATCAACCATGGGATTCAGACAAATGCTTACTTATTGCATGTCACTCGGCGACTGGGCCAGCCCATTTCCATACAAAACATGGACAGACTTATCGGGCAAGTTGGTCAATGGCCGCCCTACATCAGACCAGAAGACCCAGAACATCAAGCTCGACAATGGCTAACAGTCCTGGGCATGGCCGTTTCGACAAATCGCCCCAAAAATCATGTGCCAGACCCGGTGCGGGAAATACTCACCCCATGAGTCATTTCCTGACCCTGGCGTCCCAGATGCAAAACAGCTTTACCAACCTGTCGCGCCTCTTCAGCTCTAAGCGAGGAGTCTGCCTTTGTCTTCCTCTCAGTTGCCTCATTTGCGCCTGATCTGGCTAGTACCAATATTCTTCCGCACAGAAAGTCCGGAAAGGTGCAGGCTATATACGCTTCGAGACTTTCCTTTACTTCTCATTTAGCCAACTTCTCCTCCCAAATATGGCTGGCCGAAGGAGTGAAGAAAGACACGATATCAGTCAGCACCCGATGTCAACTACAAAAAGATATTGGCTGCTGCCTCCTTCCGTTTCGAGGTCCTTGAATTAATCGTCCAAATCTCCTCCGCCTACTATTATGGTCCGCGCCGCCCTATACTATATGGAATGACAGGCTCAATTTTTATTCCAAACTATTCAGAGCCCTATTCTACAATCTATCTCGTTTCATTACAGATACCCACCATCAGATTATGAAATTGCAGTTCATTCAAGTGGCTGTCGGAATGTTGTATCGGTGGATTCATCAAACTCAGTCCCATATAATCGATCAACAACCATTCCCTTCCAGCCATGGACTCGCCGAGATTAGGAAGATTTCTTGAACAATACCGAACTCCGCGGTTCATCTGCGAACCGCGCATCATTCCGAACAGTGATGGCAACCAAAACTCTCGAACACATCCATCAGCAGTCACCGACAGTCCAAAGAGCATTATTGCGTTCGATTGTTCACCAATTCCAGGGACTGGGAGACCCGGAGGGGCATGAAGTGCTCTGTGTCGAACACCAAAGCCTCGGGTGCTCTGACCTCGTTGGATAATAGGAAATCCAACTTTTAGATGTTGGCCAGGCAATACCGATCGAGGATGCCGTCAACGACCGGCCCAACTACCGGTCTAGGCCCCATCAATTGCACGGTATTGTCCATGAACAACAAAATATGCACGAAAATGGTCGTTTCCTAAATGAAACTTCTCGGTAAATAGTATATACCACCGGAGTTTTATGTCTTTTTTTTTTTTTTTTTTCTTGGATAATTTCCCAAAGAGACAAAAGTCGCCTCAATAAACTGCGTCCACTACGATATCGCGACTCCCGCAAGAGTCATGGGTGGACGCTGACTGGAACATGATGCTCAAAAATAACAAGCGCCGATACCGAAAGGGGCACTCGGGATCGATGCTTTCGCTACATTTTCACTCACAGCAGCAGCATGCCAGAGACTCAACATGACCTATGGTCCATCAGATGGGATTTCTTTCACGGCGTGGCCAATTCCACATCTCTCCATTACCAATATGCACACAGCATGGCCTTAGTTACACTCATGGCTTCAGTAGCCCTTCCCACAAATTGAGTCGATCGTCAACGACATCCGCGATGACTTTTTTTCGCCGACGGTAGAGTCATTGATGCTTCTGAAGAAGTTCGACCTGATTCGGCTCCTCCTGGCGCGCTTGTGCTTGAATCCACCAGTGCAGGGTGCATAGCCTCAAAGCAAGGGGTCTTCGAAGGCACCATGATCACGAGACAGAAGAACTTATGACGGCCCGGATATGAAAGGGAAAATGCACATGTACCGGGGCCATAATGTTTCGGAATCAATCTATGTGTCATTACATTCAACTCAACCCTCAACACGAGCATTGTGCCAACCATCACCACAAACTCCTAGTTCCGGCTAATCTTTTTCGAAAACAAATGTGCCAATGGATGGAGTGCTCTCTTCAAAGTTGTCAGCGACCACACTTCAAGTTTGACATCTTGGTTTCGGTTTTTCTTTTCCTTTCGCCCTTCATATTTGGGAGGTTCAGAGCCAAGAGAGATGTGCCATCACTTCTAAGAAAAGCAGCTTTCCGACCTGCCACTTGCCCATGTCCCATAACAGCATGTAGCTGAGTTCACATCCTCCGACGAATCAGCTGAGGCAAGGATTACGTCTAAAACCGGAGGGTGCTGTATCTGCTTGGCAACTGGCAAGCACGTAATGAATTTCACGGCCCATCCACGAGCTGTACAGCAAAGAACTACCCTAACCTGTCGTGCAAAACTCCACGATCGGCTGTTTGAAGAAGACAGCGTCATTAAATACCGACGTAAGCCCACACCCAGTATATTATACACTACCACGCCCAACGAAACCATCACGCATCATTTAGGTAAACAGCGCAGCTAAGCAGCTACAACACTACATCAACGTATCTTGCAAAAGTCTTTTAGCACAGTGTATAGACTATTGCCGACATACCCCGTATTCCAGAACATCTCATGTTCGGTGCCTCCGAATGCGAGTGGGATCGATGTGTGGGTTTACAAGCAGACTCGGATTGGATCAGTTGTGAAGATACACAGCACATGGTCGAGAAGTTGAACCCAGTATCTCTGCCAACTATATCCGCAATGGGCAACAGTTGGCCCCAATAATGATTGACGGAAATTTCTCACGTGGTGATCGACAGCCTACAATACATTCACAATTACCCAGGCGGTAGAAAGTTGACACAGACAGCCTACCAACACTAGCACACACCATCACACCATCTATCTCGGGAAACATCAGAAAGAACACCCAAATCCAACAAGAGAGTGGCGCGGTCCAAGACCCTAGCTATTGCTGTTGCATGGGTCAAATTTCTCGACAAATTTGCTCATGCTCCGACATCCGAACTCAGAGCTGATGCCGAGTCTGCCCATCGACTAGTCATCTCTATTGCCTCTTCGTCGGTTTGCCCTATGTCGAAATAACTCTATGATCGGTTCGTCGCCGCTATGTGTCTGCTTCTTGCAGCAAACAAAGAAGAGTGGGTTCAATATTGCCTCCCTTTCCGGCTCAGAAACGGAATTGGTGGCTCTCCGCCGCCCACTGCATCAGTCCGACGGTCTCTTAGCATCACGATAATCGGTGGAAGCGTTTTGTCTTCCACACCGTTCGGGATTCAGCCCAGCGAAACGTCTAACACAGTACATGGGCCCATTTTTTGCAAATCACAACTTCGCCTACCAATCAATCAGGGAATGGAGGGATGAGCAGCTCCCGGAGATGACTATGGAGTTGTTCCGGAGTCTGAGAGGCCCCAGGTACGACGACCTCTGGACGGAGGAAGACGAAGAGGATTTGCAGCAATCGTGGGAAACCTCGATGCAACTCTCACTCACCGAAGACCAGTACTCCGATGCACATAACATCCTATGGAAGGTCAGCCTTCGCATATTCAACGAGGATCCCTTCCAAGTTTTGTGAATGGGATTTTCAAAAGAGGACAATGAGACGGTCGAGTGGGCGGAAGGAGTCGGAAATATCCACTCCCATCAGAGCAATTGTGCGAGAAGCTGGCCCAGGTGTTCACTCGCGATACGGGCACAATCAACATCAGCCACCACAAATTGGGTTTCCAGTATTTGCACTTTTGCTATACTCATGATATCGCCCAAGGGCCCTGCGAACGATGCGGAAATTTTCCCAACGGTGCGAGGCAAGGTGCAACGGGTGCCAAGAAGCAAATGTGCCCTGCATCGCCGTCTAAAGGCCCGAAAATATTAACGACCACTATCAGATCAACTGAATCGCAGATAATGCACAGAGACAACAGACCAACACCCTCTATCCCCGAGCTTCTATGCGGTGTTGTTGCTTCTCGCAATGTCTCCCCCAAACCTGTTTACGGAATTATTGATCCCCCTTTAACGATGACACCGCATCTTCCTCTCATCATCATCGCATACGACTTATTCGGGAAATCGCCAGCACAAGAAGTATTATGCGAAGCACTCACGGGCTGAAGTCGTCCCAGCTTACTCAGAACGACATTCCGAGCACCAGTCATGGAGATGCTTTACTGGTCCATCAATATAATTTCCCCTCCTGTGTCTATCTAATCAATGGAGCAAAACTAGGGACGATGACTCCCATGTTATTGTCATAAGAAACGATTCCACTTTTGGTCTACCCTTACTCTCGCAACTATTCAGTGGCTCGGAAGACAACAACACTACATGCCTCAACCCAGGATTCCAAGACCCAAAATTCCCCAAAAAGTATAGGCAAGCAACAGAAAACGCCACAATAGTGACAAGGGGAGCGGGGCTCATATCGACTATTTTCTAAAAAGAACACAACTCGATCCCAGAGAAGCCGTCAAGCTATGCGAGTACCAGTTTACAGCACGCGCAACCACGCACAACATGAAGTAGATGGACTGCAGGGCTCCCCCGACATCGACGATTCAGGTATTTTAAAACGTCAGAAGCGGGAGAAGGCCCGTCTCGCAAATTTCAAACGCCTCTCAGCCGCTGGAACAAAGTCAGTTAGGCAAGCAAATCATGGCTCTCGACGCCACCGGAGGGATTGCACTAGCATTTCTTCACTGCACGGGAAGACGATCGTCGCAGCTTCCCCACGGACCGAATGAATCTTCTCCGATACGTCACTTGGAAGCTATCCTAGTATGCTCAAAATCATGCGCGACAAGAGTGGAAACACCCAAAGCTCAAGCAAGCAAAACACCTATCAATCCTGAGCAAATAGACGAGCCACCGCCAGAGTCTCGATCAAGTTATTTGTGAAAAACACGGTTCTCGTCACTGGATGTCGGTGGCTTATTCGTCACCCAGAACTTGGCCAGGAAACATGCTCCTGGAAGCGGAGCTGTGTGCATACCTACTCCGCCATGGTGCTCTGTAGTCTGTGAGATATTCGTACTGCGGATACAGAGAAGCACCCCGAAATGGCGTTCCACCATATACCCGATTTGGCGCCCAGGGGACGACGGTTCTCCTGGTCTAGGAAGAACTCTGTGGGATCGCTTTATTTGGTTCTCCAACTTCAATGCACAGTGGGAACGCTGCAGAACAACAGCAACCATCTCGTTACAAGAATGCTATTTGCACCGGGGAGAGAAGCAGAGGATTTCTTCGCCCTCATGCATCATCGCCATGCGGGAGAGGAGCGGAAACGACGAAAAGATGGACCATCCCGGGGTTCGACAGTTCCAAATTCCCAATAACACAACAAGCAGGCGTTCCTTGTAATTGCCAACGGGGTCGAGAATAAGACGCAATATCACACCAATCTTTTACCTACGGTTTCGACCCCGAGCAGACACTGCCAAAACTTTCGAGACTGCTACCCGCTTTACCGACCGTACACTGTGGTCTTGGCCATCGTTGTCAATCCTGTGCTGGGCAAAGGGATAACTATCCCGATACATCCTTCCGTAGAATGGAGGTCATGAACTTGGCTTGGACACCAAGAAGGTTTATGGTGATTATGGGCCATATGTGCAAGATAGATGACATAGGAAGCTGGAACCAAATTTTGAATAATAACAAAACATATCCAAACATCAGTCCAGTATCGTTTCAGTTGCGCTCATTGTGTGTGAATGAGGCACAATTTCCGTGCCAGATGTGATTCCGATCGGACTCGAGTTCAATGCCGATGCTACGGACATGTCTACAAATCAACACGAAGGAGATGGAGGAAATTAAAAATTCGTCAAGAAAAAAATTATATTTCACTTTTTCGCTGAGTTCCGGACCATGCTTCTATTTACAAACAAAAACAAATCAAGTTTCTCTCCTGGTGACACGACGGCCAATTATATCCAGACCTTGAAGCATCCTAAACGCTCGTGCAACCGTATCTGATCATGTCTCCAACATGTCCCGCCATAATTGGCTCGCTCACATTTGCCAAGTCTAGCCGCCGCGTCGCAATGCCATAAAATGTGGCTTCAAACCGAAGAAAGGGGCAGTCGGCCGCTGCCTTTCATAACCATGCCGATAGCAATATCGAAGCAATCCCTATTTCGGTGCTTGCGTATATACGTGCCTGCAAGACCCCACATCCCAATTGTGCGAGGCCGTGCCCTTCGTTTCCCCCAATGCAATGTTTCCTGAAATTTGCTAACGCCTTCCTGGTATCTCAAAATGCAACAAAACCCAAGGTTGTAGAAAAGGTGTGGTGTGGTGAAGCGAAAGTCGTTTACGTCATGAGATCCGTGGACCCGATAATCTGCACTTCTTGGTGTTACGTATCGGGGTCGGGATTCGTCGCCCGTAACACCTTGGGCGCCTGGATTCTTCTCGAGTAGTCGTGGTCATCTCGGAGCGTGTTGATGCTCTCGTGGCTTCCACTTCTCACATAGAGTCCCTGCTTGAAAGGATCCATACGCGGGTCGACCTGGAGGGTACTGTTGCGCTTAGCCGCAGTGGGCGACACAGGAGAGACCCCGGCGGTGCTCATCTCGGGCCGGGTGGCGGATGAGCTATCTCGTATGCTAGGGTCATCCTGGAACCCCTGCTGCTCGTTGCGCTGCTTGCGGCGTCGGAACCAGAAGAACAGGGCAACGCCCGCGCCAGCAATGACGGCGGCAATAATACCCACCACAATACCGGCAACGGCGCCTGTGCTAAGGCCACTGCCCTTGCTGTTGACCGCAGCGGTATCGCTAGCAGCGTTCGCCGTGCCTGTGGGGCCGACATAGACAGTCTTGACGATTCCGTCAGCGGTCACAGTCTGGATTGCAGATGACGATTGCGCGTCTGCCGTGGTGGAAGTCTCCGTCTAAAATGCTGGTCAGCTTCATGCTCCATGTCGCGCACATTATAATAACCGGGATCCGCTGTCTAATGTCACGCATTGGTCAAGAAAGTCATACTGTAGAGTCATCTGTTTTCGAGGCCGCTGTCTCGGATGAGACTACCGTTACTGTGTTCTGCACCGTCTCAGTTACCTTGGAAATCACCGCGGTCGTTTTTGCCTGAAGGCGCCAGTTAAGCCTCGGTACTTTACCGTGAGTTTGGGGTAGTGGATGTTGGCAAAAAGGCATACACATATGGAATAACATTGGGGAGTCGTACAGGTTTTTTTCGGGGGGACACTTGCCCGATCACGATACAAATATACGGATCACACATACATGAAGCATGAGAAGGAGAAAAAAAGAAGTCAACTTACATCGGCTGTTGCTGTTGAGGATTCTGCTCCTCGGGTTCCCGAAGGCTCAACATTGCCCAGGGAGATATATCCATAAAGGCCATCTCCACCGCAGTCTTCAGATGGATAGCCAGGGCATGTTGTGTTGCAACTGCCAGTGCTCTCTCGCGAAGATTTGGCAGGGGCGTAGTTTGAGCACCAACAGGCATTGTCCTGCGTAATGGCATAGGCATAATCGTTGATGCACCAATCGTGGCAAAGGCCATTCGTTTGGTAGATACTCGTGTCTAGGATGATGGGTTAGCAAAAAAGGCACCCGATCATAGCAAGGTCGTCACTCACTTCTTGATGTTGTGCCGGTGTTTATAGTTGCACAGATATCTACATCGAGAGCAGTGGTCAAGGGAGACCAAGAGCTTGCTAGTAGAAATAAAACCCCCACGGTGCGGGCGCTGTTGCGGAGGGGAATCATGGTGGCGCTGTTGTCCAAAAAGTCGAGGGCAGGGGTGATAAAACTGCAGATGTCAGCCACCCCGTGATAGGATGAAGTGGTTTGTCGTTTGATGGCGTAGAAGATTTAAGCTGTAGGCAGAATTGGCGTGGGTATTCACCTTTTTACCAATATAGTCCAGCCGAGGCGCAAAGGCTTGTGAAGTCGAAAGCGACGAAACAGATGTGTGATGAATCACGACATAACACGACCGAGAGGCGTCTCAGATCTCCAAGTCCATGTCAAGTCGGTGGTTCGGGGGATTGGTACAGCGATTTCCGCAACTGCAGGGAGCAGTCTTGAGCCAAAAACACCGATTATGAATGGCTTTTCGATACCGGGATGGACAAGGTGAATCGGGAGTGGTGGTACAGCCAGGTGGCTAGGCAAAGGGTCGTCGATGAAGGAGAGTGCGTTGCAGTCGTATTTGCAGCGAAGGTTGGCTAACGATAGTCGAGGTGGTGGGCGGTTCGACGATGGTGGGAACAGGCAATCGAGAGCAGCGTCCAACCCGGAGACAAACAATTGCGTCGAATCCAATTCCAACCAAACCAACACAAGAGCGAGTGGATGGGCAGCGCAGGAGCTTCCCACAGATTGGTCCGCCGACAAGCCAGAAACCAAAAACCCGAGACCAGCAGCGGAACGAGGGACGGGAGAAGTCAAAGGGAGGAAAGGTTTCGGCTGGCGGATGGAATCACGAGAGAGGGCGGAGGAGGTTGGAAGGTAAGTTGGAGGCAGGTGATGAGCGGCGAGGAGAAGGTGTAAAAGGACGAGGAAGAGATACGAGGCGGCAAAGCAAGTATGTATCAACTGGAATGTGCCGTGCAGCGCAGGCCAGATGTGTGGCTGGATGGATGAAAGCAGCTGGAAGAAGAAAGAAGGACGTCCCGAGTATGAATACTTGGGTACATGGCCCTTGCCAGTTGCAGTGGGAGTGGGGAGACAGGGAAGGGAGGGGCGGCAGTAGCTGCGACTGCTGCGACCAGGGGGCGTGGAGCTAGTGGCCAAGGCTGGACGCTAGGCCCAGGGTGGGCTGTGTCTCTGGTGCTGGCGCTGGGCGTTGAGTGGGTGGTGGATGGTGGGAGGGAGCAGGCGAGGCCTGGACCTTGGGCCTTGGGCCCTGGCCGCTGGACGCTGGCCGCTGACAACGGGACGATGCTCGCTCGACTCGTAAAGGAAAGTGCCAAGAAGCAACAAGATTTGAGTACCTGCCGGGTCCCGAACCTACGCGGAGACAACTCCCCGGCCTGTAACCATTGTGCTGTGCGTGTGTGCGAGCGCTCGAGCGACGACGACCACGACGACGGAAGGGCATGGAAATTGCATCGCTCGACAGCAATCCCCTTTTCGCTGCTGCGTGGCCGGATCACATCCACAGCTGAAAAAAGCAGCGTGTGGTGCGCGCGCGCGATGCGACTTGCGATAGGAGGGGGAGTGCTGCTAAAAACAAAGTACACAATCGGGGCGGGCAGGCGGGCAGGCGGGCTGAGAGATGCAGCGAGAGAGGACCCAGATGGGCTGGTGCTCGCTCGTTCTGGTGCTGGACTAACCGGACGAGGAGGGATTGACATGGGCCGAGTGTAGCAGAATGCCTCGTGTATGAACGTTCACGGGCATGAGCCTACTCTCCAGAGCCGAGTGCGAAGCAAGGATCGACAAGGACGTCACGGTACACGGAAACACATACGCACACCCATTCCCGCACACGAACAAGCAGTCAATCATGGGCCATGTCGAAGCGCGCCAGAAGAAACAATCGTCGAGAGCGCCAAGGTGATGTGCAGCTCACGATGGTGGTGGCCTTGTGGGCAAAAGGAGGCTAATTAGCACACCCACACACACAGACGCGCGCCCACGCGGAATCGATCCAGTCCTGTGCTAAAAATGATGGAGGGGGCACCGCACCCACCGCACATCTTGGTTTTAGGCGTTGGGTTGGTGGTTTTTTGCTGACGGCGGTTGCGGCTGGCGGGGATTGATAAATTGTCAATGAACAGGCCCAATTTACGAGCCCGTCGACAATGATCGTCCCGGGGCCCGAGCCTCAAACCTGGAACCGCTTAACGCCCATCATTTACAAAGAAGGCAACCTGAAAGCTTGTCCCCTTCCATGTTGTCGGGTGAACAATGAATGCTCAACGAATGAGTGACAAACAGCAGCGCATCTACACAGATGGACTCAGTACTACAGAGGCCTGGACAGGGCGAAAAGAAAAATTGCATTGGAATCGGACAGAGATCTCGACCTCTCCTCTTCCAGGCTATCCGAGTCATCTCAGACAGGACGAAACATGGCAAAGAAAAGAACATGCACGAACACCACACGGGGCGCCGAAGCCGCTAAGCACATCGTGCAAGCCATTGTCCGTGTTAGTCAACGAGCGGAGTCTGGGCTGGCCCTGAGATTCGCTGCTCCCGAGCTAGTTGGCGCGTCTCACGCCGTCTTGCCCGCCATCCCCTCGCGAACAGACAGAAAACCAGGAACGAGGAGTGCAAGCAAGCGACGAGCCTTTAATCCAGCATTAGACGCTGCGCATAGTGCCGTGTAGTTGCAGGCGAGTCCCGGAAACCTTGCCGGTGCAGTACAAAAGTCAAGGTTGGATGACAGCATTTGACGGCAAACATGGCTCGTCTCTGGTACAGTACGGCCTGCAGCACCATGCTGTCAACCAAAAAGGTGTCTCGATTCTATCGCTTTTGTTTCCCACCCCCCCGGAAGCGATGTCGTCACCCGCCCGCGACCGGGTTGCGATGCTGGTGGGTTTCGGACCAGCTGGGGACCAGGGGGGTGTGAATCCGGCCAGTCTGTTCTCTCGTTGGGCCTCGTCTGCATGTGGGGACGCTGGCCGCGGTGATCCAGTGCAACGGCGATCTCGGGACAAGCGAGAGCCTTTCACTGGCGGGCTTCCCTTGCCTGGCCGACAATCACAATTCGATAGCACAGCACAGAACAGCACACCACCATACAACAATGACGATCAGGGACATTGTGCAATGAATACGGCGTTACCATATTGCCGGCCACCTGTCCCATCCTGCCCATGCTCCCTGCTCCAACCTCCAAGATCCTGCTCCTGATCCCCCTGAAGCGTGGAGCAGCCGCCCGGGGTGCCTTACATAGCACAGAAGAAGAAGAGTAAATAAACAACCTACATAAAAAGAAATAAAAAAGTAAGACATAGTCAACATAACATGTGGAGAGCTTTGCTGTGGTATGTGGCATAAGTAATATCAGCGCCCGACCCATAGGGACCAGGGGACAGAGTTGGTCACTGTTCAACACGATCGTCTGATAAAAAATGAACAAAATTAATGTATTAAAAATAAAGGCAAAAATAAATGAAGAAAATTCTTATCGTGAAATAGAGTAGAATAATTTTATACATTGGTATTCTATCTTTTTATCTTCTCAAAATACAACCAACTTTTACATTGACATGATGTTGTGTTTGCAGTGCTTGAGAGACGACTTCAGTGCCTTTCAGCAGTGCCCAAAAAACACCACCCTGGCTGGGTCTGTGGGTCGAACCTTACATTACTTATGCTGGGTACCGCACACTATGAAGGGCCTCTGCGGAGATCTCGGAAAGGCGGACGGTCAATCCAAATGACCACCATACCATGCCGATAGCGATAGCGAGAAAGCAAAACAGCAAGACAGAGAGAGAAAAAAACAAAAAAAAAATCAGAAAGAGGCCAACAAGCAACAGGCTTTCTCCGGATACAGCGGGATTCGATTCCGATTCGAAATTGCATCCCATCATAATTCCAGCACCTACCAGCGGGTGGGTGACTTACACACTGCCCGCTGGAATGATGCAATTTGCATGGTTGCCCTTCTCGCTCCCACTCTCCCATGGCGACGGGCAATGCCAGAGAGAGAGAGAGAGCGTGTACTCATGTTTTGATCAATTCTACTCCATCCATCCTGTTCATCGACCCCAGAGCCAAAACTTTGTGACACTTGGTCTCCCCTTGAAAGGCCCCGGCAGGCCTGGGCTGGCCGGATTATGACGTCTTGGGGTCGCCAACGAGCGCGGCGAGTCAATAGATAACGCCTCGACCCGGACTCAACGGCGCTAGAATCTCGGGTCCCCGAATGTGGTCACGACGGGCAAGCCACCTCCAGCTCCACGAAACATTCTCACCGTTCAAACAGCCGCCACCTGCCTGCTCCTCCACTCCCGAACAGAGAACAAACGGTGACGGCGGCAGTAGCAGCAGCAACAACAGTATCTAGCGACAAGCAACCTTTCGGCCATAGGTCGTAGCTCGACCAGGGCCCTTGCCCATGCCAAGAGTTCTCGCTCACTAACATACACACCCCTTTCCTCGTCTTCGTCTTCTTCCTTCCCGGGCAGACGGCTCCACCAGTTCCCACTCACACGCGCGTGCTGCGAGGGGGGGTCACCCAAATCGTGAGGCTGGCGATGACACTTGAGATGGTCGATGGGGCATGGGACCATATTGCGGCAGAGCCCCCCGCAGAGACACGCAACTGGGTGAGATTTTGGACTAGGAGCAAAAAAAAAAACGATAGACCGGTTGGGGAACAAAATAGGTGAGTCGTCCTCGTTCCGCGTCACCGGCTCTGGCCAGTCAGAGCAATGACGCGCATTCGCTAGTCTCTTTACAGCCCGCTTTCGTGGCCGTTGAGTGACAGATTCGACCGCCGCTTGCCCCCCGATTGCCACAAACGGACATGCCATTGACATCTCAGTGGGCCGCGCGGGTAATTTCCTTACCATTCGCCAAGACTCGCAGCCCAAATGAATAAGGTCATGTCTCTTGTGCCGTGCAGAGCTTGTACATGTATTATGCCTGTGGTGGCAGCAAAAAAAGGAAAACAAAATTGTGGCATGCCGCAACCAGTCCGTGTATCCGTGCCCGTCCCATCATGCGGCTCAACATGAGGGCATTTTTACAAAAGCACAGGGGGATTGCTTGTCGCATCGCAGCGGGGAGAAGCATCCTTCAAACAAATGGAAGAGAAAAAGAACATTGAGCCCAATAAGTAAAAAAAGTCAAAATCGCCAAACCCCTGTCCAGCCTGTCAGCTCTCGCTTGCGCTTCTCTTTTCAACGGGCTATCCAGCGCAAGATCAGAGGCCATAGCCAACGAACGCGGCCGGGGAACAAGGAAGGAATGTTTGATGTAAATAGATTTGAGGGGCGGCCGTGGGCTGCGAGATGGGGCTCAAAAAGGAAAAATATTATGACGGGGCATGGATCTCGGGCGATACTCGCCTGTGGTGACGCATGGACGTGAGATGAGTGGATAGACAAATATCGATGGGGAATTTGCTGATTGAAAAAACAGCCATGATCTGTGCTAAACCCGGGATTGAATTTTGGGGACGAAAGTCAAACCCGGCCGGGCCAGGGAACCCGTCCAGGGATGCAGGATTTCGGTGACCAATGTTATGATCCTGGTCGTGAGATGAAGGCCAGCCCGGGAGCAACCAACAGGTTACAAGAGGAAAACTCGACGCTGCAGCCTGTGATTTTCATAGCTACGCCGCAAAATCTCAAGATGCTAGCGAGCTCCTGCTCGTGTCATCTCACGATCCGTCCCAATTCTTCTCTTGCAAGGGCCGGTCCGCCCCCCTTCGAGCCCATCACCCGCGAGATTTTCCGCATGCCAAAGTCGTCAGATCATGGCCCCTTGTTAATCTGTTCGGGCTCGAGCTCGCTCCCCTCCCCCTCCCCATGCCACAGAACGGCACTAATATTGCCGTCCTGGTCGGTTCTATCGCTGCCGGTTTTCCTGTATTAATATAATCCATCCTTTACGGAGTTGCCGCAGGAAATTCAGCGTGGTTTTTTTTGGTCACCTCCTGCCAGTCATGTGTGTATGTGCAGCACAATAGCGCCGTGTGACAGTCATATCTCCCTTGCTGCCTAGCTATTCCCCCATGTATACGAATTGCATGCAATGGGTCCTCCCATCTAGGAATTTTCTTGTCTAAATCCGTGCGTGTGTGCGTGCGTGCGTTGACGATATCTCATGGTGGGGGGTTTTGAGACGGACACAACAGAGGGCTATCATCTTCCGCTCTGCCGTGACCGTTCCCAGACCGGCAAATGAACCACATTGGCGGGTGAATGTTTGCGAGCCCTTGTATTTTACCGCTCTTCACCCAAGCGATAGATAGCGCGGGCGGTCACAAGCGTTGATCAGCGTCTCTTAACCCTCTTTTCGCAGACTTCCCGATGAATGGCACCATGGAGATCGTTGGCGCATGCGGCGCCGCGATGTGTGACGGAGGGGGGGAGGGGAGAGGGAGGGACAGTGGTGACATGGGATGAGATGGGTTTGGCGCGAACCACTCCGGGGCTTCTATCGTGACTCTTTTCAACCTGGGGGTTTGGGAAGCAAAAAAAAAACAAGATTTCCATTCGCATCGGCGCTACTACCTTGCATACAGACCATAGGCAATTCCACTTTTTCTTCTTTTATCTCTTGCTGCTGGGGGGAAGCCAAGTAAGAAAGTGGCAGGAGCAAATCGTAACCCTCTTTTGCCGTGTGTAGTAGCGCCGAGTCTTATTCACCGTCCGCTATCACCCATCACCCGTCCAGTGCAGCAAACCATCCATGACACCCACTTGGATGCACCTCTCAACACCACACCACCCATCTCGATGGTCCTTGCATGCCTCCCAAAGGAACGAACTAGCCGGTCCGCTCCCACCCTCTCGCTGGGAGTCCCCTCCTCTCGTGCCATTGCCCAATCGCCAAGCTCGCTCCCACTCCCACTCTCTCGCAACTTCTCCCTTCCAGATCCGCCACGCGATTCTGACATCGTATTTTCCATGCATGACTTTTTGTCAGCACCTCGTGGATGAGACCATACCAGAGGAGCAGAAGGGAGAGAACCAACTTTTTTAGGCTTCTAGTCCCCTCCTAGTGAGCAGATTAAGCTCAGCCATCGCAGCAATGGGTCACATAATGTGAAAGATTGTGCACGGCACACACACAGCGGCAAAGCAAGACAGCAGCTGTATCAGTACATGGCATCAGCACACATGCACATACGCACAAAAGACCGCATTCACACACACACACACATGCACATGCACACGGGTGGTGGGATCCCCAGTATCCCGCTTGTCTCATACTTAGACGAGGGTACCCTCGTCAATGTTTTCAACATCCAACGATGTACATCGTCTTCGCCCGATTTGCGAGAAGAGACTTTTTTTTTTTTTGGGTGTCAGCCAACGGGAGTTTACACACCCGCGTGGGGTTGGGGTTGGCGAGAGGTGCGTGGATGCAGATCCTGGGCAAGAAAAACAAAGTCAAAGGCAAGTCCGCCAGCCATCAATGCAGAAGACGCACCTCGACGGAGTTCGCAAGGGAGCCTGACAGGGTTCTTAGACTGCATCCATCGAACAAAAAACAAAACAAAAAGAATACCCAACCTCCCAGGCCGACGCCGGAGTTTTTTTTTTTTTTTTGGGCTGCGTGATAACTACATCAGGGTGCAGAGAGCGCTAACAACCAGGTTCTTGGTACTGCGGATGGGTTTGGGTGGCACCATTCCGACCACCAACGAGGAACTTGCTGGTTTATTTCGCCGCGACCGCCGCAGGCATCACACGCATCCTCGCCTCGGCCATCAACAACACCAACACCATAAACTATTTTGGTCGTAGCGGGCTGGACCAGCCCTCTTAGTTTGCAGGTCGGTGGTCCACACGTCCCACCGCGATGCACATCGCACCGCGTATGCCAGGAGGCAAGTGCCTCGGGGACGCAGGGCTAGCGCTCGACATTGGTCCAAAGAGCTGGGGGAGTGCGCCTGGCCAGTCATCAAGTGGTGGCTTGGATCCCGTATTGGTGGGTTGACCATTGGACGTGATGGGATCTGCCACGGCCCATCCGACTGAGATACGAGCAAGACCCGCGTGCACTGGCGGCTTCGTACCTGCACTCGTCGTCTATAGCCAAAATACCCAACCGCTCGGTGGCGTAGATGAATTCTCCCATGTCGCGATGTTTTCGGCTACGGTTCCTCATGATGTTCCAAAGTTGCCTCAGCATCCCCTGCTCGTTAGTCATGAACCAAGCCAAGCCCATCACGAGGCCCCTCCGCCGATTGGAGCCCTCTTAGCGGCGCTGCGGTGCCAGTTGCAGTGTAGAAAGACGATCAACCATTTGTCGGTGTACTGTACATGAGGAGGTACTAGCCAGTTGCGAGCGGCCAGGATCCACCGCCTGCAAACCACTCGCCACCAGCTGCAGTCTTGAGACGACCGCCTGGTTTAGATTGGGGTTTTTTGTTTTCCAAGACCGAGCTGGCTGGCACAAGCTGAGAAGCCGGACGGAAATCGATCAATCACAAGAGTATTAGGCATGGTCAAATGTTTCGAAACGTGTCTATGCAGGGCGGGTGCCATCGCCTTCATGTAAGGGGTTTTTAGAAGCTACCTAATCATGGGAGGGGACATGTGGTGTTTTGTTTGTTCGAAACGTTTCGTTCCGGCCTCGAATTTATACCCGCAACCTGCATATTCCCACATCTTCAATCTGACCGTTTTTTTGTCAAGGGGTGAGGTCGCAGCAAGTAAAACAGCAAGGGTCCAAAGGGTTGTAAGCAGAGGCAAACCTCTAGATGGAGGGGTGATTCGGGCGTGTCGTTTATACGTCATTCATCATCAACCTGTAACAATACGACCCCGCCAAGATCTACTTGAGTCTGAATGGAGGAATTTTAAAAGTAAAAAGAACAATAGTTCTTTGCAGCACGTCTGTAGAACAGAGTGTGGCCCAGGTTCGGATATTGCCACGCTCGGAAACTTTCCTTGTTCCAGGTCGCGCATTCGTATGATGGATCGGTCCTCTGTCATGGAAACCCATGTGGTGCCCGCGGTGTGCCCGTGGTGGTGGAGGATGCCGAGGTGCCGGGCATGCAGCCACGATTAGCTAAAGGACAGGGAGCTGGAGGCAGGGGCTTGGCACGGCACGGGCAGGCTCGCGGGTGACGGACGCCGTGCGACGCATTTAGAAAAGAAGAAGAAAGTGAAGCCATCACCGGACCCTTCCAAGAGCCTCAAGTGATTGCCGCGAGAGGGTCGATATCGACTCCAACCAGAGACGGTCGCCTCGTAAATGGACCCCCTTGTGACTCTGTTCTGGGCCGGCCCCACCACACGCCAGCGATGACGTCTCTACCCCAGGAGGCCCCCAGGAAGAGACCCTCGCTGACCACTCGCAGGCCGAGTTGACGGCAGGTGCGCATCGCACACGCTGGCTTTGGACCCCCCGACCCGGCGGACAGCCGCAACCCCGACCCCAGACGGTCCGAGCTCTGGTCCCCAAGCACGGCGCGTGCAACGAACTCTCTTGATGCGCGCGGGTCCGGCAGTCTTGTCTCTCCTTTCATCATATGCTTTCAACACAAGCCCATCGCATCGCATCACGCCGCATCGCCTCGCCCTTCGCCAGCCCCTCTCCCTCTCCGCCTGCCTGCACAATCGCTAACCCCCTCCCCCCCCCCTTGGGTATCCGCTCGGATGCGTCACTCAAGCGAGAAGTCTCCGCCTCCGAGCGAGTGTGAAGCCGAGCCCTTCCTGCCCTCCTCCAAGGGCCCCACCCCCGATCGGCCCGGGCACTCAGCTTTCCCGCCCCCTCCGTCGCCGAGGTTGACCGCCAACATGATGCCTCCCATGGCCGGCTGCTCGGGCCTCAAATTGCGGCCTCGCGGCGCCCTCCGCCGCTTCCCGGTGCTCATCTCGGCGTCCGCACTCTTCGTCATGGTGCTCCTCTACCTCATGCTGTCCATCGCCCCGTGCATGGTCTGGGGCGCCTGCTACCACGGCTACCAGAGCGCCTTCAGCTTCGACGCCGACCAGGCCCGCCACCCGGACTGGATGGCCTCCATCCCGGACGACGTGCCGCTGTCCAGCCTCAGCATCCCCGGCACCCACGACACCATGACCTACGACATCGGCAGGGAGGTCCTGCAGTGCCAGAACTGGAACCTCAGCATGCAGCTCGAGGCGGGCCTGCGGTACTTCGACATCCGCGCCAGGCTGCGCGACGACCAGCTGCAGATCTACCACGGCGACGGCTACACCGGCTTCAGCTTCACCCACGTCCTCATCACCATGTTCCAGTTCCTTGACGCCAACCCGTCAGAGGCCATCGTCATGCGCCTCAAGCAGGAGGCCAAGCCCGTCGGGGACAAGAACACCATCACGTTCGAGGAGGCCTTCAACCGCTACCGCCACTCGGATCCCCTCACCAGCACCGGCGTCGGCGAGCACCTCTACATCTACGACCGCACCTCGCCCCTGCCGACGCTCGGCCAGCTGCGCTCCAAGATCTTCATGCTGCAGCAGTTCCCGGACAAGGACGGCCCGTACGGCCTCGAGTGGGAGGGCAAGCAGATGGCCCTCGAGGACCTCTGGATCATCCCGGACATCTACCACCTCGCGGACAAGTGGACCGCGATCCGCAACGCCCTCGTGCTCGCCTCCACGGCCAAGCTCGACAACACCCTCCTCTACCTCGCCCACGTCTCGGCCTCGATCGGCGTGCTGCCCATCGAGGCCGCCGCGGGGCCCCTCAACCGGACCGTCACGGGCATGAACGACATGACGGGCCAGTGGATCGAGGACTACGAGGGCAACCCGGATGCCAGCCGGACTGGCATCGTCATCATCGACTTCCCCGGCCAGCGGCTGATCAAGACCATCCTGCGGTGGAACGACAAGCTGAAGCGCAGGTCCAAGCGGGACCTGGTGTCGAACTGGTGGTCATCGATAATGTCAAGATATGTGTAAAATCGGGTAAAAGATCGGAAACCTAGAAAGCAAGCCACAGTGTAATTGTATCATCTCTATAGAGAGAAGGGGGGAAATAATAGCCATGACGTATATTACATCACACACAGAGAGAGAATCCAAGGCACTGGGACGTCCGGGGGAGGAAAATAAGGCAAGCCGGTCTCCAAGTGATCTGCATCAGTCCACACACCCTATCATCCAACCTTTTTTTCGTTGTGATTTTCTCTTCACCAGCCATCTCTTGTCTTTCGCGTAAGGATCTTCCCCCTCCATCCATCCATCCATCCATCCATCCGGCCTCGTCTTATTTTTTGGGGCCAACCGGGGTGCTGTTGTGAAAAATAAAAAAAAATATGTTGTATGTACATACATGTCTGTTATCCAAGGGAGATCCTCGTCCCCCTGCATGCGACGTGGAGTCGGTGGCGTCGGGTACGCGTTTCACCAGAGGGGGAAGAATGGGCGGATCGTCAGGGACGAGGTTGGAAAGCAAAGGGGGGCACGCACGCATCCACACACGACCCTTTGTTGTTATTTGCCCTCCTCCTCCTCCTCCTCCTCCCGATGGTCAGCCACGGACCGTCGGGACTTGTCATTGTTGTTGTACTTTTTTTTTTTTTTTTGTTGGATATTGTTGGATGTTTAAAACCCTTGGGGAAAGAAACACACACAAACACACGCGCCATCTCGCTCCACTTTGTTTCCCATCCACCCGGCCGGAAGTACACCACTGGCGTGCGTCACTTCGCTGGGGGAATGATGCGCTGTCTCGCATTACATCGAGGCAATCATTCGTTGAGCCGGGTTCTCGGTCGAAATTTTTTGGGGGGTGAATGACGCCGTCGATATTGTTTCCCAATCAAGCAAATCGAGGCCGCAAAAAGCAAGAATAGGGTAGGGGCGGGAACATCCAGGAACAAGGCACGACGCAACACGGCGAATAGAGTCAAGGGGACGACATCGATGAGTGAATTAACTTGAAATTCGCAACTTGTACCAAGTTTGATCTGGTCTTTTCAGATCCGCTATCCTGCCCGTTCCAACTCCTCCCAATGGTCCAGTATGAAACCCCCAAAAAATCAGAATCCTCCAAGCACTTTACCCTGAAGCTTGAATCAACCCAATGCTTTACTCCCTCCCACTTTATTGCTCCTTTGCTGCTCCTTTGTCATCCCTTCATTTTGGGCAGCATTCTCTTACCGTCCTTCCCTTTTCCTCCTTTCTGCACGCAGACTCGTGCGACACCCCATCCCTGGCGTACATACATTCCCGTTCCCATAGCATACATACACACGTTCCTAACATACAATACATACATGTCCCATGATTTGTCTTGGCTCGTCCTGTCTATCGTACCTGTTTTGATAGATGCAAACCTGTTCGTCTCCTATGATTCCTTCTGAGCCCGCGCTGTGATGAACCTTCTCTAAAGAGAATACTGTATAGCTTTGGCTGGGTAAAAAAAAGGTAATGAAAACACAATGCCAGATCACTGGCCCTGGGTCCTCAAGCTTGTAAAGTAGTTTCCACAACTAGGCAAAAAAAAAAAGCCAGGGTATCTGGGAGCGAGAAGAAAAGAAGTTCACAGCTGCAACTCGCCTTGCAGCTAGAATAAGCACTGGCAAACTCATCATATCTTTTCCCGTGTTGGGCTGCCCTCACGACTACCATCCCGACTCAAACTCTCGAAGCTGTCCACCATCTGTAACACACGAGTGCGGGGTTTCTCACGTGTAAGCGGTATGGCCTGGGCCTCCATGACGATGCCTGAAGACCGGTTCCCTGTGTCGTCCGTATCGTGAGAAAAGCGCGGCTCGAGGGGCGACAAGTCCAGGTGTTGCACGAATGACATGGTGGTGTTAACAGTATCGATGGACTGCTGGCGGGCATGCTGTCGGGTAGGAGTGAGCATGTGGCTGGTGAGGGGGTTCTTGCGAGACGAGGTAGGTCGTGGCGAAGGTGATTCTGGGGGGGAGAGAACTGGCGGTTGATGGAATAGAGGGCGGACAGGATTGAGATGGAGTGGCTGTGGGTGTTGCAGCTGTTTCATCTCAGGTTTTGCTGGTTGCTTCTCTTTTGGTCCCGATTCCTGGACCTGAGAGGGACCCTTCACATTTGTCTTTTCACCTTGAGCGAGCTTTTGTGGGATCTCCCCCTTCAGCATCCCATCTTTGCCAAACTCGACGCTGGGCTTCCTATCCATCTTCTCATCGTCCTTGACCCGTAACTCGTCATCCCGCTCCTCAAGCTTTTCGCGAATGCTTCCGGCATCAGTTATCGAATGCTGGCTCTCCTGTTCAGGATCAACCAGAACAGCCGTCTGCGGTTGTATTGGTACTTCATCATCTCGGTCAGAGCCGTCCGCGTCTCCGTTAACGACGCGAAGCCGCTCTCGTGGCACCGTAAACATAACTTGCACCAGTCGCTGCTCGACAGCACGCTCAATGTCCCAATCCGTCTCGGGAGTACGCTCGCGGTTGGCGCCTGTCGCTACCGCCAGGCGGCCCTCGCCATCTTGCTCCCAACCCTGTCGGCCCTGCTTCCGCCTAAGAAGCTCTCCGTGTAGACCGACCAGACCAGGTTCGTAGTCGCCACCATAAGGCTCCTGGTCGAACGACCGTCGTACTTCGCGCATGTCCTCATACGAAGACTTGGGGGTGCTAGAGTTGGAGAAGACACGGCGTAGGGAACCAAGCCAACCTCGGCGAGGTTTTGACTTGGAGGGCGAGGAAGGCTGCGGTGGCTCGTCTTCTATGTAAGCCCCGTTTTCTTGTCCCAGGAGCAGCGAAGGACCTTCGGCCCGAAGAGCCCCAAACGAGGATCGGGCAGTGTTGTAGCTGCTGGACGAGGAACTGCCGGGCTTGGGGTGTTCGAAGGCTCCTCCCAGGCTCAGTCGCTCGGGCTTGCGTGAACCCTTCAAACTTTCAGACATGCTTCGCGCAGACTCGGAGAGGTTAGATCCACTGCGTGACTCATCATCTCGAGAAGCTGCTGCACGGGATGAATTACGGCGGGTAGGTGACACACGGCCTTGGCCCGTTTGTCCACGGCTGTTCATCCTGGCGAGCATGGCATCGGCGGCATCAACATCTGATACCCAATCCTGAACTTCGGGGTCATGCCGCGGGCCCTCAGGGCTGGGTGTGGCGCCACCTCGAGCACCGCTCATGAAAAGGGGAGGCGGATTGTTTTGGGTGGGAGTTTGGAAGGGATCTGAGAGGGTATCCGAGGTGGGTGTGTGAATCTCCTCCTTGGGGGCGTGGTTATGATACACCTCTTCTTCCTCGTCTTCGTAGATGGGGTGAATTTGACCCGGCGCAGAAGAGAAGCTGCCAGGTCGTTGGCCTGTTGGTGCATAACCTCGAGTTGATTGTCTCGAATTGGGTTTTCGGGGGATGTGCAACCCTGGCAAGGGGGCTCCAAATGCATCGCCGCGGTTGCCCCGGAGTGATTCGTATCCAATAGAGCGATCGCCGGCTGTGAAAGGGTCTCCTCTGTCATACCATGCAGTTCGGGTCCAGGGGTTGTCATCATTCTCCATCATCTCGTCGTGGTCTGGGAGGAAATGGCTCGCATCCTGGGACAAAGCCGCCACAGCCTGGTCGCGGCTGTCACGGCGACGCTTCTGCTTCTTCAGCCAACAAAAGACCGCAAGGCCGATGGCAATGAGAATTGCCAAACCAAAGCCGAGACCAAGGCCAAGACCCAGCCGTTTCGAATCGAGCGCCGCATTTTCCTTGGGGGCACTGCTGTCGTCATCGTTGTTGCTGTTCGCATCGGGGTTCTTGTAAGACGATGTCCAAGTCATGGATGTAAGGTTGAGGAACCTAGTGGATGTCGATATGTCGCGCTTACTGCTGCTGGAGGAGGAGTTCATCTCCCATCCACCGTGGACCATCATGACGTTGCCGGGGAGGACCGCAGCACCATGGCCATAGAGGCTCACATCCGGCTGCTTCTCTGGAATACTCCATTGCCATCCACTGTAAGCCTCCGTCATCTGGAGAATAGCCAGTTGCGGCTCGGCGGGCGAATCAACGTCTCCCGCCCATCCACCAAGGATGATGATTGACGATCCATCCTCACTCAGTGTCGCGGTGTGTCCGGAGCGGCTATAAACGTTATCGAGGGTCGTGGCTCTGCGACTCTTGCTGCTAATCACATCCTTGAGCGACAGACCGCGCTTGCGGGTCTCTGGCGCTTGGATAGAAACATATGTCCAAGACTGCGCGGGCAAGTTCCAGACGGCTGCCGTGCTCATATTAATAAAGGCAGTCTCAGAGTGCCCGCCCAGCAAAACCCAGCTGGCCTGTTGCGTCACGGCGCCGGACTTATTGGTCATCGAAGGCGTTAGGCCAGTCAGAGTGAAACCGGCAATGGGGGTTCCTGGCCCATCGCTCGAGGCGACGCTGACCTTGTATCCCGTGTCGTCATCATCACTCTGGGGTGCCACACTCAGCATCGTCTTGGTGTAGTTGGCATCTCCCTGCCACGATGTCGTGTTCTCCGTGGGGTTCCCGCACATGCCACCGTATGTATAGATGGTGGGCTGGTCCATGTCCGGAGCCAAATTCAACGAGAAGGCGATTGTTCCTCCCAGGAAGTAGGGCGCGCGGTTGCCTTTGCCGGATGTTTCGAGGTTTCGCTTCGTCCACGCACTGCTCTGGGAATCGTAGCCCCAGACATCGCTGCTGCCGGACTCGCAGTCTCCCGCGTACACGAGCAATGTGCCATTGGGTGTTCGCGCGGCGCCAAATGCAGTCGTGTTGGACTCGCCCGTGAGGAATGGCAGCTTGTCGGCCACTGGGGAGATCAAGTCGGGGTTCTGAGCCACGCTCGAGGAGAAGTTGAGGTAACGGAACTCGACACCGCCCTGGTCAGCCTGGCGGAAGATGTAGGCCAGGTCGTTGCCGTCACAAGTCACCGCAGCGTCGGCGCAGGCAGGGCCAGGGAGGAGAATCTCCGTGGGGACGTAGGGGAAGGAATGCGCAGAGGCGAGCGGCGACGTTGCGAGCAGCAGGGCGGCGGCGGCAGTGACGATGGTGGTGGTGTAGGATGCTCGTCGGCCATGGTGGCGTCGGGCATTGCTAATCCGTGCTCGCGGAGCCATCGTGGCCGTGGAAAGCTGTCGCCCGAGAGGTCGGCGACCCTGGTCGTGGTGTAGCAAAAGCGGTGTTGTCAGCGTAGTTGTTTGTCGTGGTCACCAGCAAGCAGCCCTTCGCCGACGCTGCCTTCAGATGACCATTGCCGGCCGCAGTCGCTGCGTGGAATTGCTTATGTTGTCGATGAATACTATTTTTCTCCCTTGGCTTCACCAGAAACCGTTATTTCTGAGTTCTTGTTGTCTTAGTCGGGCGACGTGGTGGGGAGCTGTCGTGTGTATCAATGTCTCGACTCCCCTTCCTCCGATCGACACTCTTCAGGCCCAGGCACGGAGTGCTTTTGTCTTGTGTTGAACCCGTAGTCTCAGCGGCAGGGTCCACTGGGTCTGGATTCTGGTCGCCCTCGAGATGCGCAAGCAGGGAAAAAAGGCGAGGCGAGGTGATGCGAGGAGGGATGAGGGAGAGGAAGAGAGCGGGTGATGGGGCATGTGGGTGGGAGTAGTCTGTGCAGGCGGGATCCCCAGAGCCCCAAGAACATCGGGTCAAGACACACGACGCTTTTTCCTTTTGCGGCAAGTTACTTGGAGGGGGCAGAGTGCCCACCAAGCGAATCCCGGGCGACGGTTCAATCTTTCGAGATGACTAGACTAGGGTCTCGATTGCTGGCGAGCGATAGTAAACAGTCATGGGAGCAGTCAGAGTGGTGCGTCTTTCGGGCGAGTTTCCACAGCAACACATGGTGGGGTTTGGCACCCAGCGTGCGTTAAGCCTTGGCGCCACCAACACCAATTGTCCGACATTCAAGACTCATTGGACCATTTAGTTTCTCGCTTGCTACGCGGCTGTGGCTATGGCTTCCATCCGGTGACGGGCTATCATGGCCATCTTTTCTTTGCAAATCACAAGGTCTGCATGTGCATCACTGGCGATCCCCCGGTGCTCCTCTTTGCTCCTCTATGCCATGTGCGAGTAGTGTACAATATGGATAAGATAGGCTTTCTAGTTGTCAGGGTACCCCTGTCGAGCTGCCGATGGCGAGCCGCACTTCACCCCAACAACGCGCCTATATGCTCTCCAGAAGAAGAAGGAAAAGAAAGGAAAGGGAAAAACTCTGTCTTCTGCCGTCTCCTCGTATCGCCATCAGCCACCGCCGCGTCAATATACCGGCAAGCTACTCTGTTTACGACGAACTTAACTTTTTTCGTCATAACCCGCGGTGCCCGAAGTTGACCAGTCTTGCCCTCCATCTTTATTCATTAGTTTTTTGAAACATATTTCTTGTTTATGTATTTTCTTACCATCTTCTTATTTCTTTCTTTCTTTTTTTGTCGAGAATAATTGTTCATCATAATTTGATCATGTTATTCTACTGATACTTTAATACCGAGTGTTCGTTACTACATTCGGTAATGGAAAAGTTAATACGAATTGTGTTGAATTCCCACTTGCCAGAGTGGAGCAAAGCCAAGCCCATACTTCGTAAATTTACAGCGGGAAGGGGTCCGATACCCATTTATTCTATCTAGCCATTAATTAACCATGCTTGTTTCAAGCTCTATACTAGACACCGGATAGTGCGGATGCAGACTCCGTCACTATTCTCAAACACCTAAATTAAAGAATTAATTGTTTGTTCAGAGGGGCTGTAGGTGACAATTCCTCAGCAAGCACGTTGTAAATTGATGGCACACTGCATGCTATGAATACCGGCACTGTGCTCGGCTTTATCGGATGCCTGTTCAAAAAATTACGATATTGGCATCGGCGGCTTGGAGGTGCATTTAAAAACAGAGCTCCCACTGCTTCATCGGAGGAGGTCGATTGTTGTTACGGATACGGATGACGAATATGAGACTGGGGCGGGCACTAGCGGCGATATCTAGTCGCAGATGATGCTTTCTCTGTTGTTTGACAGTATCTTGGCCTTAGACTGCAGACTGAAACCAACTGCTTGTACTGATCAGTCGACAAATGGACGACTACCCGTATCAACCACCTTTGAACCCATCTACCCCTGCATTGCCCTTCCCAACGGACCTATCACAAAGGATTACCCACGGGTTCAGCAATTACCCACCCTAGCAAAGCACAATAGTCCTCCATCTTCTCGCGTACTCCACGATTGAATTCGATGCACGGCGATGTTTTAATATCAATATTGCCACGAGCAACATCGAGGGTGCACTGGAACACTCGAGCGGTTCGGCCACTACCAGTGATGATGGTGATCTTTAGAGCCAGATGTTAGTGAGACACAAAAACACAGACATGGATGGGGATTATAAGATTAATATACCAGAAATATTTGGTGTGGAATAAAAATCCGGGAGCATGAATAATTGGCGGCTAGGTAGATTGATGCAATTAACTCGCTTGTTGATACCATATCGGGCTGCAAAGGGGCGCTGTCTGCAATAAACGAAATAAGATGGGGTTTTTCGGTATTGACAAGACATTTGACGGGGCATCTTTTGTTGCCAGGGACGTGCTACTGGAGTATATAGGTAATATGCCAATCCGCATTCTTCTCACGAAACTGGTTGACGAGGCTATGATCATCGTGGCTATGTACAATATATTAGCTTATGAGAAGGTTTTGGGAGAAAGTAAACTCGCCCTCGGTTGTGTCAGGATGAAAGCAAAGGCAGAACGCCCTTCAGAGGTGGCTCCAAAGGACCAGAATGTTTGTAGCTGTTCAGGTGTATCTCGACCATATCCCACATATGTGCTGCTTCGACTCTGCCAGTCAATAGAGTCATCTAGGTCCTCAAATGGATCATTTATATCTAGCGATGTTTGAATTGTTTTCGCAGAGATGGGTCGAAAGAATATTCCGTCGAGATCGCCATCGAAACTGATTTTGGTTGCAGCGGGGGTCGAGCTCTCGTCAGCAGGGGGGGATTGCTGTCAACGGCTTGGGTGTCAAGATTGAGAGATTGAACGCCGTCGATGAGACTAGTATTGTCGGGAGTGGAAAGATTTTCGTTGAGAAGTTGGTCGTAATCGCTCAGGACTTGCGCATCTCCGCTCGCTGTGTTCAGATTCACTGCAGTGGCATAGTCAGGAAACAAGTCCAAATTCTCCCAGGACCTGACTCCATATTTGTGAAGTTGATCGCGTTGGATATGGGGAGTCTCCAACTCGTCCAAGGGATATAGGATCTCCTCGACGAGGGTATTAATCTTTTGTCGACGATCCCTGAGAGGGTGCTGTTCCAACGGCAGTCCCATTTCAGGAAATTTCTGGGGTTTTGGCAGTGTACAGGTATCAAGATGTGTGAAATTTTCTTCCTTTAAGGAAAGGAACAGCTCAACAAGGTGGAAGCACCTTGAGGTAAGTCAAACTAATAGACTTTCAAATCCTAATAAAATCGGTAATTAGCACTTGGCTGCGAGGAGGTGCAGTAAAATTCTTTGGAGCAGGCTATTGAGTTATCTATGCAACGATCTGGCCCGAGACCTGACCACAATGTAGTCAGGCTATCTTGGCCGACAGAATAAACCGTTGGGTTTGTATCAGCAGCTGGGATCAGGCGCACAGGTTGAGCAATACAAGAGGCGATAAAGGCCTTCGTCGTGTGGAACTATATCTACGAAAGGAAAATTCCTGCACCCAAATCTCAAGAATCTCGAACAATAAACGTCTTGCCAGGATCAATAACTAAATCCGACACTGTTCATGCGCACGCTCCAACTCTGTCAATTCATCATTGACCCGGCGCAGTTCCTCATCTTTGGCGGCCATCGTGTCCATCATTTCAACCATTTCCCGCATCAACCTGTCGTTGTCCTTCTCTACCTGCTCGGCATGCTCGATCTTGGCTCGGTACTTCTTCTCCCATTCAGATACCCGCTCCGGCCAAGTCGGCGTCACCACTGACACCACCGTCGGCCGCTCCTCGATGCGCCGGGTATGGGCAACTCCAGGATGCTGCTCAATGTCCGGCAGCACGAAAAGAGGCGAGGCGTGGCCTTTACCCGCGATACGATAGTATCGTGTGAGCAAGTCAACCGGGATGATACCGCGAGCATACCAACTTCCCCCGCGGCTCTTGTGCCACATGCGCTCGCCGCTCACACCGGCCGACTTCCAAATCTTCTCCTTTTGGCCAACTTGCGCTTCGGCGCGGTCGAGCAAACGGTGGATGTGAGATGTGACGTCGTCGCCGGCATTGACCAGAACATAGCGGTCCTGCGGGTAGCCAACCTCTCGACCCTTCGTGACACCGTCTGGCCCGACACGCCGCATGATTTGGAGAGGGATGATCGCCTCTCCCGCGAGAGCATCAAGGGCATTGGCGTAGTTTATTTCGAGCTCGTGCATGCGGGCGACGAGGTGCTGGTGGTGAAGCAGCCACTGGCCTAGGAGACAGTTGCGGGCAGCAGCGAGTTGTTCTGTGTCGTGCTCCGTGCCAGGGGGGAGGAGAGACATTAGGCCACCGGTAGAGCTGTACTCGTGGTCAAGGATCTCGAGACACTCGTTGGCATGCATCACTAGGCTGTGGTGCGTAGAGTATGGCCTTCGGAGCTCGCCCTCGTTGGCCAGGGGCCCAGAGTCTTTGACCTCAGTGAGGGGACAGTGATGTTCTGGGCCCTTGTCCACCTCCGATTCGGCCTTGACAATGTTGGCTACTGCCCAGAGAGGGACGTGGTGAGACTCGTCGTCGTTCTCGTAGGGCTTGTCCAGGTTGTTGAGCCAGTCAAAGGCGTCGTTGGGCAAGAAGCCGTAGTCATCCTCGTCGACGGCAAGGTCACTCACTCCAGAAGACCTCACGGATGTTGATAGCTTTCGAATAAGGTTGGTGATAGAATGAGCGTGCTGCTTGAGGACCAGGAGTGTCGGAGGACGGCCGGAGGACAGATAGCCGCAGTTGACATGCTGGAGCAGCTCAATCTCTTTGGCTGTAAGCAGCCTGCTTTCAGGGACGGTATAGGTTGAGGCGTATGCGGTAGCATATGGGGTAGATGGGATGTGCAGAGGTTGGGTGGGATCCTGTCCCCTGGGTTGTTCCATGATGATACGTGCTATAGCTTAGATGGCAAGGCCAATACGGGCCCGAATCAATGTTAACGATGATGATACAAAGTTAGGGAGAGAAATCACCAAGCATGTTGGAATCTGGACAAAAGCCGGCACATATTCTATCTATTAATGAACCCCACACGGAAGGAGGGATTTATTCTCCCCGGTTTAATGCGGGAACATGCATGTTGTCGAAAGGACAAAGACATATAATGTTGAAGGGGCAACTGATTCTCACAGGGGAGGGCACAGGCCATTGCGAGCGATTGTTGGTTTTTGAAGTTGACCAAGTTTGCTTTGTTTGCCCCTCCACCACGGGTGTTTGTTCTTTGTTGTCCTGGGTTGGTGTGTTGTGTTTCTTCGCCCCGTGACCCAAAATTCCAGTCATCCCGCAGCGATGCATTCAGTAAAGACTGCTCTCATCGAGTCTTGAAGATGAGCATACTAGTTGTGGCTAGTGATAGAGTCTTGGGGCAAAACATTCCGCAAGGTTTGTATTGCATCGTCCGACCATGTGCTGGAACTCCTGTTCGGTCTATTATTGCCGAGTGATGAAGAATTCACCATACAGAGTGTTGTGCAACACCAAGTTCAAACTGACAGGTCATCATGTTTGGATGACTGATGTGACGTAAATTCATCATACCAAGCCCCAGTACATGCTTGATACACGGTTGTCACACACAAGTAGTACCACCATTCTCTGGCCAAGAAAAAAAAACAGAGAACTTCTGCTATCAGGATGGTTGCAAGCTTACAAGCATACAAGCACCAGTGGTTTCAGCTTCGTTTGAAGAAGCAAAAAAAGAAGTGCTCCCCCGGGTGGGCTCGAACCACCGATCTTATGATGTGCCATTTGGTAACAGTCATACGCCTTAGCCAACTGGGCCACAGGGGATGTTCTTATGATTGGATGCTAGATGAACAGAACTTCTCATATAAAAGCGGTCAAAACAAGACCCGTTTCACAAAATTGATACATTCCATCAGGCTTACCTTCTTCTGAATAATCTAGGCCTGTTTGTTAACTAGAATATCCGTCTATTATGGTCATAAAATGACCATCTATTGCAGCCCCATACCAACTTCGCAAAAAATTCATTGGATCCTAGCTATTCAGCATCGTTAGGACCTGATTGTTTATCATTCATTCTTGCTTTGTCAAACATCTGTGGTAATGTTCAAAGGTGGTCACACCCATCACCACTTTCTATCCTTCCCAGTTGGTCACTGGTACTCACTACATGGATAGACTATGTAACTGGCGGGGCCTTCAGAAGTGTAATCCAAACCATTGGCCTTCGATTGTTCAACTGTTCCAAACACGGCGTGGCCTGCGGGCGGCCTCACTGGGCGGCCTGTAAGTCTCCAAAGATGTCGGCATGAAATAGCCGTCTCAAAATAGTTCGCGGTGAAATTTTCATAATCACACGTGCACGACATTTAGCTGATTTACACGCTTCAAATTTAGCGACCAACTGTATACATGCGGATGTCACAGCAAGTGGTACGTGAGGTTTAGCAAGACGAGGAGGCCTCAACTGGCCCAATTAGCTGCGAAGTTAATCACGAACTCCAGCCATAGCATCGTGGCGGTGTGGGCAAATTGACATGTTGCAGCGGAAGTGTATGGTCCGAGTGCGTGTTTCGACCAAACGGTCTCGAATGCCAACATTTGGAATAAGGTAGTGCGGACGGTTTCGTTTCTGGGGTTGAGCCCGTCGAGCGAAGACGGCTGTCGGAGCAGCCGCCACGAGGTTGCGGTGGAGTGGGCGGGAGCATGGAGGTCATGGCGTCGGTCGTGGCCGTGTGGCATGAGAGTGTGGCCAGTGAGACAGGGTGTATTGAGTTCAATGGGAGGGATTTGGATTGAATCGAATCCAGGGACAGGGGTTGGGACTGGCCTCTTCGGAGATAAAGTGGGGCTGTATTGACCATCTCAGCTGAACCAGCATGTCGTTAGCGCCGTGGAAATTGGAGCGTGCAGTCGGTTTTGGTGTGGAGGGGTTCGATGGGTTTGAACGGGGATGAACGAGTAGCCATGGAGGGGATGTAAGAGATCGAAGACATCATCAGGTAGGTTTCATGGCTGACGGGAGGGCGTAAGGGAGCATTGCCAATGTAGGATGCCATTGTGAGGTGACGATGAAGGCGCAAACATGCTGACGTTGTCAAGACGAACGCGTCAACGTCCATCGGAGATTGTCTGGGCAACACTGACTGATGGAAGCGATTTGGCGTCATGAAGCGCTTGAGCTAGGACATAGCGTCCCCGGCTACGACACCAGCAAGCGAGTTCGGATCGATCGACAATCACCCTCCGTCATTGACGTTGCACTTGACCTTGGGCATGCGACGAGCAGAGCCTAGCTACGCAAAGGGATGAGGAGGAAAGCCAATGCCGTCCAGAGCCAGAGCCAGAGCCAGAGTCAGTAGGAGGCGGACGGGAATGGCACATGGCGCCAAAGTTAAATGGGCTATGGGATAGGGATGCACCAAGAACCTGCCTCGCCCTATGGAGAAGATCGGTGAACAGCTGCTTTTGGCCCACGGACCCGGATGTCTGGCTGCCGAAGAGTGCCGGGAGGGAGGCCTGGCCTGGGTTGGAAGACATTGCGAGGCAGGAGCGTGAAGGACGACATACCCGATGATGCGCATACGGTCCGATGTCACTGTCACTGCCGAAGCTGCGACGGCGGCAGATGAAGCGGGCAGTGCAAGGTCTAGAATAACGGCAACGACAGCAAACGTGAGCAGGTGAGGACCAGACAAGCTGAACTTGCGCCTGATTGATTGTGCAGTGTGGCACCTACAGTGTGCGGCGTAGCACTCGGCAAAGGGGACCTGGTCTGGACCTTGCAATCTTGGATGGCGCTTGCATATTGGACTGTGTGGCCCAGTCGCGTCCTGTCAATGAATTTTTTTTTTTCCTTCTCCCTACCTCCCTTCTACCGCCCGTTAGACGTAAATGATTAAGAAAGTGGTCTTTGCTTGACATTGACGCGTAAACTACCCCACCACATGCACCGGCCACTACTAACGCCGTCCTATCAGTGGGGATGCCGTCCCAAGAATGCAGCTAGTCTGCACGACGTGCTGTACGTCCAGGAGCGTGTTGCGGTCGGGCTAGTGGTGCTATTACAGACAGGCAGGGGGCACACGGTCCAGTAGCCAAGCTCTGGACAGCCGAAATGAATGTGTAGCCACTTTTGGGGCACGTTCCGGTCGAGACAGGTGAAGAGAGGGTCTGGTCCATATGCCGGGTACAAACGGGTATCGACAGCTAAAGAAAAGGGCGATTAAACTCGAGCGGCAGGGTTACATGGTGCGTGTTTGTGGATGATCCCGATCACTGCAATCGGTATTCCTCAGAGTACCCGATTTTTCTCTCGCTAGGTGCGCAAACTGTCATCGTTGGTGGTTTTGTTTCGAGACATGCAGATGAGGGAGCGGGATGTGCAATGGCGAGCTACAACTCGGCAGCAGTGGTGGTAGTGGTGGTGGGAGCTAGTGATGGAGTACGTCAACCAAGACGATGAATGCATTGGATTCCCACCATGATGGTCACGCATTTCCCATTCGGGGCATCGCACATGTGTCGGCGGTGGGAGTTTCTGTAGCTCGGGTAGGTGGTGCAGCACTGGCCGTGCTGATCACTGGCCAACGCCCAACCTCGGGAGGCCTGATGATGCATTTGGCAGACGGCTTCGAATTTTGATGCGTGAGGGGGCGGGATGTGTCCAAATCAGTCTAGATTCGATGGCCAGAGTTCGGCGAGATGCGATGCGAAAAAGAAAGAGCAGTTAGACCAGACTCAGACTCGCTCGTCCACACACACACACACATGCGCGTCGATCCAGCCGGCCCAGGATGTTTCCAAGGTCTAGTTTCAGGGACTTGGCCATTCAATAACAGGCTTTGGGTACAGCAACGTGACGTATCCGATGCGACATTGACCCTGAATTCTGCTGCAACGACACCCCTGGAAAGAAAGGATTTAAAAAAAAAGTCGACAACAGAACCGCACCACCAGCGTTCGTACCCTCAAGAGCCATTGTTCTAGCCCGGTAAGGCACCTGTGGCACAGCCCTAGGAACCCATCTTGGTTGGCATGTTCTTGCCAGCGCAGTGCAACCGGTTTTTTCCTGTCGCTCCTCAACTGAGACATTCAGGTTGTCTGGGCGGACAGCTTCCAGTAGGCCCACCTCGTTGTCTTGCGCCATCGCCCCTCTCATCTTGTGATGGTTGTTTCTTCCTGACATTCAGTATCTGTATATTTCGTTTCTTTTTCTTGTATCAAGATCCAACACGGCTGCACGAGATGATTAATCACTCCCTGCTGCGATTGCATCAAAGTCATTGCCGTTAATTTACCTGGCACTTGCTGGCGCGAGTGGCACACCCCCTGTCCCCAGTCGCTAGTACGACAGCAACGCACCCCCCCAGCGCATCACCCACACCCCGGCAATCTCCAGCCGCCATCTCCAGCTGGTCTAGGTCCAATCTCCCTGCGAAAACCCACCGCTCGTCCAACCACCAGCTAAGTCTGAGTACCGGGCGCAAGTCTATAACCAGCAGCATCCTCCCACACTCTTTTACTTGGCTTGCTCCCTCCGATCGTTATTCTTTCCTAGCTTCAACTCCTCCGGGCTCTTTTTTGGAACAAAGAACAAACAGCAGCTCCCTTCAACACCGAGGGAGTCGAGTAGCCCAACACCCCCAAGAACTTCCGACGCGGTCGGCCAGTCGCCATCATGGGTTTTATCGACTGGATCAAGAAAAACCTCGGGTCGGACCCCTCGAGCGGCGAGGCGCGCACCAGCACCCCTCAGTCAATCTCGGGCATGGTTTCGACCTTGGTCCCAATCCTCATTGTGTCCGCCGCCTACCTCGTTATTTTCCTCGCCATGAGACGTTCCAACAGCCGATTCTATGCCCCTCGAACCTACCTCGGTTCCATTCGAGAGAAGTAGGCGCATTCGAGCCCGACCCAACCAACACTGAGCTTTTGCTAACCTCGTCTCACAGTGAACGAAGCCCCCAGCTGGCTCCAGGCTTTTTCGGTTGGATTAAGACGGCATGGAAGACTCCCGACACCTACGCCCTCCAGCACCAGAGTCTCGACGCATACCTCTTCATTCGATACCTCCGAGTCCTCTGTGGTATTTGCTTCGTCAGTTTGTGCATCACTTGGCCTATCCTGTTCCCCATCAATGCCACTGGTGGGGGTGGCCTGGGGCAGCTCGAGATTCTCTCTTACAGCAACATCGACATCAACAAGAACAAAAACCGCCTCTATGCCCATGCCCTTGTCGCATGGCTTGTTTACGGTTTTCTCATGTACACCATTCTGCGCGAATGCATCTTCTACATCAATGTTCGCCAGGCCTTTCTCCTCTCGCCCTCCTACGCCAAGCGTCTTTCGTCTCGCACCGTCCTCTTTACATCCGTCCCCGAGGACTATCTCGATGCGAACCGTCTCCGTGCTCTCTTCGGCGACTCGGCCAAGAACATTTGGCTAGTTGGAGACTCTACGGAGCTTGACAAGATGGTGGAGGAGCGTGACGATGCCGCCATGAAGCTAGAGAAGGGCGAAATCAAGCTCCTTAAGCTCGTCAACAAGGAACGCACCAATGCCATCAAGAAGGGCGCCGAGGCCGACCAACCCTCTGCCGATGCTGACCCCGAGGCAGCCAGCATTGCTGCCCGCTGGATCCCCGACAAGAAGCGCCCCTCGCACCGCCTCGGAGCTCTGGGTCTCGTCGGCGAGAAGGTCGATACTATCGAGTGGTGCCGTGAGGAACTTCACAAGCTCATCCCCCAGGTTGATGCTGCACAGGCTGAATTTCTTGCCGGCAAATACAAGAAAGCACCCGCCGTGTTCATCGAATTCCACACCCAATCCGACGCCCAGGCCGCCTATCAAACCACCACTCACCACCACGCGCTTCAGATGGCTCCCCGCTATATTGGTGTCCAGCCCAAGGAGATTGTCTGGAAGAGCCTGTTCATTCCCTGGTGGCAGCTTGTCATCCGTCGCTATGCCGTGTACGCCTTCATTGGTGCTCTGGTCATCTTCTGGGCTATCCCCGTTGGTATCGTCGGTATCATTGCCCAGGTTAACACCCTAAAGAAATTGCCTGGCCTGACCTGGCTCGACGATATTCCTTCCGTGATCATGGGCGTTGTTTCTGGCCTGTTGCCTTCGGTTGCACTGTCCATTCTCATGTCTCTGGTCCCAGTCATTATGCGATTGTGTGCCAGACTATCGGGTGCTGTCTCTGATTCCCAGGCAGAACTCTTTACCCAGAATGCCTACTTTTTCTTCCAGGTTGTTCAGGTTTTCTTGATTCGAACCATGACCGATACGGCCTCGACTGCTATTGTCAACATCGTTCAGAAACCTAACCAAGTATTCAGCATTCTGTCCACTTCGCTCCCCACCTCGTCCAACTTTTACATCTCGTACTTTATTGTCCAGGGTCTCACGGTTGCCACGAGTGTGTTGACTCAGGTTGTCGGCTGCGTCGTGTTCAGGATCCTCTACAAATTCCTCGCCGGTACTCCCCGTGCCATGTACACCAAGTGGACTACTCTCAGCAGCCTGTCGTGGGGTAGCCTGCTACCCGTTTATACCAACATTGCCGTCATCAGTAAGTCCAGTTCATCAATGCGAACCTGCGGCACTCTTGCTAACAGCCCTTTTCAGGTGTAACATACTCTGTCATTGCCCCTCTGATGCTCTTTTGGTCGACTATCGGTATGGGACTGTTCTACCTTGCTTACCGATACAACGTGCTCTTCGTTACCGACACCAGCATCGATACCCGTGGTCTCATCTACCCCCGTGCGCTCAAGCAACTCTTTGTTGGAATTTACCTTGCCGAAGTCTGCATGATCGGAATGTTCGCCGTTTCCAAAGCCGTCGGCCCGGCTGTGCTCATGGCCTTTTTCCTCATCTTCACAATCCTCTTCCAGATCACCATCTCCAAGGCCCTTGACCCTCTCCTCTACACCCTGCCCCGAACCCTCGAGGTTGAGGAGGAGTCCATTCAGAGAAGCCAGCAGGCTTCTGACGTCGAGAACGGTGCCAATGTGAACAACAACGAGAAGGGCAACAACGTCCTTAACAACTTTGTCCCTGGCGGGTCTGATAGCCCACAGAAGCCAGGCAACTTTGTCATGAAATGGCTCAAGCCTTGGGTCTACGCCGACTATGCCACTCTCCGCCAGATGGTTCCCCGCGACCAGACAGCTGAACTTGAGCGCCAGTACACTGATGATGTCGTGGCAAATGCCTACTGGCCCCCATCGGCCACCAGCCCTACGCCCATTCTCTGGATCCCAGAGGACCCTGCTGGTGTTTCGAAGCAGGAGGTTGCCGTGACGAGCAAGACTATTCCCATCACAGACGAGGGCTGCTCCCTGGATGAGAAGAACAACATCGTCTGGGATACGGAGGGAGCTCGACCCCCCATCTGGACCGAGAAGATTTACTACTAGAGAGATGGATTTTAGTGATACCCAATTGTGTCTGTTGGCCACAAAGCCAATCGGGCGTTTTTACATGTTAGATAGTGGAGGAGAGCGTGGTTATAAATAGTGAAGGATGGAGAGTGCGGCCGGTTTGATGAAGTTTACATGATGGTATAAGCTGGAGGAGGAATGGGCTGATGTATTATGCTAGCATGGAAATGGATTATTAGTACCGTGGCTTGCGTTGAATTCTCCGGAGCATTTGTTTTGTGTTGGCCGCAGACTCGGTCCTGGTTTTGAGGCCTTATCATGCACGATTGAATGAAATAATTAATTTTACACTTGCTAGCCAATCTAATGGTCCTGTGTCTCCATTGCTAGAAGATAGGATATAATAGAAGGATGTAAGTAAAGCCCAAGATTTACAAGTCACAACGGAACGATTGGATCAGAGGGTCCCGGCCAGAGAACGAAAGGCAAAAAGCATACAAATAGTGTCAACAAAAAGAAAAACACCTTGGAGAAGCAAACTATGTAAACAAGATACAATCCCTGAAGTAAGGTTCGAGTTCTGGAGTGGCTTGATGCCGTAAGCCAGATCGGGACCCGCTACTGAGGACATGGGTGTGCATGTCGTCACAGCACCACAGCTCCTCGGCTCCAACTCAACACCAATCAAAGCGACGCCAATAGTAACCACCTTGGTTTGGATCTGGACCATGATGATGATCCCGAGACGGTGCGGCCTGGGCAGTAAATTGCTCGCATCTGCCATTGGCCACCGTCGTTCCTTGCATTTGGCGCCCCCGTTTCTCCTGGACGACTATGTGCCGCGGTACATGACGCTGAGCTCCCGGGATGCCGCCAAGAAGCGCTCCCTGGCGTATGCCCACCTGCGAAACTGCAACCTTTGCCCCCGACTATGCGGTGTCAACCGATACGAGACGACTGGAATGTGCCTCATCGGTGAAAAGGCCAAAGTAAATGTGATTGCCCCTCACTTTGGCGAAGGTTCGTCCGATATCCTTTGTCTCATGTTCCCCGTATTGGGGGGTTGGCTCATGCATAGCTAACAGAGAATAATTATCAGAGCCTTGCATTCAGGGACACAATGGCAGCGGTGCGGTATTCATGAGCGGGTGTAATTTACGGTGCATCTTTTGCCAAAATTTTGACATCTCGCACCAGCGCAACGGCATGGACCTGACGCCTGAGGAGCTGGGCGACTGGTATATCAAGCTGCAGGAGGTGGGCAACGTGCACAACATCAACATTGTCACCCCGGAGCACGTCGTCCCCCAAGTGGCCTTGAGTATCCTGCATGCGAGGGATAAGGGCCTGCAAGTCCCCATCATTTACAACACCTCCAGCTTTGATTCACCCCAATCTCTGGAGCTGATGGATGGGTTGGTTGATATTTATCTGGCTGATTTCAAAGTTTGGGAAACTAGCACATCCAAACGACTCTTAAAAGCGGACGACTATGCCACAACTGCCAGGGAAAGCCTCAAGGCCATGCAGGCGCAAGTGGGCGACCTGTGCTTTACCGGAGACGGAATTGCCAAGAAGGGGCTGCTTGTTAGGCACCTGGTGATGCCTGGCAAAGAGGCAGAGGGAGCGCAAATCATGAAGTTTCTAGCCAGTGAGGTCTCGACCGACTGCTTTGTCAACATTATGGAACAGTACCGCCCCGATGCCCATGTTGGGAAGAAGAAACGGGGGAAAGCCAAGGACAAGGATGGCGAGACGGAGGAGGTACGGTATGCGGACTTGAACCGTCCCGTCACCGACAATGAAGTCTCCTCTATACGGCAAGCTGCCATTGACGCCGGGTTATGGCGCTTCAATGACCCGCCAAAGCACGATGGCTTTGCCATCTAAACGACGGTTTGACTCTATTCCATATTCGGGAGATCCGGGGATAAGAGTTTCCGTTTGAGCACTAATAAGCAACTCTATTTATGCTTCCAGGCTCAACGCCACCAGTGAGCCAGTGGCCAACCGGGCGTTGGCGTCCCATTCAAGAGCACATTGAATCGACTCTGGTGACCAGCACAGTCCCAGGCACCGGG
This sequence comes from Calonectria multiphialidica, assembly GCA_020623665.1. Lineage (NCBI taxonomy): Eukaryota > Fungi > Ascomycota > Sordariomycetes > Hypocreales > Nectriaceae > Calonectria > Calonectria multiphialidica. The sequence goes on along the minus strand of JAHVYC010000005.1, from coordinate 94,908 downwards.
CCAACCATTGCCATTCTAACTTCTAGAACCAATGTCAACAATGCCAAGTCTAAATGTCACCTATTCATTCTCATTCGCGGTAAGCAAGCACGGGTCGCAGTCTGCACCGGCATAACCTGCCGCAAATGCCAAGATGTTGCTTCACAGGTTATCGAATCAATGTCCTGATGAGCGAGATGGCTTCCATCCTTGAGAGAGTGCGTTTTCGGAACAAAGCTTTGGTGTCTAACCCAAAGATAGGAGTAACGACGGCATGACTTTCTTTAGTGGATAGATGGGATACCTATCATCTAATATCTACCGAACTAATTCCAAGGAAATTTACAAACTGCAAAGATCGCCATCATTCAAAGGCGCGCCCTGCTCATATGAGATGGACTGCAATGCACAACAACGCCAAAATCTGACCTTATTGCTTCCTTTCGAAGCGCGAGCTGCGCCAATCCCTAAAGAAATTAAGGCGTTATCTCCAAAGGCATTGGCATTTTCTCCATCACCAGGATTGTCTGAAACTCACTTGGAATTTGGAAAACCACCTGGTGATGTCGAAGCCTCAAGTCCACATGGCAAGCCACAACACCGACGACACTTATCAAGCTTCAGCGACAGCTTCCTATCCAACACGAGGAGGGAGTCTCTTCAAAATGCCGACATCGTATTTTCGCCGCGCCCGTATGAGAACCTTTACACTGAGTGGGCATACTGTACTGCTTCGATCCAACAGCAAACAGCCAGGAGAGCAGATTTGATGAGACAATACTCTCAGGCTGAAGCAGAACACAAGAGTCTCGACGTGCCCAAGGAGCGGCGCAAGCTTCGGAAACGCCTCGGTCTTCTAAAGTCCAAGATAAATGACACTATTGAGCAGGAGAAGGCTGTCTTTATCAGACTCTGCGAGTTATACGTGGAGATTCAGAGCCGGGACGCATGGGCTCAAGCCAACCTCCAGGGACCAGGTTTCCTCCAGTTGCCTATCCCACAAACACTATCAACATCTAGTATTTCATCGCCTATATCATGTGACATCCACACACCATTAACACCGCTAAATGCAAGTTCCCCTGAGTTTGTCCCAAAGGGCTACTTTGAATATTTCCATAACCCATATGCAGGCCAGGAGCCTTGCGACATCGATGACGCCCTGGGAACACTAGTTGAGGAGGGAGATGGGACATCCCACAACCCTGAGCAGGGTTTCAAGCTTCCAGAGAATGATGAAGTTTTGAAGACGGGTGATGTGGAAGACGACTGGGCTGGAGCGCGCTTGGAAGCTGCTCGCACTAGGCGACTCAGTCTCCCGTCCCTGCCAACAGTATGGGATTGAGGCGTGGTCAAGAGTACATTTATTCCAAATCTACGTTTTTTTACTTGTTTTTTCTCAAATGTAAATTGGACAAGACCAGGGAACAATTCAAATAAATCATTACATCATTATGTCATTATATGATGGCGGCCCTCAACTCGAATTGTTGGGGTTTGCTAGATCTTTTGCACATATGTACGCGCTACGCTGCACTATTTCTTTAATACTCTGCGACACTTCAAATGGCACAAGTATTCTACGCAAACTCTCCAAACTGCCCGTCATCAAACCCGAGATCCTTGGCCTGCTTCTGCTGCTGCTTCACGTCTTGGGCGCTCGGCGGAGGGGGCAGTGCAAAGCCACCACCCGAGGGCCCTGGGGGCGGGGGAGGCAGGGCGAAAGACTGGAGGCTGGCACCAGAGGCAGCACCGGAGGCCGCGTCCGGGGCCTTGCGGCGGCCAAACTTGGAGTTGCCGAAGCTGACGGTGATGGTCTCGCCGTCCTTGAGGCTGTAGTCCCGCTTGTCTTCCTTCTCCTTGGCGGCGGCGGGCTTGCTCTGCTCGCCCTCCCAACCCAGGGCCTTGCGGGCCTCCTGCAGGGCGATGCTCAGGTCGAAGGCCTCGCTGCGCTCCTCGAAGCCAATGCCGAGCACGGCCTTGCGGCCCTGGGGGTCGCGCACCGTCAGGGCGAAGAAGCGGCTGCTGTCGAGGACGGGCTCGACGACGGCTGGGGCGGTGTAGGGGGCGGCGGCGAAGAGCTGGCCCGAGGAGGCGTCCTCGAGCACGGCGTCGACCTTGAGCTTGTTGCCGCTGCTGTCAGCGCCGCCGGCCGACTCGTAGGCCGTCTCGACGACGCGCAGGCGGGCGGTGAAGATGTGGCGGGCCGGGTCGGCGGTCCAGCTGGCGGCGTTGTGGCCCTTTGTCGAGGCGAGCGGGGGGATGTTGTAGACGTGGACGGCGTTGGCGACGAAGAGAATGCGCTGGATGGCGTCGTTGGGGAGGGGCTGGCCGGTGGCGGGGTCGAGGAGATCCATTGCGGCGAGGTGCGAGGAAGGGGACTGGATCAAGTGTATCAGGCTCTCAGCGGAGCTCGCGGGCGAGGCAATGCAGAAGCGTCACGATGCCAATGAGAGCGGGTAAGCGGGCGGGCAGGCGAGCAAATGTCGGGGCGAGGATGAAGATGGGATTATGTATGCACGATGGGGATAAGGGATAAGGGATGCCATGTGGAGGTGGAGGGGTAATCATGTACCGAACAGTTAGGTGCCGCAGGTGGTACTGTAGAGGGGCATGCAGGGATGTGAAGGGGGGGCTAGGCTGTACTCCAGGGTAGCCGACAAACTCGTTGTTTTAGGGGAATAAAATAGGTATAGGCAAAGATCTCCTGTTGCTGAATAGGATAAGTGGTTTTGAGCGCCGAGGGTGCTGGTTGACGGGAGAGGCCAATTGCATCATAGTATGTTGCACATGCGTGAGTCTCTGGGTTCTGTTCCTACGCCGTGAACGAACATGACTGATCCAGATGACGAAACAAGCCAAGGTTGAGGATGGCGCATACAATTGGCCGTGAAACAAATAAGGAAAGGTCCAATCAACATTCAATTCTCCTACTACACCTGCGTCAGAACTGCTTCCCTGCGTAACATCGCCTGAGTGCCATGATGGGCATGCATCATCCAATGTCCGTCCACCAAGAGGAGGAAGATTCACAAGGGACAGCTCCCTAAAAAATAAAAAATGACAAGAAACCCCCACTAAACTCCTTCTCCAACAGCGCCCATCCACTGGAGGACATCCACTGGGGTAGCCGAATCGCTTTCTTTCCCCCTCCTCCCTCCCGTCCCTCTTATCCCATTTGCCCCGCTTCCCGGCCGTGCCCCGCCAAAAAAAGCGACTGACTCACCGACGTCAAAATTCCCCTCTACACCAAATCGACTGCTCGGAATATCGTCACCTCTACCCCCCCCGCGCCCGCTTCTCCTCGTGCTCCCCGTATATCCTTCTCGCCGGCAACTCTTGCTCGAGATACAAATCTGCACTTCCGGCTACAAGCCATGGCTACCGTTTCCGAAACGCGTTCGTTTCCTCCTGTCCCCCCCGGCCCTCAATTGCTCACACCCCACCAACTCAAAGCTCAAGTGACTAACATTGGTGGTTATTGTAGCTGCTGCAGCTCCCCCCGCGGCTGAGCAGCAGGCCCCAGCTCCTTCTTCCACCAGCTCCGACTTTGAGTTCGTTCCCTTCCCCTCCACGGCCGTCTCCCAAGAACCCTCCTGACCACGAACCATCATTTCCACTTCTGCAGCATCGTCGCCACATACCGCAAGCTCCTCGCCTCGGACCCCCACCTCACCAAGCCCGTCGCCGCCATCGAGTCCCTCATCGACCTCCTCAACTCGACGCCGTCCACGACCGTCTTCGAGACGCTCGACACCGTCAAGGCCCAGTCGGACCGCCTCAAGGCCTCAGTCGCGAACCCCGTGCCCCTCTCCGCCGGAACCGACCTGTTCCTCCAGTACCTCGTCTCGTCGCTGCGCCAGCAGGAGGGCAGCTTCGACGCCGTCCGCCAGCACCTCCTCGCCAACGGCCGCCTCTTCGCCGCCCGTGCCAATGCCGCCCGCCACGGCATCGCCGATGCCGGCTGGAGGTTCATTCGCGAGGGCCACTGCATCCTGACGCACGGGGCCTCCCGCTCCGTCACCGGCATCCTCGAGCGCGCCGTCCAGAACATCGGCGCCGCAAAGTTCAAGGTCATCTACGTCCGCGAGGAGACGCGCGTGGAGGAGAGCGACCGCGTGGTCCGCGAGCTGCGCGAGAAGGGCATCCCCGTTGCTGAGATCGCCGAGGCCTCTGTCGCATACGTCATGGGCCTGCTGCGCCAGGTCAACATGGTCATCGTCGGTGCCGAGGCCGTCACCTCCAACGGCGGCATCATCTCTCGAATGGGAACCCTGCAGATCTCCAAGCTGGCGTCCGAGGCCAACGTGCCGTTCTACGTGGCCGTCGAGACGCACAAGTTCGCCCGCAAGTTTGTCATGGACCAGCACGACATTGGATTCAAGCAGGACATCCTCGACTTTACCGTCGACGCCAAGAGCAAGCAGCCTGACGATGCTGTCGATTTCACTGTTAGTCAAAACTCTATGCGTTTGAATCCGTCAGACGGAACCCTTCCCCCCCTGCTAACTGCGCACAGCCCCCCGAATACATCTCCAAGCTCATTACCGAAAACGGCATCAAGATGCCCGGCTACGTTTTTGAGCAGCTGCTCGACATTTACGGTAGTCTGAACGGCTGAGCGACATGCGCTCTAAAAATATAGCGCCGCGCCCACCCACGAGCCCAAGAATCGGTCTTCGAAATGAGGTTACAAATCATTTCGATTCTATAGGCTCCAGCTGTGGTGGTGTTTTTTTTTTAAAACTATTCATCGCACCCCCTTTGACCCCCACGGACCGATCTCGGCATTGTCTGCATTGAGGCGCACCTAGTCCATGGAGTGGGACGTATAACTTATCAAGACTGGGGTATGTTGAGGATACATGGCATGATTATATGATTTAGGCATGGTGAAAAAAAAAGTTACTGGCGCATATCGGATGGAACCAACTTGAGACTACTACTCCTCACAAGAAAAGGAATTGAATAGGGCAATCAAGTAGACAACGTCATGGAAGGAGAGAAGAAGAAAAAGAAAATAGAACCGATACAAGGTGATATTATTTCATCAAGGAGCGTACTGTCGTTCACGAGTGGGCTGTTTCCTAATACAATCTGAACCCAGGATCGACGCCCTAATACTCCCGGTGGCCCCTCAAAAGACCAGACTTTGCTTTCCCCCCTCCCAAATTGCCATTCATTACTTTCTCGTCAGCCAGATTTTGCCGTGCCACCGTTCCAACAAAGAGCCATGTTTTGCGTCGCTTTTCAAGAAAAAAAGGGAACAACAAAGAGAAAGAATTAATAAAAAAAGAGGCCAAAAAGCCCCCAAAAACACAGACACACAATCCTCAAAGCCTGATTCCAAAAAAACAAAACATACTTACTACTACACCAACAGAAGGAAGGGTAAAAAAAAAACGCCGCCGCGGTTAGGTGGGAAACATTAAATATCCCTCACAATTCTAGCACCAACCCAGGCGTATGGGTAGTTGCGTTGGTACCAGTTGACGAAGCTCTTGCGGCCCGCAATGCGTGGGTGGGTGGCCCATGAGCCACCCAGGACGATGTTGTGTTTGCCGTCAAAGAAGTCGGCCGTGTAGAGGGGGTAGAGCGACATGGGCTCGAAGCCCTCGTAGCGCGTCAGGGTGGTGCTCGTCCATTCCCAGACGCCGCCCATCTCCGCCTGGCCCGCCAACCGGTTGCCGCGAGACGTCACCGGCACGGGATGCCAGTGGCGGAAGCCGACATTGGTGCCGGCAAGGTCGAGGAACAGCTCCGAGGAGCCATCCTCGACGGAGGGCTCGGAAGCCTGTGATGGTGGAGTCTCACGTACGCCGTTGTTGCTGAGGTGACTGCATAATCATGGTCAGTCGTGGACTTGAGGGGGTGTGGTGGCGGGATTGGTTTGCTTACCCATTCACGGCGGGAACCGTCTTGCCGAGCGTCTGCTCTGCTTGCTTCTTTTGATTGTCGACATACGAATAAATGCTCTTCGCCTCCTCAAATGTAGGAAGCCTGCCCCCCATCCAGGAGGCACATCCAGCCAGCTCATCATACGAGGCAAAGACAGGCCAATCAAGGGCGTGCTTGAGGGGCACGAGACCATATACGGTACGGACGAACTTGTCCTTGAGGAACGAGTCGGGGGCCTTCTTGGAAATGTGCTCGTTCCCATTGGCGTGGCCGTTGCTGTTCCCGTTCCCGTTGACGGGCTTGGCGGACTCTGAGGCCCACGAAGCGGGGATGTGGGCGTTGTGCGTGTTGTACATGTATGTGGCATACTATTTAACGTGACGTCAGTATGTGCTTCGGGCGTGAAACATGATCTGCATACCTCTTCGTTGGTAATAGGTCGGCCCTGGGCCTGGAAGGCGTGGACCTTGGTTTGCCGGGCTGGCTTCTCGTTGTCCCTAGACGAAGGATTTAGTTTAGTCTCGGGCCCCATCATGTAAACCGGCAGCTAGCCGGCCTCAAAAAAAAAGGAACATACCATCCAAAGTGACGAGAGGGATCGGTCTCGTCTTCGGGGTCGTCCATGCCCAACGTGATGGTCTGCTCTGGTACGTCGAACCACTCGTTGGGAACCCTGGCGGCGTACGCCTGCTCGGCCATCTTCTCAAAATCCGGCCTTGCGGCGCCGTATGGGGGAAGCGTCTTGTCGCTCTGCAGCATCATGTACAGCAGTGTTTCGATGTGCATTAGCTCGTGTTCGAACCCGACCCAGACTCCCCTCGCCACATTCCTGGGGATGGGCTGCTCGTACAAGACGCGAAGGCGCGAGCGGACATTGTCCTGGTACTGGATGATCTCCTCGAAGGGAGGCCACTCGTCGGGGATCTCCGAGTGAGTATGGCACAGCTCGGGGTTGTCAACATCTGGGTCGATGCCGCGCTCGAAGATTTTCCAGTAATAGGAAGGCTCAGTGGCGGTCTGGCGAGTTGTCTTGGTAACCTGGATGTCGAGGAACGTCGGGATGTGACCCAGGTAGAAGATGCACGCGTTTCGCAGCTTGATGGGCTTCTCCTTGAGCTCCTCGTGCGGGAGCATGCCCAGGGTCACTGCATCCCACGCTTTCCACAGGTCCTCCCAATCCTGGATGGTCGGCAGGGGATTGGCTGCATAGAGCGACGGGATCAGGGTGAACGGGGTACTCGTTTTCTGCAACATGTGGAGTCCTACCAGCATCAAGAACAGTTAGCTCAGCCTGAACCCGTCTCTGATGGACCCGGTTTTGCTTCTCTTTTATACTGAACCCCCACGTCATCGCCGCTGTTGCAAGTCACACTGCTCGCACACCGGGCTGCATTGGGAAATACCAACATGCAACCCACAGCTGAGTGGCCTGCATAGCTGGTCGAGAATCGCGGGGTAAGGCCGAGAAGGTGCCCGATCCCCATGTTGAAAAAAAAACCTCTAAAATCTCCATGTTCCGAATCGGGCTTGCAAAGAAATGTCCGTCGCGGTGGGCGACGTCTGTCTCACTCACCATACTGCTGGCCCCCTGTCCAGTGCTCCACCTCGCTAAAGCCTGCTGTGGACCACAGCCGCTCGACCTCCTTCGCCGAGTACTTCAAGCTCTGTTCAATCTGGATGCGCTCGTGAGGCAGGATCGTCGATCCCAGGACCTCTGTGCTGCGCGTGGGCGCGACAAAGGCCTGGTGGCGGCCTCCTTGGTTGTCGTAGACGTACTCGCCAATGACCTTCCAGTTTTCGACGTCGAATGCCGTTTCGCCGAGCAATCGGTTTGCGTGGGTGAGGCCGTTTAGGACAAATCTGTGGCGGCCAATCAGCGTCGAGTCAAACTAATCAGCCTTGCGTTGATTAGCCTACCTGTGGGTGAGACCCTGGGAATCTGGCCAGAAAAAGAAAGTATTTTAGCCTCAAAAAAATAACACCCCATATTTTGATATTCGCGATTGACATCTACTTACCATTATACGCATGGCTGTTTCACCAGTTAGCCTGTGCAATTTGCTTGTGCCGGGAATCGATGACTTACTAGACCTTGGCTGGGTCGCTGCAGGAGTCGACGCCCACTAACATGCTATCAGACGGCTGCAGAACGTCTGCGAACCCGCTCAGGAACTCGGCAGCTTCACCACGGTCAAAATTTCCTAAATTCGCATGGTTTAGCCACCCGTTTACGATGAATGAGGAAGGTGGTACACGCACCGATGCTTGAGCCCAGGTGCAGAATGCATTTTGTGCGACCAGCAACGGACGGCTGCTTCAGCCACTCCCTCCCATCGTCGTAAGTGCCGAGAAGCCCATGGCACGACACGTAGTCAAAGTCCGGCACCTGCGCCAGGGTGCGCTCCAGCTCCTGGCGGGAGAGGTCCAGCGCAAAGTACTGGATGTGCTTTTTCTGCCTCTCGAATGCATCGAGCAGAAGACACACCTTGCGGAGATTGCTAGAATCCGTCAGCCAGAAGCTCAATTGGGGCTGCCTTTTTTTAGTTTTATGGGGGGGTGTGTGGGAATTGACGAACCCGCTCCCCAGCTCAATGACCATCGATCCGTCGGGGATCCGGCGAGCAATGTCGTCCGACGACTTCTTCAAGACGTCGATTTCATAATTGGTCAAGTAGTACTCATCCAGATACGTAATCTGTGGGTTAGATCAGCGATGGGGCCGAGGCAGCATGGAAATGAAACAAGGACATACCTCCTCAAACAACTGCAGGCCCCTCTCGTTGTACAAGAGGAGCGTGGGGAGCATGCGAGGACCCTCGTCAGGGTTGAACATGGAAATGACCTCTTCCTTCAAGTCGAATTCGACATGTCGGCCGCGGATGTCAATGATCTCTGGTGACTTTGGAGGCGTTGGAGGAGATTTGATGTTTCCCAGGTCCTTGGTCTGGAGAGGTGCCAGACGTGATTTGGTGGTGGTGATGGCCGGCATGGCGAGTGCGTGAGGGACTGCAAAGGGGATCGCGTATACAACAACCAACACACGCACGCACACACGAACGAGAATTGAGATTGATAGAATATTAAAAATAAATTCAGAGGGAAGAAACAACGGGAGACGGACGAATATTTAAACAAAGAAAGCAGTAACACGGCCAGGAGAATTAGAAAAAAAGTCGGACCAGCACCGGCGGGCGTCACCGTCTTCGCGCGTGGGCTTGTCGGTACATTCAGCGCCAACATGATTCCTCGCAGGCAGAGTGGAGTCGGTATCTGGAAGTACATGTAATACCCGACGGCTAAGGGGTCGGTCAATGGCACGTCAAGCCAGGCATTTGGGCTAGAGCGAGACAACGCGGGGGTTCACGACACTATGCTTAGTTTGGTGAAATCGTCATGATGGTGAACGGTAATTGTAAGAAGGCCTCGCAGCCCTCGCAGCCCTCGCAGCGCCGCCGCACCCCCCCTGGGTGCAGGAACAAAAGGTCCACATGCCGGGTCTTGCAAAGGCGTGAGGCGTGGACCCGGCATCATTTTGCAGGGAGAACCGGTTGGGAATCGGAGGCGGCAGACGTGGAAGCTCGAAGCTGGCCGGACCTCTCATGGTGAACCATTTCGAAATAAGTTTGTCATGAGCTGCATGCCCAAAACTTCGGACCATCAGCAACTGTGGAGAGAGAGTGGGAGGAGATGGGGGAGCTGGCAAATCAGGGACGTCATCGACATCAAGCCCCACGCCCCACTGGGCGTGGAGGTGATGCTGGTAAGAGCTCACGAGGCCAGCGCCAGCAACAAGCAGCAGGCAGGGGGGTGGTTGGGTGAATCAAACGCGCCCCTGCGGCGGCATGACCAGGCATTTGGGGAGTGTCGTTGCAAGAGAGCGGAGACGTGGTGGCTTTGATTCTGTATCGGGTCCTCGGCAGGTTGAGCCTCGCTGTCAATGGTCGACGACGGCCAGCTATGGCACCACTAAGGCAATGCCGATGCATCTGGGATTGCCTCTTGATTCACCTCTGGCCTTCCCCGGCATCATTTTTGTTTGGCCCAAAGGGGAAGACAACACAAAGACGCCCGGCGCGGGCGCCGCTCCTTCATGTATGTCCTCGCTGTTGATGCGCCCTGCCGTCCTGCAACCACGTATTCGGACGCCGGACCCAGAATTCTGTCCCATTCCCCACGCTCGGCCGCAGGAAACCCAGCCAAGCAGCCGGGTCTCGGTACAGACAACCCGAGGAATGCGCTATTGTCGCTTTGAAGTACATGGGGTGTACTTTGCATGTCACTCGTCCCACCGGGGGGGGGGGGGGGGGCCATTATTTGACGAGTGCCGTTTTGTGGTTGTATACTGGGTCCGGCCGTGGGAGGTCATTTGTGACATATCGTCAGTTTCTTCTTCTCAATTCTAGGTTGCTTTCTCTCTTTTCGTTTCTGGTCAACCAACTCCCACCAGTGGCAATGAATCAGCGAGCGTGCAACGCTCCAGCGGCAATCTGACAAAACATCTCCCGATGGGTGCCGAGCTGACATGGCATCGGCGGTACTGGGCTCCGGCCGGCCAGGCGAGGCTTACACACACCAGGGGGCGGAGAAGCAGGCGGCGGCTCAAAAAGCTTGCGCCTCAGTTGCCATTCCCCCGGGCTCGTGGTGTGTGGTGGTGTTCTTAGCGTTGATCAAGCTTGTTGCGGACGGCGAACGCTTCCTGGTAGTTATTTTCGGGGATTTTCCTAGTTCATCATCACGCCAATCTGCTCGCATCGAGCCTCGGTCACCCGCCGATGCAACGACAGGCTGCGACCCTGACAAAGCTGCGCTGAGGGGGTGGGAAGAGTCAGCAACCCAGCGAAGAGGGGGGGGGAAGGGAAGGAGGGAAGGAGGGAAG
>JAHVYC010000005.1:0-84104 GCA_020623665.1 Calonectria multiphialidica | reverse complement strand
AGGAGGGAAGGAGGGAAGGAGGGGGAGGGGGAGGCGACATCCTGCTTTCGTCGCCATACATCCAATAAGTGCCCATCTTATGCGTGCAATGACTTGATTCCGACGTCACACCTGCTGGGACTGGATGTCCTTAGCCTCAGAAATGCTGTGTAACCCTTCAGACTAGCCGTCCTGCCAAGTCCCATCCGCCTGTCATCAGCCACACTATTTCCAGGGTAATTTATCCATTGTCAACGCGTCATTAGGCTGTAGAGATGCCATCGGTACCTGCAACCGGCCAGATCCGATGATTCCAAAGTCCATATCTGTTCTGGGCATGGCATTCTCTCCGTTGGCTCACATGGCCGGGACCAAGACCACGCCTCCTTTTTCCCCAGGAAAAGGTCTCCTCTGTTCCAAGTACGGATCCGGTAAGCGCACACCCTTCGCGATGGAGTGGTGTCATTCACCGGGCGTTTTTTTTTCCCTTTCCTTTCTTTTTGCTTGTGCAACCAACCCCAGGAACTGGACCCCCATCCTGAGTGTAGGTCCCTGGTATACACTATGTAGCAGGTACCAACCTAACCACAGTCGCACGCCAGTCAAGGTGACAAGGTACACCCAGGCAACTCCGCCATGATGGGATTGAAGGATGAAACGAGAGAAGTGAAAAGAGACAACGCTCGGAGGAGATCCCTGGATTTGGCATCCCTCAACAAGCGAAAGGAAAAATGGGTCGAGAAACTTTCCAAACGAGTCCCTCCCCGACCATTTTCAAGCCTCATCTTCGCCAAGGCCAATGCCTTTGGGGCGGCCGCGGGTATGTTTTCCTCGTGTAGGTGCATCAAACACTTGGCATGCAGGGTGAGGCTCGCTCTCCCCGATCAACCAGCCCACGCCATATGCCAGCCCACGTCCGTCAGTCCCAACTCCACCATCTGGATATGGATAATCTTATCTCATCTCTCAACCGCAATCAGTTATGTACTTGATTTGGACCGGCCGCCCAACCATTCAACCCATATCTAATCAATCAATTCCTGCTCGCTGCCAATCCCAACCTCTATTCTCATCATTTCCACATTTCCCCATCGATTCCTACACACCTATCGGACACAATCACATGATGTTTTTTTTTTAGAGAGCGTTTTTCTTTTCCAAATACGGTTTTTCTTTTTGGTGACAATGGCAGTAGCCGCAATTCCTAAAAGAATCGAAAACACAAGAGCCGCCCATTCCGCCCAATTCGTGTTGTACGCCATTTCTCAACTCCCAACAACCCATGACAGAAAAAAAAAAAAAAACTATCAAATCTATACTGATCCACCCACTTGTAAGGAACACGCACTCTTTGTAGCTCATCAAACGCAAACACTATACCTCCCAAATCTATCTGCCAGTTCATCCATCTATAAAAATGTTCTATAAACCGCAAATCAATCCTCACCCGTCGTACTCGCTTAGAGGCAGCCCCGCCCCAAGCGCTCCCGCGCCAGCGAATTCCTCCAAATCATTGAGCATTCTTCCAATGCGCTGAGATTCGATCACGCCCAGCTGTTCCATGGAAAATTCCGCCACGCCGGTTACAACGGCCTCCATCTCGGTGCCTGGAAGCGAGAGCATGCTCCCAGATTGCGTCGTTGCGGCCCGGGGAGTGTTGCGGTGGTCGCCGCCGGAAACACCTTCCCGTCGATGTTCGGCGCTGAGCGCAAGTGACTCTGACGAACCAGATCGCATCAGGTATGTGCTATTAACCGCCGTGTAAGACATGGTTGGCGTCGACCTGGGTGTACGCGCGTGCTCTCCCGTTGAGTATCCCTCGGACACTCCCATTGGTGAGCCAAGGTCCGTGGTAGCCCCCATTGATCTTTCTGATCCCTCATAGGGGCTAGCTCGCGGCTCCTCATCAACAAGCATGGCAAGGTCCGAGGTCCTGCTTGCATGGGGCCTCCACTCTTCAACGCCACCCCCATCTCCGAGCCGGATACTGAGCCGGCCTCCGCCTGGCCCTTCGGATACAGATACGCCTTGGTCGGTTCGATTCCGGAATTCCGTTTCAGAGTCTGTATAATACCGGTCCATATCTTCAAGGTATTTTATATATGTTTGTGCCCCTTGCAAGCAAGTTGTCATTTTATGAAGTGCTTGATATGCTACTCCTGTAGTTGCTCCTCGCAACCCGTTCAAGTCGCCTTCCGCCCGTCGATCGATGTCTTCTTGATTGACCATTAGATGTTTTGTATCCATATATGGAAAGTGTGACGCATAAACTCCTGCAAAGGCCGCCAGCCAGATTGAAAATTGAGCCAACGAAGACTGCGGCAACTTGTCCCGGCAGATCTCAACCACATCCACGATATCTCGAGCCGCCATGAAAAATGTTTCGCTGGTATTTTCCCAAAACCCATCGGGCGTCTGCTCGAAAGGAACCGCCGAAGACCCCATGGGCCCAGTCGGACCCCTACAACGCAGTGGGAGAAAGGGAAGATATTCTCGGCAGAGAACTATCTGGCAAACCGAAATGAGCATGTGCAGCGACACATACATGTTAGTGGCCTGGTGGTTGTCGTGACGATAGTAGTTCTGCCGTGACAACGTAAAGGTATCGGGGAGATTCATAACATAGTGGTCCAACTCTTCCCGTAGCATCCTGAATGTAGAATGTTGATCCCATGGGCGGGCTCTATCCCGCGAGCGGCCACCCGTCGATGAATACCTTGCAATCTTGGCCCAGAGCTCCACCAGCTGAACAAACCGACTTAAAACGCTATCGTCATTGATCTGGGGGTTGCTGGCTTCGTCTTCAGGGTTAAGGAATCCAGTATTGACGTCCAATGCGAGGTCAAAGGCCATCTCTGTACAGGGCAACTGAATCCTGACGGTATTAATGGGGATTGTTGAAACACGGTCATTGCCGCATGCCATCATGCGGTCAAGTATCAGACAGCTGAACATGGTACGCCTTCGAATCTCCCTGACAATGCCTACTTCGGAAGAACTTTTGCGTAGTCTCCGGCCTTGGTCAATGCTTCGGCTGGGTTTTCCCAATCTTTTCGCTATCTGGTCGTCGAGGCCGAGTTTGAGTGCCTGCGTCATCCGAATAGCAATTCCAAGGTACATCCATGCCCCAGGCCCGCTTGATGGGCTCTGCTGACTCCATTCGAATAAAGAAAGCATTAGAAAAGCCTGTACCCTTTCCACCGTAATCGTCGCCACTGAGGTTTTCATAGGACCGAGAGCGGTTGAGAGGACATTCGCGAAGAAATCCGAGGCAGCGGAGGGGTCGGCCTTTGACTGTGACCCTTTCAGACGAGAATTTCCGGCTTGCGTACTTGAAAGATGAGTAACGTATTTGACAAGATCTGGGTGGAACCGAGCCGTCAAGGTCAAGACTCCGAGTAGAACCAGATTCAGCTCGGGCAAAGATTCGGAACCGTAACCCTGCCGACGATTGATCTTTTCCTTGAGGGTCGGAAGATGGAGAAAGGATAGCTCGGTTGCGAAATGTAATCTGTAGATGTTGAGGAGCTGGTCCCAGAGTTCAGCAGTCAGAAATGGATACGAAAGAACTTCTTCAGCATAGGCAGCGGATCTCTCTTGGTCAAGCCCAGGCGCCTCCTCCACCTTCCTAGCCCGTTTCCTTTCATGGCCACCCTCCTTCTCCTGCCTGGCCCCCGGCGGGGGCTCGTTTCTCTTGGGCGGAGCGGGAGCCGCCTCGGGGTATTGGCATTGATGCCCGCCCTTGATGCACGGGTCGCAGGGGCTGTTGCCTCCGTCATTATCGCACTTGATCTTGGACCGTCGACATCTCATACAAGCGATGCTGGATCGCATCGGTGGTCGCATCTTTAGTGGCATCTTGCCCTCTCCGTATCCAAGCGGCACCGGGGTTCTCTGGTCTTCGACATTTCCTTTGGGCGGCTCAGGGCCGGAGACAAGGCCGTCGGACCTGAAGGGCTGGTTGTCCAAGGGCTCGGTTTGTCCTGGGGCCGCCGAGGCAGCCTCCGGCGCCGTCACGACCTGGTCAAACTTGCGCTTGGGTGGAGACCGGTTCGAAGGCGACTCATCAACTTCGGGGTCGACGGGCGAGAGGATGGACTGGATGCGGAGTTGGGAAGCAATCGTGCCGAGGTGGGCCTTGAGAAACGGCCCTCGCGGTCTGGACTAGGAAGGATAGTGGTGGTGATGTGGGCAATTCGATGAACGGCTGAGCGTCGCGGCAGCTCTGGAGGTGATATATCAAGAGCCAGAGACAAATGACGTTATGAGCAAGTAATTGCAATTTCGAGGCAAGGAGATTTCCGTGTTTTGTTTCGGGGAGGTGAATGCGACAGAAAAGTTGAGCGGCATGGGGGGACGTTGAGATGGCACACAAACAGCTAACCGCGCAGCGCAGGGTCATGCAATCTCGCAAATCCCAAGGAACGGACGTAGAAAAGATATGGAAACCCCAGTTGACCCACGTGGCAACGTGACAACTCGCAGGGCGTGATGTAACCGAGAGGAGAGACGGCACAGGCGGACCACCAATGCTGCACTATCAGGTAGTGCGATGGGATGGCTCTGGATAGGCAGGCCTGCCGAAGGATGAGAGGACGCTGTGCCACAAGACTAGCCAGAGGGGAGTATACTATGTATACGGCGATACAGGCGCCTAGCGGGAATCAGCAACAGCCAGGGCAAATCCACACACGGGGCAGAGGACGACAGGGAAGTCCATCATTAAGCCCAGAAATTGGGGCGAGATGCCGACCCGACCGACATGTTATAGGGCCCGACTTATCGGTTTCTGCGTCCAGGGAACTACTGGCTTCTAGTCCCCGTACCCCAAGGACTAAGATACCCAGGCACGTACGGATACTGAACCCCTACATGGTGCTAAACCTTAGCGAGTAACCTGCGTACTAGACGGGCCGGTGTGCTGGGAATCGAGAGCCGCTAAGCGTAGTGATCCATAACCATGCCTTTCCCCTCCGATCACCTACCCCACAGGGAGCAAGGCTCCCATACCAGCAAAGCTGAATCTGAAGCCGGTCTGGCTGACTCTCCGTGTCACCTCCTTCACACGGAGCACGTCGTCGAGACCTAGGCGAGACGACGTGCTATAAACACGGTGTTTCTGGGCCATGCAGACTCCAGCCATCCGAGGGCCCTTCTCCTCCAATGGCAACGCCGGCGGCATGAAGTCAAGTTGATCAGACGCAAGGAGACCTGGGCCGGTCACTTTCGAAACAGCGACGGGATTCGAGACTTGTTCCTGACCATGCTTGGCGATGCTCGTCTGACCTCTGGCACCTGTCAGGCTTGGTCGTGATGGGGGTGAGACAGGCGGTCTCGACGGTCAACAAGTCGCCGATCACCACTCCCGAAACATGGGTCTTGTTTCTCAATCGGTTCATGTTTGCATATAAGGGCGCGGAAGGGTGAACCCGGTACCTTGGGGTGGTAATTTCACTTCCACCGAGTTTCCCAACGAACGAACAAAGCCCCTCTTCATTGCCTTTGTCGGGTCGCTAATGGTCATCGGGAGGCTGACGCCTCTCCCAAAACTCCGCACTGCTGGGTGGGCACCAACATTTACTAAAATTCAGCCCGGTGGGTTAGGCGAGGTCGCTCGGAACTGAACCTACGTAATGATGGAGCCAGGTCTGCTAGCAGAAACCATGACAAGATGAGCGTCTCCATTGATTGTGCGTTGACCAATGACTCGAGCAGCCCCAGTCAATATCCGAAAGCACCGAGTAACGCAACGGCCCGGTGGGGGCTATCCTACCGAATACCGTGAGCGAAGTATAAAGATGGCGGAGAGTGCGGTTGAGAACTAAACTTTCGGGGAGAGTTGCCGTGTCGGAAGCCGAGTATTACCAAAGGCTTATTGAGAATTTGCTCTTGTCTTTGTTTCTTTTTTCTCCCTAGCGGCCACCGTGAACGTTGTGTTCGCAGCCCGTAAACCAACGCCCAGAGGGAAAAAATGAAATAAAAAATGGGTGCACTTCCGCAAGCCGGCATTTGTTTTTGTCATTTCTGTGTCCGGCTCCCCGTTGTTACATACCCCACTAAGGAAATTTGGGGCCGAGTTGACCAGTCATCTAAATATGGATAGGACGTTTTCTCTCTCCAACCTTGTTCGAAGCGCCGTCGCATCATGCATGGGATTTCTCACGAGCCAGCCAAGGGACCGCTGCGTGCACGGGGATTGATGGGCACTAAAGCCGTCGCCCCATTGCTTGAGATCGTGTCAACCTTGACAACGAACCGGCCGAGATGTCTAGATGGGGACATTGAAGTCAATAATGAGCACGGACGACGTAACAGCGACGAAACCAACGTCCTTGGATCCTACCGGAGTTGCAACCCCCCATTGCCTGACACCCGACCCAAGACGACATCCTGATTGTGGGCTCCCTGCTGTCTAACGCTTTGATTGCAAGACATCGGTCCCCTCTCCCCTTTTCCCTCTCTCGCTGATAGGCGCTCTTTCCTCCGTGTAGTGAAGCTGTCCGTGACTGGCGGGGGGGCGGCACAGCCTTGAATCTAGCATCGGGGCGTCTTCCCGCCTCATCTATCAATGTGACAGCAGGCCGAGATCAGTTGTATGGGGGGGCATCATGTGGAACCCGTTCATCTGTCAGTGGTGTTATGGTTAGGGAGACCCGGGAAATGCAGGGGCCCCATGGATCCAGCAATCAAACAGAATCACCATGTTGTGCGTACTGTGCGGTACCGACAAGTTAAGTTGGGGGCCAAAACCTGTATTGTCCAGGCCCCTGTGAAATGCGTGTGTAACGTCCTGGCGGTGGAGGACGGCAAGTCCTTGCTTTTTTCTTGTGCGCGCTTGTTTGTTCCAGGGACATCCCATGGCGGGCGAGTGTGTGTTGGTAATTAGTCGCGGCTCCTTAAATACGGCAAATACGGCAAACACTAGGGATGCGGACCCGAGAGGACGGTAGCGGGTCTTGCGGTGACAATACCGGGCTAATGCTGGCAATTTGCGGTCAAGAGACTGGCTCCCAGATCTGATTTGCCCTGCGCAGTGCCTGGCTGGCCAACGACGCAGGAGTGTTGTGTTGGTTGAATGAATACTGTGCGTGCAATGTGGTGTGTCCTAACGTGGAAGATTATAACCAGACAGACTGGGCCGAGGCAGTCGCTGTAAACGGAAAGGAGTGGCCCGAAGTAGCCGCAGGGTACCTACCACGAAGGGTAATTCGAACGGGATGTTACCTACTGTTGTGGCATGAGGGAACGAGCCTTGCAACCTTGACAGCTGAGTTTGGTACCTGTGCAGCTTT
The DNA here is from genome assembly GCA_020623665.1 of Calonectria multiphialidica. NCBI lineage: Eukaryota > Fungi > Ascomycota > Sordariomycetes > Hypocreales > Nectriaceae > Calonectria > Calonectria multiphialidica. Next base: position 76,833 of record JAHVYC010000005.1, on the reverse strand, counting down.
GCCCCTGACACTTCTCTACCTGTTTACGTCAATAAGCATCGTGATGCCAGTGGGGCATGGGTTTTTTATCTTTCCCCTGCCAGCCGCCAGCCTGAATGAGGCAAGGCTAGGCTCTCCCCCCGTTCGATCCCAACGGCTTTTAGATGCGGGCTGTCGCCGCTGAGCCGTCTTTGACACATTCCCTGGGGCATGTCCAAATCGCGGCGCGATGGGTCGGTTGACTCTGAGATGATGGCACTTTGGCACGCCAACAAGTACCTGCAATAGAAGGCCCAACGCTACATCACGCGGTCTCCACAGAATGCTAGCCAGGTTGGGCAAATATAGAGCGTCATTCCTCTTGAAATTGATTTTCACCTGGCCCGGCTTTTCGTGCAAAACTGCTCGATTGGGATTAGATCCAGTTCAGTCGCTTGATTCAACCAATCATGGGCTTGATTCGGCTTCTTAATCGAGGCATAACGAAATGGCAGGGCTGGGGGGGGGAAACCCACCGTCGGCAACATATTTTCTAGGGCGCAAAGTATGGAGTATATCCATGGGTATCAATTTGTATTCAGGTAAAACGCGAGAGGCGAGCACACTACAACATTACATAGGTAAGTGGGCTGACTGGCTGGCTGGCCGGCGCGGGTTAGCCCCACCACCTACCGCCCGCGGCGCCCACGCATCCGCATCCACGCCGCCCACGCACGCACCCACACCCACACCAATTTTCTGCTGCTGCTGAAACCCCCCGAAACCACGCCGTTGCTGCCAGACGCTTCCGTGGAAGTCGCTGGACGAAATAAAGTTGCAGATCAAGCGTGCTGCGCCATGTCGCATACGAAATAGTCGGCTGCGTGGTAGTATCCAGGATATCTTGGCACCTTGGCTGCTCAGCATCGCCCATCGCCTTTGCCCGAAACTGGCCTCCGACGCCTTCTCCGACACCACACTTCGTCATGGCGGCGTTCCAGACCCAACGCCCCAAGGGTATGAGGAGAGGCGACACGCACCCAAACACCCAAACATAGCTGCCAACCAACTAGAACCTCCCATGGCGGCCTCTGACACGGCCCCCGCCAACCAATGACGTCGGCCCTCACAAGAGGCCTCACATGTGCGCACATGCATAAGCGCCCAGAGGCCGCTCACTCCATCACTGGCACAAATAAGCGTCGCTTAAGCATTTTTAGCTCACAGCTCGTCCCTGGTTTCTGGTGGGTGTCGCATCGCATCACATCAGTCTCCTCGCCATTCTTTGGCTCAACACCGCTTATTCGACCCCAAAACAACACGCGCGTCGCCGACTTAATACCCATAGAGGCGCCTATTCCAGTGCCGTCTGCGTCTCTGCATCGCTCATCGCGCTTGTTGGACGTTATTTTGGGCTATTCCGGCACCTTGCATCTGTATAACTACTAGCCGCCTGCCCCTCCATCCCTCCATCCACCACCTCACACGCACACAAGACCCTACTGGTGGCGGGTTTTTTTTTTTTTGGCATTTCGTCGATCGCGCCAGATTTTCTCTCCTTCTTCCATACTCACTACTGGGAGATCGCTTCACCAAACCGTCCACAATGGCCTCCAGTCACAATGTAAGCATAGCACCGCTTTCTGCCCCCCCGCACCCCGCCTAAGAAATAGCTTATACCCAAGCCTTCTTCTCCCCGTTGCCCCGCTCCCGCATTGACACCATCTCTCCGCAGGATCCAAAGCTCCTTTATGCTGTTGAGGGCATCAATGCCTACCATATTGCCCATGGCAAGGAGCAGTCCCTGACCCCATCGGGTCCCCAGACCCTATCGCTGCTCATGGTCCCAACCTCATCTGGCTTCGGCGATGGTGTTAGCAACAACGAGGAGGACTTCTACCTCCACCTCCACCTCCCCCCCGAGCTCGACCTTCCTCTGCCTGCCACGACCCAGATCTACCACCAGCCGCCCACTAGTTATCTAATTCCTCGCTGGGATCTTGGTCCTGATAGCGGCGCTTTCACTCGCATTGAGTTCCCCGCTCCCGGCTCCAGGGCAGGCATCCAGGAGGACGTCGACACATTCGAGACTATCCTAGCTCAATGCACCGCTTTCCTTGAGCGTGCTGCCCCGCCAAAGCCCAGGTCCTCATCCAAAGCCGCCATGGCAAAGGAGCGCGAAGCCGCCGAAGAGTCTCTGCCCGCCTACAACCCAGCCGAATACAGCCCTGGCCAGGGTTACGTGCAAGGGAGCCACAGCTCTCACCCTGGCGGCAGAATCGTTCTCGTTGATGAGGAGGATGGAAGTGTTCTTGGCGAACTCACCGACACCTATCAGGTTATCGAGGATAAAGATGTTCGTCCTGGCTCCAAAGGTATGTCGCTTATTAAACCTCAGTTTTGTTAAACTAAGCTAATTCTGTTCTGCAGATCCTGTTGAGATTACTCTTCCGGAAGATGGCAGCCAAAATATCGGCGTTCACGCCGCGCCCCAAGGCTACGTCGAAATGGACTACCACCCAGCCTACAGGAAATCGTCAATAGTAACGAACGCTTCGAAAGCGTCCCGACTCATCGTCACTACATCCGATATTGTTTCGAGAACAATGCAAAGTCAAGCCCATAACTTTACTAAAAGCACAAAGCCGGTCACTAAGCCGGTCACTTTCGCTCCGGCGACGCATGACCGTGTCCGACGCATCAACCAGCTTTCTACCAAGGCTGCCACCTTCTCGTCCACGACAGTCGGTGCCATAGGAAGCGTTGCGCAGAACTTTGGGGCCAATATGTCCAGACGAAAGGACGGTCGCGCTCGAGGTTTTGACAAAGACGGAAACCCCATTGACACTTACAAGCCGGGCGTTCTAAACAAAAGCCTAATGGCCTTCAACACTGTCGTCGATGGCATTGAGCAGGCCGGTCGCAACTTGCTCACCGGTACATCCAGCAGTGTGACCACTGTGGTAGAACACCGCTGGGGTGCCGAAGCGGGTCAGTTAAGTAAGAACCTGGGAGGTGGTTTCAAGAACGTTGGTCTGGTTTATATCGATGTGACTGGTGTATCTCGCCGCGCCATCCTCAAGAGCGTAGCCAAGGGAATGGTTGTCGGCAAAGTCAAGGGCGGTGGAGAAATTATTGTTGGAGGCAACGACAACAATAGCAATGCCGCCCTCCAAACCGGAGGAGAGCACAGGGCAGACGGCAAGGATGGCTACAACACATATAACGATACGCACAGCACCTACAGCGGATACGACCCTCATGGCAAAAAGCCGGCAAAGGGTCCCCCTTATTAATTGGTTATGAGAGCAACAGCCATAGAACTCTTTTCTGCTTTGGGTGGAGGAGTCGTTCGTTGTTGGACATGGCACAGGCATGTAACGAGCAATCATGATATTATTATTTTACGCGACAAACTGGATAAAGAATCCCAGTAGCGATGAATGGGGTAATGATAGTACTTTCCAAGAGAGAATAAACGCAGCAATGAACTCAATCAATCACTATTTTTAGTTAAAAAATTAATCAAATCTTGTCTCCGAACCTTGGTCTCAAGCCACCCGAAGCAGGTCAATTGCCTTAGCTTTGAGAACTGACGTCACGTGTGACCGCGGGGCACATTTCCAACCGCTACAGCCCATCGCGACGCGCCCAAACGTAGTCGAAGTCAATTCCCAGATACAGCGCCCAAGCGGAAGTGCGCCTGGTGTGACGACGACAAATGCCCGGGCTTTTCCAATTGTCATGTCATCTTTCTCGCCTCGTCGAAGCGACCTAGTCCCCTGTTTCTAGAAAGAGAGAGAGAGAGAGAGAACGAGAATTACCTGCTGTCCGTCACATCTGATCACCCAACAAGTACTGCCCCGCCAAACCCGCACGATCCGACTCGAGGCCGCGGGTTCCAGCTGGTTTGGTTCATGTGCCGGTTCGAGCTTGTCGGAGTCATTATCCTTACCGTCAGGGACGTTCGCGACCTGATCAAGGCCAGAAAGGAGAACAGGCGGTGCGTAAAAAGGTAACCTTGCTCCCTCCTCCTCCTCCCAAACCTCGGCCCGGCTGGTTGACCTGACTGACTCCATCCCCAAAGCTCCGGACCTCACGAACAATGCTCCACGAAATCCTCCTGTCCCTCTCGGGCCACCCGTCCCCCCTCCTGCGAACTGACGGTCCGGAGCCTCATGCCCTCGCCGCAATCTCTCCCCCCGAGCGCCAGCTCCTAGCGTCGGCCGCGCACCTCAGCAGCGTGCACGTCAAGCTCATCAGCTACACCGCCCAGATCGCAAACTCGCACCCGTCGACCATCTGCCGCGCCGTCGCCACGGCCATCGACTCGATCCACCTGGCTGCCTTCCAGCGCAAGGTGCTCGCAGTCGAGGAGAGCATCCTGCGCGACGACCCGGGCCTCGTCGGCGCCTACAACATCGTCCCGCTGACGGCCGTTGTGGGCGAGTTTGGCGAGTGGACGAGGAGGATGGAGTGGCTCTGGCAGATGGTTCAGTTCATGCTGGCGAAGAATAAAAAGGGCGACGTGTGCCACGGCGCGCAGCTCATGGACAGGCTGAGGACTGAGCTGCAGAGCGGTTATCAGGATGTGGTGGAGACGGCCATGAGTCTGGTCACTGTCGCGGAGACGGCTTGGTTGAAGCAAGTCTCGGCATGGATCTTGTACGGCAGATTGCCAAGTTTTGGTGGCGAGGACTTTTTCGTTCAGAACGCAGAAGGGTCTACTGAGGTTCGTCTAATCCCCACGTCGTTGGTCTCTACGGTCGCTGACTTTCAGGACAGGAATACATTTCTCTCTCCAACCTACTCCCGTCCTTTGTCACGCCATCAACAGCTTCTTCCATGCTCTTTATTGGAAAGTCTCTTAATCACATAAGAGTCAGAAGCAGCGTCGATTCTGGTCTCCGAGGTCTAGACCACCTGTCGTCAAAGCTACAAGAGCTGGCGAGTCTTACCTTTCCTCTTAACACAGCCGAGTTCTCGAGAGCGATCACAGCCATCCGCATCTCCCTCTCTGAAAACACGCTACAGAAGCTCTTGCCCCTGGCCCGGGTGGAGGAAATGCTACAGCTGCTACGGGACTTCTTCCTCTTGGGCCGCGGCGAGTTTGCCATGGCACTGACTCACGAGGCAGACGAAAAGATTCGTAGCCGATGGAGAAGAGCAGATAACTTGGCTTACGAAAAGGGCGATGGGCTGAAGAACATCACAGTCAAGGAGGGAGAGGTGGTTGCCGTCCTCGGAAGGACATGGGCGGTCCTGGCATCCATGCAGGGCCAACACGCCGAGGAAGACGAACAACTCGAACTCGCCCGAGATCTCCTACGGTTATCATTAGCAAAGTCGCAGACGCCGACCCCCATAGGCGCTGGCTCCGGTCTCAGTCAGGACGCTGCGAACCTCCTCGCCACGTCTCCCTTCCGGAACCTCCTCTTCTCCGTCCCCTCGCTCCTCTCCATCCAGATCCCTCCCCCTCTGGACATGGTCCTCTCGCCCTCAGACCTCCAGTTGTATTCATGTATCAACGCCTACCTGCTTTCCATGCGCAGAGCGCATATCCGGCTGACTGACTTGTGGAAAATCACCTCCCTGAGACGCCACCACCCAGCCCCGCGAGGCGACCGCGAGCAAGTCGTCCTCCTTAGAGAGCGCTGGACGGCGCGGTCCATGTCTATGCGCAGCTCGTGGACGACGGCCAGCGCCACGATCTTCTTCCTCGCCGAGACCGAGGCCTATCTGCAGACAGAAATCGTGGGAGGCCTGTGGGAGGGCTTTCACGCATGGCTCACGGTGCATCGGGCAGGTCAGGACAGCCGCTCGGGGGCGACGACGCCAGCGGCCCGGCCTACCACCAAGGACGGCAATGTGGAGGACGAAGACGATGATGAAGATGATCTCTGGCTACGCGGAGACGACCAGTCTACGGCTCCCGAGAGGACACCTGCCACCGGCAACACAGCACCATCACACGACCCGCAGACGCTTTCCACCGCCCACCGGCTCTACCTCCGTATCCTCGTTCACCGTCTACTCCTCACCCAGCCCAGCTTCACCCAGCCGCTGTACTCGCTCCTCATCCACATCGACCACCTCGTCGCCCATCTGCACCGCCTGCACGCCATCTACACCTCCCTCGATCTCGAGGCCGACGCCGGTGTCGTCGACGCCTTTGTCGACCTCGAGGCCGAGGAGCGCGACGTCAAGCGCCTCCTCCGCACCGTCGAGCACCGCGTCCGGTCGGGCATCGAGGATGTCGTCGCTGCCCTGCGCGCCCTCGAGGCGGACCACTCATTCGCCGCAGAATGGGAGGGCGGCGGAGACGGCAGCGGTGCGGGTGCTGCTGCCGACGACGATGACGACGCCGTTGCCGAGCGTGGAGGCTATGTACCGGCTCGGGTCGGCGGCGTCAATCGCTTGCTCATGAAGCTCGACTTCGGCAGCTGGTTTGGGAGAGGTGGTGAGGACCACGACAACGGGCTGTAGCGTGGTGCTGCACCACAATCTCCAGCTGGACGCAGCCCGGATGCGGGGGATGCGACGAAGAAGATGCGGAAGCAGGAAGGGCTGCATGGTTAGTCAACACTCCATGCTTGTTTGTGTCGGCGGGTTTATGTCATGTGGCGTCACGGATGGGTCGATTCTGACTTCTGGGGTACATAGAACGTGTCCGACCAGGACATGGGCCCCGGATAAATATATACCATTTTGGAGTTGTTCAAACTGTAGAAGAAAATAGTCTGTATCAAATTCGCAGTCGTATCAGATCATAAGGCGTCTTCATCAGTCGTACAAAGCCAATCCAATACCGAGCATTGCGGCGAATCTGTTCGTCCACCAATGTCTCCCGTCCCAACTTCCAAGTGGTCAATCAAGCCATAAAAATAGAACACACAAAAATAGATAATAGAAAAAGGAAATCCCGAAACAATTGTGTCAAATCAAAACATGTCGGGTTTTCGATTCCAGACACCAAACGCCTCGCCTGCCATGCTGCCCAAAGTGCTCCATATCTCGCTAATTTCCAATCAAAGAATGAATGCCGCTAATAACCCCCGTTCCCGAAGAGTTGGCATGCCCTAACCAATAGACAATATCAATATTTGAGTACACACATGCTTGGTTCCAGTTGAACCAAGAAAGAAAAACAGGATTTTTTGTTAAAACAAAAGGGTTGAAGAAAGGTCCAAAAATGACAGGTTTGTATCGTGCTCCCAAGGCAGCAATGACGGAGTCGGGGCTGTGCTTTTCTGAACTGGTAGTAAGAGGCAGACAATGCAGCCTTAACGTATTATCCTCCAAGGGAATCTTGCCCTTCGAGGAGGTAATGAGAAATATGCGTCGACCAACCAGGTCTCGGCTAATATTCCGCGAAGACTCGTGGAATAGACCTTCTTTTCAATGAGATGTTCACTCGCTTATGACGAGGATTCTGCCGTGATAAAAAAGGGATGATAAAAAAAGGTTTCAATATGCTGCTACTGGTCGGCGACCAAATCGCAGGGGGCCACTGCCCCTCGAATGCTCTTCAGAGTGTCGTCGATGGAAGAGGTTCTGAACAATGGTGCGCGGTGTGGTCTCGTTAAAATCTCCGAGACGATTCCGGATGGCACGGTGCGAAGGCTTCTTGGCCTGCCATCTCTCCTTGATGCTGTCGTCGACAAGGGTGATGAGTCCAGTGGCGACGATGACACTGGCAATTAATTAGAAACGTGCAAATACCGGTGGTGGATCGGGCTAAAAACTTACTCGGCTACGTCGGTGACGGCGTCAACGACAGTGTTGTCACTGATCCACATGTAGCAGGGGGCGACCCAGGCGCCAGCCATCTCACTGTCCAAAACCTGGTTGGGACTTCGCATTTCGGGGACAATGTGAGCGACGGGGGCTCCATGGCCATCGCGGATCAGGTGGTAGGACACCACATTGAGGTTCTTGTCAATCACCCGCTTCCAGGCGTACTTGTGTCCCCACCACTCAAACTCGTAACGCTTATTTGTTCGACCCCCGCGGCGGGCAACGTCGACGCGTGCGTAGTTGCTAAATTCAAGCTTGATCCGGTTGGTAGGCACCATACGTTGCTTGGCCTTGGGTGTCTGTTGCCCGCTCTGGTCGGAGAACACTGATGGGGAGCCGGACCAAACGGATGATCCATCCGAAGATACGGAGCCAGTTGGGTGCTTGAAGGAAGCAGAAGAGCGGTGGAATGGAGTGGTGACGGTTCGAATAGCGGAGCTCATGGATCGACGAAGGACCGGTCGGGCAGCTGCGACTGCACTGGCCGGGGCCGGAGCGTAGGCACGCTTCGAACTGCAGACCTCTCGGCCAGAGTCCCTGCAGTATCGGCGGAAGGAAAACTCCCGACGAGCCAGGTCGTGCATACGCAGGTGATAGAGCTGGATAGCAACAGGTCGTCGTCCAGGGCCAGAGGGTACGAGGGTGTCGACGCGGAGATTCATGTTGCCATCAGAGGTCAAATCATCATGGCGAACAGCAAGCCGGTCGAGCGAGGGGAAAAGGCGTGCAAAGTCCTGGGGCGTAGATGGCTTAACTGGAAGATCGTTAGAGCCCCCTCGGTAGGGAGGCAGAACGGGAGGGATGTGGAGAGAGGCAGGGTCGGAAAGGACGTAGTCCTGTTCCTCTTCCTCGTCTGAGTCTTCTTCCTCGTCATCGTCGTCACCGCTTTCCGAATCCTCTGCTTCATCTCCCTCTTCCTCTGGCACTTCTTCGCTGCCACAAACGGCAAGGTCGCAACTCCGTCGCAAGGGCTCCATTTCGGAAAGCACGGAATCGTAGGTGGCTACTGAAGATGATGAGGCACTGAACAATGTTTCGGCGACGGCGGGAGGTTTTGCCGCTGCTGCCGAGGGCTTCTGGCTGGTGCCCTTGTTCTGAGAGGTGGATGTTGAGTGAAAGGATGTTGGCGCTGTTGACGCCTCGGAGAAGTAGGAGTCGCGGAGAGAGTTAGATTCGGAGGGGGCGGGAGAGGTTTTAATGACAACCTGTCGATTCCGCCGTGGTGATGATGATGGAGACGACATTGTGTCTTGTCTTTGTGATTGAGTGAATTGTGAGGGCGGATGTTGTTCTTGTTGGCACCTTTGCCGGCGGCGGTGGGTGATGGCGCAGGTCCTTGTTATATATATGAGTTTGACTTTTGTTGAGTAGTGAGTAGGGTTGGAAGGGATAGTGTGGTCAAAGAGTCGGCAAAGATGTTTGACATATAATATGCAATAGCTAAGCCGGATCGGATCGGGTCAAGTAAAAAATAAATAAAAAAAGGCGTACTGTGTCGGGGAGGGGGGCAAGGATGGTGAGTGAAGTGAGGAAGGTTTGATATAGATATATCGAGCCGAAGAAGGCATTCACCAGTAGGCGGGCGAGTGGGTGCTTTTGCAATGAATTGGGCAGTGGGATGTTGGTAGCCAGGCGGGGGGAGGGTCCGGAGGGGGCTTATACGGAACTGGGCCTTATACGCAACCTACGCAACCAGTGGAGCCCAAACGGTGCACTGCGGCGCGGCGGGTGGTGAGCAAGCAGGCTTGGAAACCAGCGAAACACTCGAGGCGACCATGATGAGTCCTCTGGTACCTAACGGGTGACTTCAGCAGGCCGGACCACCTGTCAAAACTGGCGCCACAGCGGGGAGAAGTGGAAGAAAGTGCCCTGCCCCAAGCGGCCGGCAGCGACTACTACGACAGACAACCACCCCGGAAAACCCGCGGGTCAAGGGCTGAGCATCAGGGGTTCCTCGTTGGTCAGAGGAGACATGGGGGGGAGTGCATGGGTGTGCTGTGCGCGTGTGGAATTTCGTCCCGGAAGCCTGATCAAGTGTGCACGAGCCACTGAGGGGGGTGCACACCGTCACGGCTGCGTGCAAACTGGCTCATTTTGATTCTGAGATGGCTTGAGGCGTCTTCCTCTTGCAGCCCCGCGAGTCTTTTTAGGCGATTCCATTGCGTGAGTGGCCAGAGATCCGTGCGGACGCGGTCTCCTGCGCAGTGTCTCGAGCTTCCTGGAGATCTGTGGCGACAGCGTGGGGGGGTTTTGCCCCCCTGGTGAGATATCTCGCCGAGTCCACAGGAGGACCAAGGACCTGAACCTGCTGTAGAGTGCGCCAAAGCCCGTGGGGAGCGTTGGAGCAGACGGTGGACCGCAGATAGAGTGCAAGGACAGCCCATGGCCAGGGGGGTGGGAGCTGTTTGGAGCTCATAGTCACACCACGCATGGCCTGTTGCCAGTTCCATCAGTTTGGGCCACCAAGGGTCGCAGGCGACCATCTTTGCTGGGTTCGGAAAGGGAAACGACGTGGTGAGCACGCACCGATCGCTGGCCATCTCGTTCATTCGTTCGTCGATCTCTGGGATGGGATGAATCGTAGGTATCGAGCGGGCAATTGGGTCGACAGGGGCGAAAACTCGACCATTTCCTGGGAATTAACCTCACCCTCGTGCTCCCAAGTACCCGGCCCGAGTGTGTTTGTCCACTGCGATTCCGGGTCCGGACAGAAGCTCGGCCCCTCTCTCCCCTCCATCAGGATTTGCGCGCTGTAACGCACGCACGCAGGCTGTACCTGGCCTGGAAACATTTGGTACAGTGCGTGCTGTCGCTGCAGAGCTACCCCAGGGCCGAGGAGCATTATTGGATCGGAAACGCGCGCAGTCGTGGACTCCAGAGGTGCCGGATGGATCGCAGACAGAGCTGTCATTTTCTGCGGTAGACTTCCGAGGCAAGAAACACTTTGTACTGGGCCACGACATGTCTCCTCCCCACGCAAGATCAGACGCCCCTGGGGGAGGGAGGGGAAGCATGGGAAAACATGTGTGTAATGCCCAGGCACTGAAGTTGGCACTGGTGTTGGTGCTGTTGCTGGTACTTTCCAGAATTGCCTACCGAGCTCCCTCCCTCCTTCGAGAGCCACCCAGGCCCTGAAGAGGCAGCATCAGATGAGGCGTCTAGTTTTTTTTTCTTCTTTCTGCTCGCCCAGGCCCCAGGATAGAGCCGGGGTGGTGGTGAAACCTTGGGCAAGCTCCCCGAATAAGAGAAGTGCCCGCGACTACGGTGTATTTGGAATCGGGGAGCAGCCAGTGCCATCCCGACTGGGTCGATGACGGTATACTGGAGAGAGACAAGGGGGCGCAAGGTTTGTCTGGCCGGGAGTTTGTCACTGCTGGGTTCCCAGTGCCCGTGGCTCACTACCGACATTGACCAGGACTGGGGAGGCCGTCACTGTCGCATAGTTTGAGGTGTCTTCCGAGAGGCTGGCGGATGAGATGTTGATGATTCCATCCCCCCTCAAAACAGGCCCTTGATGGGCCGGGCTGGACGAGTCAGAGGTCATGAGACATCTCAATCCCTTCGCGTTTTAATTCGCCTTGTTTCCCTCTGAGCCTACTACCTCTGTAATTGCCTTGGACATTGCATCCAGCTACCTTCGTACCTACCTAGCTTGGTAAGACCCAAAATGTGAATGTCGGCAGGTGCAACTGTCATTCCATTCTGCACAATGGCGCATCGCCTAAATCACTAGGCTAGCCTACCTGGGAGCCTCCCCGTTGCGTTACCGTTGCAGTGGAAGCGCCGTGGCGCCGCCTCCATCGCCAATGGACCGTGGCCCTCCTTTGCCCGAATCCACCCGCAGTATGAACTCAAGTCCAGGACAGCCCAGAGGCTTCCCGGAAAACGGGACTCCCCATGCCACCTCCAACCCACTGCTGCAGTCACTGAGCTTCTGCCCTCCGTGGTGTCGTGACCCTGGACGGCCTGTACAGGGTACGAGGTCAGATGTGGGTTTCCCTCTCCCTCCATCTCACGGAGCTACCCTACATTGATTCGCGCACATCACCAGCTGTTACCTGTCATGTTAGCATTTGCAACGTGACCTTGACGCCCAACGCGTCTCTCTTCTCCTGTCATTCATTCTTGCCTCGCTCTGGGGAAGAAAAAAAACCGAGCAGTCGTTTTTTTCCTTTTCCCCAGTCATTGACCAACCAAGCCCGTGTCTTCGCTGGTCACGCTTTCGAATCAGTAACATGTCCAGCTCCCCGCCGCTCAAATGATGTCCTGTCTGGCCACGTACGGCGGCCCGCGCGGGCCTAGCTCCGCAGGCGCACGACCGATTGGGTCTCAGATGCTCAGCGTGCCATCTCATCGCTTGTGGCCCTAGCCTGTAGCCTGCGTAGGGGTCCCTCCAAGGCTTTTGCCGTCAGCACTCTCACCTTTATCCATCCCGTTTGCCATGTAGATCCAGATGAGTCAGGGATTTGACTCAAAGTGGCTTACAATGGGGCACAAGCCACTTCGGCTTCGCATTATCTGCCTTGTTCCCTAACCAAAGCCACGTTTTCGACGAGGCATTGGAAAAAGCTCTGCCTCGACGATCTTTAGGCTTCGCCTCACTTGCCGAGCTGCTGGCCCAGCTGTGCCTGACTGGCTGCACGTCTGACGGCCACGGCAAGTTTCTATTTGGGGAACACCATCAGAGCCGACTAACCACGATGGTCCAGTATGGGGTTAGAATTGCAATCCTAGCTCCAACCTACTGCGTATTTAGGGTAGTGTTCGAGGTAACCCAGGTCAATCAATTCTGCATTTCAAATGAAGAATACGACCTAAGGTAGTGCTAATGTAAACACAGAGACCAAAACACGGGGCAAATAATACCAGTAAACGTGGCGTTTTGGATTTCTCTTTCATTTGCATTTGCATTTTCACACTCTCATCTCCGTGATTCTCCTTCCCTCTTAGGCTGAGTTGTTCAACCACTTGTTGCCCAACAATTGCCAATGACCAATGCACCCCTGTCCTTACCACCACCGCATGGCGTTGTAGGGGTCGCCTGGACAGGGCAGCAGCCATGCCACGCACTGCTGCCTCTGACGAAAGGAACTTACACACACAATTGATCCCACAGCTCCCACAGCATACTGGAGTCAGAAATCACTTCTCACATACTGCCTCACGTAGCTAAATCTGGGGTCGATCGGTGTTTCGGGGCAGGCAATTGCCGCAGACAAGGCATCGGCTCCTCCTCTAAAGGTCCTTGTTTCTTATTTTTGCTTCGAGTCGTGTGCATCGTCACCCTGCGATTCCTCCGGCCGGTCGCATGGCGCATCCGATGACGAGTACAGGTGTCTGACGGACGAAGAGGTGAGGGAGGGCCTCTTCTCATCCATCCACTCAACGTCTCTACACCCACCCGTCCTCGGCCACAGCCTCTCCCATTCGCGGCGGTCGGTGCTCTCCTCTTTCCTCCCCATCGCCGATCACATCCAGTCAGCAAACCCTCCCGGGAATCGGCGTCCCCAAGTCTGGCCCTCATCGGTGGCGTCGCTGGAGGGCTGCACTGCATCTCGCTCAAACCCGTTCACATGCATCATGCACTTTGGCTGCTGCCGTAGCCCAGCTGGCGTAAGGTCCAGGCTTCCTTAGCTAGCTCGGGTACTTGGTACCTACATCATGACTGCGATGGTCACACCAAAACATCCCTGGATAAGACCTGCGCCGTAGAGTGTTGGTGTTACCGTTACTTTCGCTCGGCAAGTCGCCTATACACGCGCGCAGCGCCCACCACACACCTAAATCTGTTCCTGTCCCCAGCTGCATTTCGCCCAAAAGGAAAAGGAAGAAAAATCTTTTCACGCCGCCCTCCACGCGGCTCGGGACCATGTAAACTCTGCTCAACCGGGAGGTCGAGGTAGTCCTTGGTGCTGCAGCCCGTGACCGCATGTGTTGGGCCCTCATTCGCCCTAGCCCACCCTCCTCCAGACATCCGACTGCCCCGTCGAGCCAATTGTCTCGACGGCGTTTGTTGCGCTGCGTCTTTTTCCTTCCAGAACGCCATCCCTGCTCCTCTGCGTGGTCGCTATGGGGAAGAAAAAGAATGGAGAGCCTCAGGGCGCTGCGAAGAGACTAAGACATGCCGGCGCGAGAGACGGCCGACTTTTTGGGCCTTTACTTGGCCTTCACTTGGCCTCGCAGAATTCATCTACACCCGGGACTTGGCCGGCCTAGCTTGATAGAGGATCGGAGCTTTGGGATGTGATTTTCATGGATTGGCATAGCTTGTTTCGACCTTGACTCTTGGTGCCTGAACATCATAGAGCACTCCCCTGTAGCCTCTCTGCCTGGTTTTCCTTGGTCCGTTTCCTTCCACCTGCAGCCGGCTTAGGCGTCGTCGTCGTGTGTCATCGCACTCGTCGATGCTTATAGAAAACTACCTTGGCACCTTGGGTGTCCAAACTGACCTCATTTTGTCTCACTCACCCTCGATGGATTCGGCTTTTGGCATCTGGTGGTGTGGCCGATCTCACGCCTGGAGCGTCGTCGTGCGCATGCCAAAGCTGCACGTATCCGAAAACTCGACGCCGGTTCTTGCTGCTGCAATGCGGTGCAGGTGTCTTCTGCCCATGATGTCGCCACGCTAGAGTGCGAGAACCGCCCAGGTCCCATGATGATTGCCTGTGCCGTCATGTACGAGGCGCGCCGTCTGGTTATTCGTCGCGATGTCATATTAGCTTCATGCCTGGCCTCAGAGCTATCGACGCCCGGCTGGCCAGCGGGATTCGCCAGGTCATCAAACATCCACATCCAAGCAGCTCAACCAGCGCCTCACTTCCCGGGGGCCGCTTGTGGCCGCAAAGCCCAGCCAGCTTCAGCCAGCTGCCGTCTTTGGAGACCCAGCCCTGATCCAAACGCCGACGCGAAACAGCGGCCATCAGGGCTCGCGCGCCACGACGCGGATGCACGAATGACTCGAGGCACTTGGAGCCATGGCAGCAGTTTTGACATTCCCATGCTCTTCCCTTTTTCGTCCCCCACGCTTTTGGTGCCTGACTGCGCGTTGACGGCCGACCCACGCAGGCCACGCCCCGTCCCGTATAACACTTACTCCGTGGATCAAACAGAATTGTGGACCACGATGCTCAGATATTCCCCGTCCTGCCTTGCCACCAGCATGTTGCCTGCCGCCCGCGGCTCCACGATTTCGGGTCCGACAATGACACTGTACCTCATGGCAGAATTCCTTCTTCCTCGTCATTCCCGGCCTCAGATCAAGTGAGCCGTCGTAGACTTGGGCGGCTTGGGTGAATTTACCCCGAGCGCTGGGCGTGAGCTGACTTCACATGCCCTGTCGTCCCACCTCTGATTCAGAAAACAGTCACGAGACTGCTCCGTCTAACGAGTTGTCCGCCCGCGTCAAATTCCTGTTCTGTTCTTCGGAGGGGAGCGCCAACTGCCTCATGACTTGTCCTAATCTCCTTTCGTCGTCCATCCCATATCTCCTCTCTCTCGTGCGATGGAACCTTGCAGCAGTGAATTCCAACGCTATGATGCCATCCAGCCCACCCGCCGACCGTCCATCCGGGACGCGATGGCCTCTGCTACCCACCCACCCCCCCTCCCTCTCCGGCTCTTGTCCGATGCATGTTTCTGACGATTAATGGCTCCGCATCTCGATGTAAGTTACTCACTTAAGGAATATGTAAGAGAAAGAAAAAAAAAAAAAGTCCTTATGCACCGCGACGTCATTCGGCCGAAATGGACGGGCGCAGGTTTTTTTGCTTTGTTTTTTTTGGAGATCTTCGTCGATCCGGGCACAAAAGGCATGTAAGCAAGTGGGTTGCAGATTCGTGATGTACAAGGCGCAGCGCATGCCAGCTTTCGGAAAAAATTTGCAAAGTTGCTTTTTGTTTATTTAATTTTTTTTTTCAATGACATCGCACCAACGTTCAAGAACAAGGAACGTTGGAATGGAATACAGTAGATCTCGTAACACCGTCACCGGACACTTCGATCGAGAATCTCTGAAAACTTCTCCCATAGGTAAACAATCAATCGAGAATTTCATCATGGATAGGAAACGTAGTTTGAATCAAAAAAAGACATATCGATCAATAACGTAACCTACTGAATCGAACTGCTTGCAACTAAATTTCTTCGCTCCCTTTTTACTTCTCCACACTCTTCTGACCACTTCCCATTCGCCTTGTACCAAACCTCTGGCGCAATTCATCGTACGATCTTGGCCGACTTGGTCGTAGAACTTATCCTACAGCGACACTAAGGCTGGCTGCTGTTCCAGCCGACCCAGCTCCTTGGCATAATGCGCCAAATCTTAACCTCACCACTACGCAGGTCGTCGAGCTTGAAACTCTCGAGCTTGACCTTCTTGCTCTCACGACCCTGCTCCCACGCTCGCACCTTCTTCTTGGTGCCATCCCACTCGGCCACCACGGCTACGTGATCGGGCTTGCCAACTTCGACTGAGTATTTGGCGTGCATTGGACCGTGCTTGCCCTGGAAACGAGCGTTGCGGATGCTGATGATATCGCCAGGTCGGATCATATCATTCTGTTGCGTTGATGCGTTGGCCATGTTGGCGTAGACGAGTGCGCCGTAGGCACGGGTGCCTACGGGAGCAAGAGCGTCCTTGAAGGGCCGGAGGAGTTCAGCGATGAGGCCCTGTGGTGTACCATCGCCCACAACCGAGTCCTTCTTGGCGGCGACGGCTTCGGAAATAGGTTTGCCAAATCGCTCATAGTACTCTTCCATTTCGTCCTGTCGCAGGAAGCGTGGAGGAGGTTCGTGACGCTGTTCAAGCTCCACGTCAGATGGGTCGTAGGGATCGTAACGGGCTGTTAAGAAAGTCTGAGAGTAGTCCTGGAATAGAACAAAGATCTCTCGTGTGACGGTGGTCTTCTGGCCCCCATTTGTAGTGGTTGCCTCCTCGCTCTCAAAGAAGATATCCTTGCGTCCCTGAAGAGCTGGCGGAACTTGGTTTGCCTGTTTCCACCAACCGCTCTGGACTGCAAGTTCGATGTCCTGGGCAATAAAGGTCACGTCCATGGAGGGTCGGTGAACGTCTACCGATCGTCTGCTGGCCCGCGACACGTCGAGCGACTGTCGTCCTCGTCCACCAGGTGCTGCCAGCGGCGGGGCCCTTCGGTCGGTTGGAGTTGAGAGTGCCGGGGATCCGGGAAAGACTGGTTCTTCTTCAATCTTTGGGGTTCTGTGTGCGAAGCTTCCGGGGGTGGTGGCTGAAAAATTATAAGGATCAAATTCCTCCTCGGGTTGGGCAGGTGCCGCGTTTATCGGAGGAGGAGGAGGAGGGGCACCGCGAGGCACATCGACAGATCGCCTCGTGTCAGAGGGGGGAGGTTGACTAGGAACTGGTGGCGGGACGGCCCTGGGAACTGCTGTAGGTACTGGGGGTGGTAGGCTAGGGGGGGCATCTGCGATAGGAGACTGTATCGAATTATCCTCCAGGCTCGAGTCTCGAGCATGTGCCTTTAGAGCATCTTTGTGAGGCACCGAGGAGGCGATATCTGTGTCATAGTCGCCTTCATACTCGGTGACTTCCGCGTCTTCCTCTTCGCCAGCTTGCTGTGGTCTTGATGGGGTTTGCGTATCTGCTGTGGACTGCCGGCGAAGTCCTCCCGGCGGGGGTGGTGGGGGCGGTCGGCCTTGGGCAGGGGGCGGAAGCGGTACGGATCCGGGGATAGGAGGAGGGGGACGGCTATTACGTTTGTTGCCACCGGTCGGCGACGCTGGAAAGTATTCATCGGGGATTGGTGACATGGGCGGGGATCGCGCGGGAAGGCCAGGGAGTTGCACGGGAGGCAGCATAGGAGGGGACCTAGTGACTGCAGCCGGCTGCCCTTCATCACCCCGATCTCGACTGGAGAGCTCGTCATCCGACTCGGATCCTTCTGTCTGAGATTTGATATCTCCTGATGGTACTGGAGGTGGACGGGCTGGCGTACTGTTAGCATGCTGAGTTCCTCACCTCTACTATTCATCTACTTACACTCAGCAGGCACCGGCGGCGGTGCTGGACGCCCGCCGGGAACCGGAGGAGGCGCAACTTCTCTGATAGGGACTAGTGGATATATGTCAGCAGAGTAAACTTGGTGTGATGTGGTTGACCTACGTGATGGGGCACTAATAGGTGCTGGCGTGGTTGCTTCCTCCTCCTCCTCCTCCGCCTCCTCGGACGCTCGAGGTGGCATCGCCGGGATGGGAGGGGGAACGGGACGAGATGCAGGCTCAGGTTCATCATCTGGTCGAGCCAATTCCTCAGACTTTCTTGGACCACCCATGCCAGGAAGCGCCATCATGGTTGGGATAGGGGGAGGGGGAGCGCGAGTTGTGGGGGAGGCTTCCTCAATAGCCTCATCTGCTGAAGGCTCGGGCTTGGGCGCCTTCTTCTTCTTTGGTGGCAGTCCGCCAGGCATCGGTGCGCCAAACATGCCGTGAAAACCCATTCCACCACTCATTTTGGCCATTCTTGCTCTCAGTTCCTCCTTACGCCTAACCTCTGGATCAACATCCTCATCCTCCTCTTCCGCTTCTTCCTCACTCTCCTCCTTTTGCGGCGGCGGGGCACCGGCAGCAGGCTGTACTGGCAGGGCAGGAACACGGGAGGTGCGTCGAGAGACGGCGTCGCTGTCGTCACGCTCGGTCAATTCGTCATTGCCCTCGGTGGTATCGCCAGCGCCGGACAAATCTGCCTCATTGCCATCGTGGATGGCTTCCACCGCAGGTCCCTTTGAAGCCTTGCGACGGGGCGGCGGCACGCGATTTGGTCCCGGCTCGTCGGTCGAGGTTCTTGTGCCCGTTTCTCCGGTGTCACGACGCTCCAATACAGCGGGGGGTGGTGGGGAGGTTTCCTCAGCTTCACCCAGTGCCTCTATTTGACCAATGCTATCCCGCTTCTTCTGAGGACGCTTGGGTTTCTCCTTCTTGGAAGCAGCGTCAGCATGTCGCTGTGCCTGCTCCAGTTGCTGCTTCTGCAACAAAGCAATGCGTTCCTTCAGGCTTGTAGGCTTTGGCTGATCTTCGTCCTCGCCCTCCTGGGACTCGGCCGGCACCAGGCCAGCCTTCTCTGCCTGTCCCTGGTTCTCAGCCTCCCTCTCTCGAATCTCAGGGTCTTCATCACGTCGGTAGACCTTGGCTGTGGGGGCTTGTTGAGGAGGAGGTATATAGGCATTGCGACTCGGTGGAGGGGCAACAAATGGTTTCCGAATGAAGCCACCACCTGACCCGCTCAGGCCACTGGGCTTGAAGGGTGCGACTGGGGGCGCAGCGGGTTTATTAAAGGCCGCAATGCGATCCCTAAAGGAGTTGCTTGTAGGTTTCTCGGAGACGGGAGGAGGGCCAGGCTTGGGCTTGGGGGACTGGCTGGATGCGGCAGCAGGAGCGGCAGTGGGAATAGGCGCAGGCGCGGGCGCGGGCGCGGGAGTGGGCGCAGGAGATTCAACCGCCCTCGGGGCAGCGGGAGGAGGGGCAGGAACGGCGACGGACTCGGCGGTCTTCGACGATACAGGTTCCGGAGCTACCGGAGCTGCCGGTTTGGAGGCGACGGGTGCTTGAACAGGCTCATCGGCCTCCTCAATCTCGGGCTCGGGCTCGGGGGCTGGAGGGGCTTCATGTTGCGCAGGTGGCGGTGGGGGAGAGGCAGCGACATCATCGACGGGTTGGATAGGCTCGGACTCCTTCTTCGGACGGGAGCGAGATGGCCTCGGGGGTGCAGTGGGTTCGAATTTTTCGACAAAGTTGCGCGGGAAGATGCCTTCGCGCTTGATGCCATCGTCATCGACGTATTCCCCGCCATACCAGTCGGCGTCATCCTCGTCCGTCACGGCAATGACTTGGCCGGTGGTAAAGTTAAGATCGTCTTCATGAGGTGACGAGTAGTCGTAAAGGGCCTTGACCCTGAACAGCGCCGCCATTGTGAGTGTTACGGAACCCCGTGGGCGTGGGAAGCTCTGTTACAGGACAAGTCTGCCCGAGGCCGAATTGAGCTGCTCGGGCGTTGTCTCGAGGTGGAGGAGGTCGACAGCTCGTTTGCTTGGACGGATGTGGGGCACGACAGGGGCTTCGTCAGCCCGTCGGATGAGGCGAGGCGGGAGGCGGCGGGGAGGAAGTATGATGTAGGGAAGCGTTGTGGCGTATCCAGAGAGGGGGACAGCAATGAATAATTCGCAAAAGGCCCGCCGATATTAAGAGAGGAAAGAGAGATTTCGAGAGCGGATAGAAAATGGGGAGGCGAAAGGAGGCTGTGGTAGTTTAGCGGATCGTCCAGCTGGGGCTTGGGGACGTGGGTGCGCCGACGTCAGCGCTTTGAGCCCATCCGTCACTCATCCCACTGTCGAACAACTACAGTAAACAAAGTACCTACAGACAACTATGCAATGCACCGCAGGCCTGGACAGGCTTCCGTCCTCCGGGACGCGCGGGAGGCAAGTAAAGCTGGTGCCTACCGAGGATGAGCCGCAGGATTGCGGGCAGGGAATGACAAGTGGGCAAACCAAACGAGACCGTTTGCAAAGGCAGAAGGGATACAAGAATTAAAGAGGAATGGGGGGACGGGGGAAAAAGCAAGAGACGGGAGAGAATGGCATTAACGTGTCGCAGATAGGAACGTGTCTCTCACGGCTTAAGTGGACGTCGGTTGATTGTGGCTGTCGCCTGGAAGGATCCAAGGCGCCAAATTCGGCCAAACCTGGGGCAACGACGTCAGGCGCTACTTCTCAAACAAGACCAAGCATAAGGAATGCGAGTAGGGGCGTGCTTCACATGCTTGCACCTGCCTTATGCCCTGCAAACCCTTGGCCATCAAATTAATTGCGCTTGCATGTACGTCTGTAGTTTAACTGTACGAGCTGCATCCCCAGCAAATCGGAAGCCGACTGCTGCTCCGGCTCAGACTACGTCTGTCATGCAGTGCTTGCGGGCATCCTTTGTCTTGGGATTGACGTCTAGTTAATTGGGAATATTTGGAATTACCCAAGGTTGTTGACATCCATTCCCTATCACAGGCCGGACTCCCGGACTGTTGGATGCGCCGTGTGGCAACTCACGGCGTTGGCGTGGTTCCAGTTGCTAGCCAGACCACACCACCTAAAACACTTGGATGTGGTTGGAAACGTAGTTGGCACTAGTTTTTGGCCCGCCGCAGGTGGGCGCGCCACGAGGTGGCTTGATCACCCCTCTCGTGGGGCCTGTGGCTTGCTCGTCAACTTGAACCTGAGGCGCCGTCATCATCGTCGCAATTGTGGCGGCGGGGCATTTCGTCTCTGGTTCCCTCAACTTCATCCTCCCACTTTCTCGCACTCATTTCCGTCGCTTCCACCAACAAGCTGGGCGCGTAGTCCCAATACCCCTGCGACTCGTTACTAAGCTTGAGCTAGAACCTTGTATCCGCTATGGAGGCCAACCCAAAACAGCCCCCAAAGGGCATTCTCAAGAAGGCAGCCAAGAAAGAGCCAGGCAAGAAGGAGCCGGAAACTGATCCGAGAGAAATCGCCATTCAACATGCCAAAATTCTCCAGCACCGCAAAGACCTTGAGGCCGAGATTCTCGACAGTTTAATCCTCCTCTCCGAGTACCCCGCTGTCCGAACCTCTCCCTATAATTCAGCCAACCCAGCGCCGTCTGATGTCGCCGACTTCAAGAAGCACGTGCGCCTCTTCCAACCCTCTGACTACGATGACTTAATCGTCGAGCGCAATGTCAACGAGCTCTGTGGATATACGCTGTGCTCGCGACCGCGGAGGCAGATGGGCCCCGGTGGCGAGTGGAAGATTACAGGCGGCGACATTGTGAAGAGGAAAGACCTTGAGATGTGGTGCTCTCAGAAGTGCGCCCGGAGAGGACTTTACGTTAAGGTGCAACTGAACGAAACCGCAGCTTGGGAACGAGCTGGTATTCCTGATATCGAAATCGAACTGCTGGATGAGGACAAGTCGGAAGAGACCGAAGCTGACCGGGCTGCCCGCAAACTGGGCGAATTGAAGTTGGAAGACCAACGACAATCCGCACGAGACAGTGTGGCTCTGGCTTTGGAGCGTGGAGACCCGAAATCATCCAAGTCGGACAAAATCAAGGTCACCCTCAAAGAGAAGGAGGAAGTCAAACCTCCCGCTCCTACGATTATAACGCCCGACAACAACGACAATGACCATTTGTTGGTCGAGGGCTACAAGCCCAAGCTCAAGACAACTGAGGACAAGAAGTCTTAAAAGCCTGGCATGAATGAAACAGTGTACGAGGATATTAAAAAGAAAACGGCGTTGATGGTTGGCTATTCATAGTGAGCAGACCAGAATAGAATAGACACGGAGATACCCAATATGGGGATATGCAATCTCACCTGCGCAAATGACCATGGTCAAATACGCGAGGGGATGTAACATTCTCGAGTGCTCTAAACTGGCCTTGTTTAACATCTCAAGGTCACATTCACACGAGCACGAGGAGAAACTTGGCGATCAAGCGTCAACTCTGGAGGTATCCAGAGTATCGGCGACACCTGTGGGGGTTGGAAGATCTTTCTTTGAGACCTATGCACTCACTGTCCTAAGACGCCAAGTAGCAAAACCCTGTAAAAAGCCGTACACCCATATTCCCAAATTCATTTTTTTAATCACGTCGGCGGTCGCCGAATCGTCGCTGGCCACGCTCGGGCACCTGGGTCTGGGAGACCTGGATGACGTTGACGGGGATGGAGTCGAACTGTATTTGAGATCAGTATTATGTTTCGGGTGTTTGCCGATGGGGTGGGAACATACGCCAAGGTGCTTGAGGAGGTCCTTGGTCTCGCCGTCGACATCCAGCTGGCCGCTCTCGGAGTTCTGGGTGAAGTCGAGAGCAGAAACCTCGGGAACGTACTGATCCTTGCGCTCACGCTCCTCCTCCTGGAGCTTGAAGGAGATACCGCGGACGGGACCACGCTGGATACGCTTCATCAAGTGAGTGGTGTAGCCGGCAATCTGTTAAAAATGACCCTGGTTAGCCAACCGCATTTCTCGTCTCGTTCATCGCATTGGTGCTAACCTTGTTGCGGAGGCGCTTGGAGGCAATGATGGCGATCTCATCGCAGATGCGCTTGTTGGTCTCGAAGTCGAGGGTGAGCTTGGGGTAGTATCGCTCAATGATGACCTTGGCGGACTTCTTGACGGTCTTAGTACGAACGCGACCCATTTTGGCGGTATTTGGCGGTTGGACGTTGGGGGATGGATTGTAAGAGAGTCACTCCAGAAATTGCGCCAAAGTCACTAGGGAATTTGGTGTTGGTGTTGAGGTGCCACAAATGATTAGGGCTGAAAATTTTGGCACATGACAAGGCACGTGACGCAATTCAGCATCAATCCATCGCCCCTCTTTCCTGAGTGGGTCCAAGTATTGGGCATCGGTCCACTGCTCCATAGACACCTCATTGGACCATTCGATGATCCGTCAATTGATGTGGTTTGTGACAGGCGATGCGATATGTAGGGAGATTTCCCATCAGGCAGATCCTGACTTAATTTTTTGCTTTAAATTCTAGTTGTACAGTTTGGTACAGGTTTCCTCTAGTACACACGTAAGATACTATCGATATACAACCACGCCCAAGTCTATCATGACACCTGAACGCGTTCCTCATTGTTGCCTGTCAAGGCCATAGCTGCTGGAGCTGCCTACAACGTCCTTTCCGCTGGCTGGGGAAGCCTGCGAGCCATCCTCGAGAAGCTCATCCGCAACACGGTTTGTTCTCCAGGGATCAGCCTGACTTCGCTGGTTTTTCTTGGGTGCGGGTCGTGGCTTGTCAACATAGACATGTTCTCGGCCCTGATTCTCCTTTGCAATAAGTTGAGATTCAGGGTCGGCTGCCTGGAGCTGCACCACAACCTTACCGCTGGGGTCGATGGTGGCTGACTGGGGATCGACGTAGGCCTTGGCACCACCAAAGGTAGTGGTGTCCAAGTGCTGGATACCAGCAAGCATCTTCTTGTGATGGGCGACCCGGCCGCGGGAAATTCGGTTGTTAAATTCATTGTCACCAGCTGGTGCATCAGCAACGAAACCACCGACACCCAACTTGGCGGCAGAGGGACCGTTCCTGGGATTCACCACACGGGACATGATGGGGGTGTGTCGTGCCTGTGGCCCGTAGACCGGGTGGTTCTCCATGTATGAGTTGGTTCTCAGGTAGCTAATACCAGCCGAGGGATGGCTGGGAGGAGGCCCAGACTTTCCGTAGGGGCTTTCACTGGCAGCGCCTTCCGGCGTAGAGAGGAAGGTTTGGATAATTCCAACGGGCTGGCCAAGGGGTGCCAGATCCAAGAACTTGGACACTAGCGCATAGAGAGTAGCACGGTCATTGCGTAGAGTGCGCACGTAGTTGGATACCTCCTCCTCGGACAGGTCCTCAGGCTTGATACTAGCGGAAGCCGACTGGCCCTTTTCCCTTGCCTCCGTCGCAAGGCGAATAGACTTGTCGGCAGCAAGCTTCTCCTTGATGACCTTGCGGAACTCTGCACGCTTAGGTCGCACCTCCTTCTTCAGATAGTCGAGGAAGTCTCCCTCAGTCATCCTGGCAAGCCATGGGCCGTTGAACTTCCATCGCTTATCATCAGCCTTGCCCTCGCGGGTGTGGGTAAAATCGGTATCCTCCTCGAAGACAGATTTGCGCCACATCTCGGTACCGGTTGCAGTCCTTCCCCGTTCATTGCTCTTGGGGAGAGTGAGGGGAATCCTGAGTTCCTGGAACTTTTCGAGTGATAGTGTGTGATCGGCGGCCGACGCAAAGTCGGTAACACTCTCAATTGAGTCGACCTGCTTGACACGGATCAAGGGAGTGGATGTGGTCATGGTCGACTTGAGAGGGAAAGGTCGCTTGAACCCCCAGTCACCCTTCTCACGGGAGGAGAGGGGTGAGGTGATGGACTGGTACTGGGGGTATTGTCGTGTCATGGTGGGAGACTTGTGGTTGCCAATGTGGAGGTTCGTGGACGGCGGCTCGGGGAGAGGCTTGGGAACCGAGAACAGGCGTGATGATCTCAGTAACGCCCCTCCGGGCGAAGTTCGGGACCGCATCGCGACGTCGAGAGCTGTTGCCGAGCTCTCAATTGGCTGTCTAACGTCGTGGTGATAGTCGTCTGCTCAGAGTAGAACGAGGAAAATTCGCTGAGAGCTTGAGCGGGATCTGCCGGTGATGACCCGGGCGGGGCCTCATTGGCTCAATTGGCTTTGACATGCGATGTGCAGCTGGGGCTATTGTAGCGCTGGGCCCACCGAATTTGGCAGCATTTCCATCAGCCTGCTGCGGGCAGCTATTTGGTATCAACAACATTTTAGCGGCCAAATAAGTCCATTTCGAACAGAGGCGGCGAAAATAGGAGGGGGATACATCTTGCGTCTATTCCCTGAGAAATGCAAGCCGTTAGGAGAATGGCGTCGTCTTCTAACATTTACACGTCCCCGGCTCTCACATTCGAGCTTGTGGCCCGCTGCTCTGTGAGTCTTACTGCCTGAATGGCTACGGACGCCAAATGCCACAATTTTGCAGCCATGTGCAAGGCTGACCTGGCACATTGCAAAGTAGACTACAAGAGCGCGTGCCTCGAATTTGACCTTGCCTCATGGCCCAGTCCAGCTGCCCATGTTTATGCCCGTTGCGACGCAAGCATCTCTTAAAGGGATTACTCCCGAACAACTTGAAGAGACAGGATGCCGGCTATGTCTCAACAACACCTACCATCTTGGCCTGAAACCAGGACAAGAAGTATTGGACGCCATCGGAGGAGCGCATAAGTTGCAGGGATGGGACCACAACATTCTGACAGACAGTGGTGGGTAAGTGTTGGTACAGCGCTGTTGAGTTTGGCCTGGACTAATTTTATTCCACCAGCTTCCAGATGGTCAGTCTCCTCAAACTTGCGACCATCACTGAAGACGGGGTTGAGTTTCTGAGTCCTCACGATGGCTCCCCTATGCTTCTCACCCCGGAACACTCCATGTCATTGCAGAATAGTATTGGCAGCGATATCATGATGCAACTCGATGATGTTTTGGTCACTACCTCTCCCGACAAGGCTCGCATGCGTGAGGCCATGGAGCGCAGTGTGCGTTGGCTCGACAGATGCATCAAGGCGCATAAGAATCCTGACCGACAGAACCTCTTTTGCATTATCCAGGGCGGCCTGGACCTGGAGATGCGCCGGGAGTGCTGCAGGGAAATGGTAGCACGCGACACACCTGGAATTGCTATTGGAGGGCTGAGTGGCGGAGAGGCCAAGATCGACTACTGCCGAGTTGTGGAAACATGCACGGCACTTCTCCCAGATCTCAAGCCTCGATATGTCATGGGTATTGGGTATCCCGAAGACCTTGTCGTGAGTGTGGCTCTGGGCGCAGACATGTTTGATTGTGTATGGCCCACTCGAACGGCAAGGTTTGGCAACGCTATTACCAAGAATGGAGTCCTCAACATCCGAAATAAGCAGTACGAATCCGACTTTGGGCCTCTTGAGGATGGGTGCGGATGTATGTCCTGCAAGCCCAAGGCTGACGGTGGCATGGGCATCAGCCGTGCGTTTGTCCACCACAACGCTAGTAAAGAGACGGTGGCCGCGCATGTATTGACTGTCCACAACGTTTGGTACCAACTGGACCTAATGCGCGGGGTGCGTCAAGCCATCATCGAAGATCGGTTCCCGGCATTTGTGCGCCAGTTCTTTGCCGGGTTATATCCTGACAAGACGCATTACCCAGATTGGGCAGTTGGGGCACTGAAGGGGGTTGGAATAGATTTAACTACAGAATAAGATGGAACGAATGAAAAACTTGAATGGAAACAGACCATTAAGTTTCAACAGAAGTCTCTTTATGGATATCTTGTGTGTGAATATCTATGTATATGGACCGAATTCCTCTTTACGCTCAAAATGGTACACGCCGAATCGCTTGTTCCCAGAAAAGATTTCATTAAACATCCCGAGCAGTCATAAGCCAACAGTCTCCGAGATCATTACTTAAAAGAATTATCTAGGCTATTCAAGCCTACTAAACCACCGCCCCATTGCCTTACATGGCAAAGGCCACAGCAGCGACAGCGGCGAGAACAGCGCCACAGCTAACGCGGAGAGAGACGCCAGCGTTGTCGCTGGTTGCAGCAGCAGAAGCGGGGACCGTGACAGTGACAGGGTCGAGAGTGTTGCCCTGATCAGCGGTGCTGGCATCAGTAGTCACCGCATTGGTGGACCGGGTAGCCGACACTGTGGCGCCATCACAGACGGTGCTGTAACTGGCGCAGAAGGAAGCAAATGATTTGGCGACTGAGTAAAGTGTCAGCGATATATTCAAATTTTCGGCATCGATCTGGGGAGGTTGTAACGTACCAACATAAGCAGTCTCGGGCTCGCCTGTTCTGGCCCACTGAGCGCAAGTGCTTGCATAGCGATCCATAGCATCGGTGTAGGTGAGAGTGCCATCGTGAGTTTGGCAGCTGCAATTTAAGTCAGCGGCTATACTTTCGCGTTGATTGTAACGGCATGTTCATGTCGTAACATTAAATCAAAATTGAGCACTTACCAGTAGCAAGAAGCTTGGTCCTTGGCGACAAGGTCAGTAAACTCGGGGTCCTTCTTTGTGCAAGAGGTGAAGACGTCGATCATGTCCACGCAGGCAGTGGCATATGTTTGCTCAGCGGTACCAGTGATGGTAGCAGAGCTCGCAAAGCGATCCTGGGTTGTAGAAGCGATCCCGGTGTTAGTCGGCTCGGAGTTGGCGGCGCCACATGCAGCACTAGCATCGCAGGCTTGATAGATCACACTGTAGGCTGAAGAGAAGTAATGTCAGGAATCACTGGGTTGTTGAGATTCGCAGTCGTGCTCAAACTCACCGGAAACCTGAGCAGTGTAGGTGCGGCCGCCTTCCTCGGAGAGGTACGAAGAGCAGGCAGAGTATAAAGGATAGACCGCAGTGGAGGAAGCACAGCACGCGCAAGAGAGGAGCTCATCGGGATCAGCTGTCGAGAGGGCATCGGCGCCACCCAGTTTCGAAACACAGTAGTCGGCATACTCAGCGACGATGGAGCAGGTGCTGAACTCCGGGTCACTGATCCGGACGGCCGCAACGTTGAAAATCTCGGGAGCAGCGGTTAGGTGCGCGGCGACGGTGCCGGCGGCGGCGAGGGAGGAGAGTATGGCGCCCTTCATTGTGGCTTGATTGTCTTGTTCAATGGCGAGTATCGACTAATGCAACTCGAGTTAAGAATTTGGCCGAGCGAGACACCACGAAGCGAAGAAGGTAAAAGAGCAGGAAGAGAGCGCCCTCAGGGTGGACGGACCGGGCTTGGATAATAAATCAACGCCCACGAGGCACAAGGAAAAAACGCAGCTACTGCAGGCCTACTGCTCAATTCCGCCATGATTCTGGGCTCCCCGGCAAACGGCGTCTTCATTGACGCCCCATGAATACCCACATTCAGCGACTTCTGCGGCCATTGAGCTAGGGTCGGATCATCGGGCACACAAATTATTTACTACGCTAACATGTTCGGGGCCGGACGAGCCAAGGTATCTTCCCGTGATTAGCCCAATCATATTGGTCTTCTTGGTGCGGCTGAGATGGTGCTAGATCGTGTTTGTCGAGGTCCCCATCAATGGTACCCCCTCCTCCGCAGTGAAGCACGAGTAGTCTAAACCCAAGCAAGACGGCCAAGATGCTCGCCATGATAATGAGGAGACGGCTAGACCCAAAAAGATGCATCACTGAAACGAGCATGTGGCTAGACCTGCTCTTGTGCGATCCTGTGTTACTTGCTCGACCTCACAAGCACTGCAACAAGGTGCAGGACACTATCAAATACGAAATACAGGGCCGCTGGCCGGTGCAACCTTGAGGTTGGGGCAGCTGAGACAATGAAGACAGGGTGCCGTATCTAGGATTATTTAGAGGCGAGGTGGGTTCTTGAGTGACCTACCATTCGCTCTTCGGAGCCGATGCCCCTTGTTGACACCCTCCTGTCGGCTTCCACCCTCAAGCCACCCCGCACCCACAGCTGCAGGTATGGGGCATGGCAACAGGTGTGCTGTGAGAGGCCCTGTCATTTTGCAAGGCATTTTATTTCTTATGGTTAAGTAGAGTAAATTTTAAGCTCGTGCTTGTCATGGCATTCTCGCCAGGGAGCGAGTCACGGGCTCTCAGCCGCTCGACTGCGTTGGACCCTCCCGAACGATGTTTCTATTCCGCCCCGGCTCGGCCCTTCGGCCTGTTGAGGCCATTTATTTAGTCTTTGTTTTTTTTTTTGCTTCTTTGTTCCCGCAAGACCCGTTTACGAATTTCCATCTGCGGAATTCGCCTATCGTTTTCTTCCATCGATCTTCCCAGAGTGGTACCGACGACCGCAATCCTTTATGCTCATCCCAACTCCGAAACAAGCCCCGGCTCTGTGTTGTATCACAAGGTTGTGGAAAGAATGCGATGATGAAATTCCGACCAGCCGCCTGGCTTGGCACGGCGGCGGCGCCCAGGCACAGTGGCTTCCAGGCGACCTATCGGCCTACGGAGTAAACTAGCAGCTCATGCTTGCAGTTTTCAATGGGTCTGGCTGCCTTCCCCCCGTCTTCGAAGAGATGGCAGCCAGTGGCAATAAATCCCGCCCGCAACTCTTCAAACAGCACTGAGCCAGGGCACTAACTTCCTGATGAGCTTTGCGGTCCAAGCAGAGGGCATGATTGTTAGTGATTTACAGCGACTGCGGAAGTGGTCGATTGAGTTTGCTCCAATAAAGACTGTTGCAGGTGGCGCAGAGGATTGATTAGCAGAGGGAATGGTGTGGGAACAAAATTGACCGAAATTTAGGCTCTTGGCGGAATAGTTCTGCGACAACAAGGGAGAAGTTGTGCCCCCCTAGGCCTCCCTGGAGAAGTGATTGGCGGTGACACCGCCAGCACAGCGTGGAGGTGTTCTGGGTTGTTGAGCGGCCTGACCTGACCCTGATACTGAGGTCGTGACCCTGGCAAGATGGATCACTTATGGGGTATGCATGGGCACATCAACCAGGCATTGCACATACGCCAAGTTTGGTTTGCTAGCAACAGCTTAGTATGAGTGCCATGTGATATGTTTGGGAACAACATAAAAAACGAACCTAGTCAGAGCTCTCCTTTCCCACTAGATTTCACGTCTCCTATCAACGGCTTCTTTAGCGAAATGGTGCTGAATCCAGGTCGAGTACGCTCTTGTATTGGGCTGTGGAGTGGCTATCCACTCTGGAAATCCCCGGCACGGATTCAAACAGGGGGTAGCCGAATCACCCGCGGAAAGATGCGCAGCCCTAGGAACGATTTGCCGACCTATTTCTAGTCTGGAATCTTTAATTGGTGTACCAGCCTACCAAGGATGAGGTCCTTGGTTCCCTTGATCCAAGCCCCTGGAACATTGAATACGACGTTTTGTTTTCTGAGACGACATGATGAGAAACGTCATTTTGACAGAGAAGAAGACTGAGAGTGCGCAGCCTACGAAGCCAACACTGCCACCTGTCCCTCTTGCAGGCTGCATGAGTTGGATTGCGATTGGTAATTTACGGTGATGAATTAATTAGGGCATACAGATTGGGTGGCAGATGACCTGGAGGCCAATTTGGCATCGTATCCGAAATTGACAAGTACCCGGCCAGCTAATTTGGGTTACGTGGTACCTGATAACTCGAGAAGGTACCCGTTGAGCAATCAAAGACAAAGTTAACTTGACGTCACTGTGTGTACCGCACGTGACCCGAAACTACGACGCGCTTGGGCGACGCGATCAGGGGCCGGTGCAGATGGAGGGGCGCATTGTTACTTGCCAACGTAGCGTACGACGTCACAAAACCCCAAATACATCCAAAGTTGACCATCAAGCCTAAAATCCCAAAACGAACAAGGGCAAGCTCAGCGCCGCGCATGTGGCTGTAGCTATAGCTGCCATCGCTGACTCGTACCTACCAAGGCCCCGCCGTTTGTCTCATGAGTTTGAATCCCACCTCTACTCATGGCGTCTCCATCGCAAAAGTCATTATCGCTGCGGCGGCAGTCGTCTCGAAACAACATGCACGCTGATGAGTTGACCCGCTCCCTCCACCAGCTTTCCATCTCTACTTCTCCCGGTCGCGCCCCCAGCTCAGCCCATCTCTCCGAGCCCAGCACTCCGTTTCGATCTACCTCCCGTCAAGGTTCCACCAACTCCCCACGATTGCCGTCTCGCAGCCCTTCCAATGGACGGGACTCCAGATCCGCGACACCAACCTTGCTCCGCAAGGCGTCAATGAATTCGCTCCGCTCGTTAAACGGTGTCGGATCCGGCCCAACACCGACAAGACGGGCGAGCGCAGCCAACATCTTGTCGCCAACGGCAAAGTCTTCGCCTTTGACCCCACCAGTTCCCGAGAAGCCCAGGCCAACTCCAAACTCCGTTGCCAAGGAATTCTTCCAAGCTGAGTTGAAAGCACACCATGCACCGGTCGCAACCTACGAGACCCAAACCATCGTCATCCTCCATGATTCCGTCTATGGCCACCGATTCTCCAGGCCTCGCACCTCGAAGAGTGCTCTAAGCACCATTGTTGAACGCCCAGAAAGAGTCAAGGCTGCTGTGTTGGGAGTTTCAATAGCGTATGTACGTCTTGGCGGACGACATGACGAAGGGGCCTATCCTATCCACCCGGGAATGAATGCGTATGACATTCCTACTATTCCTTTCCGAATCCAAAAAACAACACGGAAGTTGCCTCTTCTATCGCCGGCTGTCACAAACGTGCATGGAACTAAGTGGATGGAGGAACTCAAGATGATGTGCGAAGCTGCTGAGTCCAAGCTTGCAATGGGTGGGAAGGAACTTCAGAGACCGGAGATGAACAGAGGCACCAGCGCCCCCCCTCCTAAGTTTCATGAGGGTGACCTATATCTCTGTGCGGAATCGCTTGATGCTATGGAAGGCGCTCTTGGGGCTGTGTGTGAAGCTGTCGACACTGTGTTTGGGCCTGGCCCCAATAGAGCTTTTGTCGCTGTGAGACCCCCAGGCCACCATTGCTCTGCTTCGTATCCTTCGGGGTTTTGCTGGGTAAACAATGTTCACGTTGGAATCATGCATGCTGTTCTCAACCATGATCTAACCCATGCTGCCATTATTGACATTGACCTTCATCATGGCGATGGATCGCAGGCGATTGCGTGGGATCACAACACCAGAGCTACTGCTGCCGCAAAAAACGCAGCTCCATGGAAAAAGTCGTCTATTGG
Organism: Calonectria multiphialidica; assembly: GCA_020623665.1. NCBI lineage: Eukaryota > Fungi > Ascomycota > Sordariomycetes > Hypocreales > Nectriaceae > Calonectria > Calonectria multiphialidica. The sequence continues at coordinate 44,821 of JAHVYC010000005.1, read as the reverse complement.
CTATTTCAGCTTGCACGACATAAACTCGTACCCCTGCGAGCAAGGCGATGCAGACAAGGTTAGAAACGCAAGTATCTGCATTGACAACGCGCACGGTCAGACTGTCTGGAACGTTCATCTCCAGTCATGGAAAACTGAGGAGGACTTTTGGCAGCTGTATGAGACAAAGTACGCAGTTCTCCTGGAAAAGGTACGAAACTACCTCCAGAACCAGGCCGAGCGGCTGAAGCTTTCCAACCAAGCTCCCAAGGCAGCCATTTTCTTCTCTGCCGGGTTTGATGCGAGTGAGTGGGAGAGCGCAGGAATGCAGAGACATCAGGTCAACGTTCCTACTGAATTCTATGCTCGTATCGCTCAGGATGTCGTCAAACTCGCAGCTGAAGAAGGACTCCATGTTGACGGGAGAGTCATTAGCGTGATGGAGGGTGGCTATAGCGATAGGGCCATCTTCTCGGGTGTCTTTAGCCATCTCTCTGGCCTCGCTGATGATCAGCAGTCATCACGATCAACTGGTGGCCTGGGATATGAGATGGGCCAGAAGATCGGGGTCGTGCCAGAGCAGCAGGAGTCCGAACCGGAAAAGAGCTCATCACTGGACTCAACCTATGCGTACGATGCATCATGGTGGTCTAGCTTGAGATTGGATGAGCTTGAGTCGGTCTTGGCCAATCCTGCCAGTCCTCCAAGGAAAGTGAGCGTCAACTCACCAACCTACTACGCACCCACACATGCGTCTACCGCCAAGGTAGTAGATCCTCTCCGGCTCCGGCGAAGCCTCTCGAGCCTCTCCAGGCCCCCATCGCCCCCTCCTCCTGATGTGCCATGGGCAATAGCTGCGCTGGAGCTAAGCAAGTTGCTCGTCCCCTCAGATCGCCAGACTGACAGCTGTAAACCTGAAGAGCTCAACGCAGAGGCAAGCCGGGTCAGACGAGACCGTCAGTCAATTATTCTGGGCATCCCACCTGCTCCTGCGGCTCCTGCTCCGGCCAATTCACGACCAACATCTCGGATGGCACTTCGCGAACGAAAGGCAAAACCTCCCCCGCCGCCAGTGGTTGACCATAGCAAGGAAAAGGCAGCCAAGGGTCGTAGAAAGACAGTCGCTTCCGCTCTACCTACAGACAAGGTAAGCCTCGCTTCCATGCCCAGCGAAAGAGAATATAATAGCCTAACATGTGCGAAGACTGCTGAGGCTGCTGGCAGCCTCCCCACCAAGAAAGTTGGTCGACGCCTTAGTGAGGCACCCACCACACTCAATTCCCGTAGTACATCCTCTATTGGTCTTCATAGCGATCCCGTTGTTCCTGCCAGCGCAGGTCCTGCCTCGCCGATAAGTTCCGAGGCTCCTGCTGGAGGGTCCTTGAATATCAAGAAAACCCGGCCGGCAGTAGCCAAGAAGGATCCTGTACCAAAGGTATCGCGGGCTCCCAAGAAGTCGACGGCTGTATCCAATAATTCGAAACCTACCACAACCGCGGGCACTCAGAAAGCCAAATCGCCTGGCAAGGCTGGCCAGACAAAAGAGGCAAATGATGATATCGATAACATCACGACAGGGATGAAAAAGATTCGCATCAACCTGATAACACAGTCTCAGAAGGATGCAAAAGAGCGAGCACGAGTCGCAGCTGGAAAGGCTTCCTCTGCTACCGCCTCTTCCTTGCCTTCGGGCTCAACCGCCCCTGCAGCCAGGAAAGAGACCAGCCAGTCTACTCTTCCTCCTGCCATCCCCTCCTCATCCACCATTTCCAGCCCCGAGCTTGGAACTGCAGACATGGATTCGGGCGAGATTTCTCCCAAGCAATTACCCCCCGATCATCGGGTGCCAACTCCACCCGCCACAATCTCTTCTAGCGAGATCTCGACGCCACTCCAGGATCAGGACCCGTTCGTCACTCCCAATGGCCAACGATTCATCCATATGGGCGACTCTCCAGCTATTCCCTCGGTTGCTATTCAGTCGGGCGACGGTTCACCAGATGTCTTTATACCCTACCAGCCCGATGGCCCTGCACCCATCGCCATTGCTCAGCAAGAGCCCCTGAAATGGCTTCCTCCCACTTCGACCGTCAACACGCCTGCTGCAACGCCCAGCCCTGTCAAGAAACAAAACAACCTCTTCCAATACACGGCTGGGATTCCCTTTGCGCCCCGTCCGCAGGAGCCGGCTCCCAATGCGGATGACAGCCAAAATTAGGCCACCCACGCTGGCGCCAGATCACTGGGCTCGAGTGCACAATTTCACAAGAGCGAGATATTAAAGGTCTCTTCTCTTGCACTTTCAACCTCTACATATAGGAAAATTCAAGGATACCCGGATTTCTGATACATTGTTTGGAGTCTGGAACTAAGGGGCATCTTGCTATCCGGAGTTATAAGTCTGTTGTAATTATATTGAAGGTCTTGTCTACTCTGGCTATCTCTTCCTTTCAGGAGTACGCAGTCCTTTCTTCTTTTCTGGATGCTAGGTCAACCTTGTCTCATGATACCCTTTCCCTTTTTCCTTACAAACCGACTGTTCTGGCACAACACTCTAGCTATCCGTCTTTCTAGTTTAGTGATATTTAATCAATGTTCAGTTTTCCGTTTACGTGGACGACTTCTATTATGGCACAAGCATGAGGACCATATGTAGGCTCTGAGGCGTGGATTCTCGGCAGAATGTGACGAGGTGACATGATGTTTTCCAAGCAGTCACAACGGACCTAGCCTTGTGCCTTGCGCATCAATGATGATGGCTCTGAGTGAGGTAAGCGGGACAAACTAAAGACTGTATAACCTCAACGTATAGCTCCTAGACTAGTGGTTGGACCCCACGTCCTATACTAATGGCTATTGCGGCTTGTCATCCAGTCCCAGGAAACCCGCATGATTCATGAGCTTCTCATACGATCAATTACACGATAGACCCTTATAAACAGGGATAGTGATGACCTCGGTAAAATGCATGCATTGTGAGAAAGACACCCGAGTGGGTTGAATACGCAGGGTAGGATTATCTTGTTTTTTGTTTGCAACTTAGGCACCAGCATGCCCTCCTGGGAGAGCATCAGGAATAGCTCTCGGGTAAGCCGAGAAAGAAGTGGGAGAAAGTTGGCGAAAATGGATAGGCGAGCACTTGTTGCATGCTCAAGGTGCCATCATCAGTCTGCTGTCAGTGGAGACCCCTGCACGCCGCTGACACGTTCATGGACTAAACAGATGCGGGGGAATAGAACAACGGTTTTGTTTCCGCACTGCAACGACTCGACTCGACTCGACTCGCAAACAAAAAGCCCCAGAGATCAATGCCGAGAGCCCTTTGCTAGTGGAAAACGAGGTGGTGTGGTCAAGGACTGGTTGACGTCACCCAATCGGCTAGGAATGGCTAACCGTCAATGAAGTGGAAAATGCGGGGAAGTGATTGCCAGGGCGGCGGGGGAGAGGGGGGCGAGTATTGATGCCGGATAGGAAGGGTTGGTAGGGGAGAGGGGAGACGGCAAAGAGGGGAGGGGAGGGGTGAAGGCATAATCAGATGGAGAAGCAAACGTGCCATGGGTATAAAATAAGCTTCTCCAGGTAATAAACTACTAACTGTCTGACACCCGTGGAATGTCGACGGAGAGTTGAACCAGACAGAGCTTGGAGAGAGAGAGGGGGCGTGCTGGGTGGCGTCTCAGTGCATCTTGCCTGAGCGGTGGCGTCTGGGGGTGGCCGGCTTAGCGTGAACATCGACTACCGTGCAACGACGTCAGTGGTCGACCGTCGACAGAAACCCGGCTCGGGGACGAGAAAGGGCCGAATTCGACTGCCATTTCATGGTCTTCTCGCGCTCAACCTGCATCGGCTGTGCTCCTTGACGAGCGGCAGCGAACGAGTGAATGTCATGGGGGTCGTGCCGGCTGCAGCTGCCCCGGTCCTTGGGCCTTGGCTGACGAAGTCAATCAGTCTTGCTCGTAAGGAATCCATTACTCGCCAAAACATGACTTCATCCAATCCTGGCCCCGGGTATCGGACCGCCCGGGACCAGTCCAGCTCTCGCATTCATATATATTCATCTTGCTGGCCCCGCCCGTTGGCGTGCTTCCCGCGCAGGAGGAGTTGGGTAGATCCATCACCCGTGTGCTCAGAGCATCTTGAGACAGACTCGAAAACCAGCTCCAAGGAGGCCAATGGCATCCCTAAGATCCGTGGCCGCCGTGGCCGCTGCCGCTGCGTCGGTGAGACTTGCGTCTGCCCTGTATGTGAACGGTTCTGTCATTGCGCCGTGTGACTCGCCAATCTACTGCCATGGAGACATCCTCGAGCAGGTTGAGCTCGCACACCCCTTTTCTGACTCCAAGACCTTTGTTGACATGTGAGAATACTCCCATTGCCTAACTAATTAATGACCAAGTCTGACCCCTGTCTAGGCCTGCGCTGAAACCCTTGGAAGACATCCAGGCGGCCTTTGATAAGCTTAAAAAACCACTTACAAACGACTCCCAGCTCAATGATTTCCTCGATACCTACTTTGCCGATGCTGGTGGCGAGCTTGAGGAGGTGTCAAAGGACGATCTCAAGACAGACCCGACTTTTCTAGACAATATCAATGACACTGTTATCAAAGAGTTCACCAAGAAGGTCATTGATATTTGGCCCGACCTGACCCGCCGTTATTCCGGAGACTCCAACAACTGCACCGAGTGTCCAAATAGCTTCATCCCTGTCAACCACACATTTGTCGTCGCTGGTGGCCGCTTCCGCGAGCCATATTACTGGGACTCTTACTGGATCCTCGAGGGGCTGCTGCGCACTGGCGGATCCTTCGTCGGAATATCCAAGAACACGATTGAGAACTTTCTAGATTTTGTTGACCGCTTCGGGTTCGTTCCGAATGGCGCGCGTGTTTATTACCTCAACCGCTCACAGCCACCGCTATTATCCCAGATGATCAAGATTTACATCCAACATACTAATGATACTGACATTTTGGACCGAGCCTTGCCATTGCTCGTCAAGGAACACGAGTTTTGGGTCAAGAACCGCACCGTAGATGTTACAGTTGGCAACAAGACATACAGTCTCAATAGGTAAGTCAATTGCGCCAATTCAGCGTTTGATCTGGTCTAAAAATTGTAGATATGATGTTTCCAATACTCGACCGCGTCCCGAGTCTTATAGAGAAGATTACATTACAGCCAATAACCAGTCTTACTATTCCACGTCTGGCACCATCTATCCCGGAGTCGAAAAGCTCAACGAGACTCAACAGGAAAAGCTATATTCGAATTTAGCCAGTGGGGCTGAGAGTGGCATGGACTATTGCGCAAGATGGCTTACACGACCCAACGATGCATCCCACGACGTTTACTTTCCCCTGAGATATCTCAATGTGGTGGACATGGTACCGGTTGACCTAAATTCGATTCTATACGGCAACGAAATCGCCATTGCTGGCTTTTTCGACCAAGCAGGGAACAAGACAGCTAGCAAGAGATGGGGTGAGCAGGCTGAAGCCCGCAGCGAGGCCATGCATGCTGTGCTGTGGAACGAGACGCTCTTTAGCTATTTTGACTACAATTTGACTTCGAAAGCGCAAAACATTTGGTATCCCGCCGACAACGATGCAGACGCATATGACAAGGAGCACGCACCAAAAGGACAGCAAGCTCTATTCAGCGTTGCCCAATTCTATCCGTTTTGGTTTGGTTCTGCCCCCGAGTATCTCAAGAATAACCCTTACGCTGTGTTGAGCGCCTATCGCCGCGTGGAAAAATACCTCGACGAGCGCAAGGGCGGAATTCCCTCCACCAACATCCAAACTGGACAGCAATGGGACCAGCCTAATGTGTGGCCACCCTTGATGCACGTTCTGATGGCGGGTCTGCAGAACACGCCTGCGACTTTTGGCACCGATGACCCTTCATACCAGGCCATCCACAAGCTGGCCCTACGCTTGGCCCAGCGCTATCTCGACTCGACTTTCTGCACCTGGTACGCGACGGGAGGGTCAACGTCGGTGACACCGCAACTTCAGGGGCTGGCGGCTGACAGCAAGGGCATAATGTTTGAGAAGTATGCAGACAACGCGACAAATGTGGCCGGTGGAGGTGGTGAGTACGAGGTGGTTGAGGGTTTTGGCTGGACAAACGGCGTGCTCATCTGGGCGGTGGAAACATTTGGCAACGAATTGAAGCGGCCTGATTGTGGAGATATCAAAGCCGCGGACGTGAATTCGAGGCGCAGCCCCAGTGCTGTCATGTTAGACAGGAGGGATGCGGAGCGCGTCAAGAAGTTTGGCAGAAGTAAGAGGGCGGACTGAAGAGCGGGATGTTCGAGCTCGAGGCCAATCATCTATACTTGACAATACATGACAATTTTAGGAAGTGCATGGCTGAGTGAATGCGTTGCGGCAAGGGCAAGCACATGGAGCCTCAGGCTATCCTTGGTGGAGGCACAGAGTCACTGTTTTTGTCGACTGTTGACAACTGCCCCAAACATAATTTCCCAAGTCACATACTCCAAATGGTTTGCTTCCTTCTTCTTTACCTCTCCTTCACTCCTCGTCATTTTCTCTTTCAACCTCATACCTCTATTTTGGCTCGCTCACTCATAGGGTACTATTGAAGTGAAGGAGATTTTATGCCCCGAACAACGACAAAGAAATGCCCGAGCCCATTGAGACACCCCAGCAGAGCGTGGCTGGGTCTGACCCGGGAAAAATAAGAACATTTATTTGGGCGTATTCGAAGCTTCCCCCTGACCACAACCCCCTCGAGCGTCAACTGTACTGGAGTGTTGATGAGCATGGCGTTGTCGTATTGGAACAGATTTCCCATGAATGGCGATTCCCTGTGGAAGTGTGGCCCTCACAGGCAATGTTGAAAATAGAACTCAACAAAGTCATTCAGAAGATCCAGTCGTATGACAGGGATCTATTGTTGATGGAACTCAAGGCCACCATTTGCACCCCCCATCGGATCGAACACTTCATTTCGATTTACCCGCCTTTCTCCATTCAATTTCATCGCGGCGCCCTGAGTTACATGGATAGCAACCCTGATCCAAAATTGGCAGGCTATGCACAGATTCGGGGAGCGTGGATCAAGAACTCGACCAGAAGCCGGCGCGAAGAAGGCAAAGAGTGGAGAGTGTCTAAGGCTGGTGCCGACAGACTCTCTCTCTACTCCGAAGTGCAGTGCATTCGACACCTCAATGCTGCTCAAGCCTTTCTGCAGAGCCCCCATCCTGGTGGATCGCCGCATGGAACTGCGCGACTCGGTATATTTTGTCACAGCTGTGGATCCGGGAGCGTTATAGCTTCTCACGATGACAAAGACCAGAGAGAAGCAGAGTCTACCATGCCGAAGGATAGATCTAGCGAAGAAGAGACGCAAGTCCAAACGGGCTCGTTTCCATCATCACCCACAAGCATCCAAGGCCTTTTTCAACGTTCTCGTGAACGGGAAGGAAGACAGTCTTCGTTGCTAGTTGAAAAGACACCGCCACACATCTTGGCGGTAAACAAAGGCCGAGGTGGCCAAGAAGCCAATAGAGGCACCCAGAATACTGCCTACACCTCCAAGGACGACGCGAGAACACCTCAAGGGACACCGAATTCGTTGAACCAGAACGGGCACGACAAGGTGAGAGAGAAGTGGCTGACCAATCTGGAGCCAGGGAGCACAGCCTCTGTCGCTGAGAGATGTCAGAACATGGAACTGAGCATTAAAATACTCGAGTCCCGAGTCGAGCACTTCGAGTTAATGAACGGGATCCTTCACTCACAGCTTGATATGCTGGGGCCGCGCGTCAGTGCTCTGGAGATTGGAGCAGGTCAGGAGCCTGCTGTTGTTACCACAAAGCTGGAGGAGGGGCCTTTGTTGACCTTTGCGGATTGATAGTGGGGTGAGCCTTGAGAATTGGCTTTTAGTTTCAACGCCTAGTTTAATGGTGGCGTTTTTACCTTCTGACCGCGATTAAGCTTAAGCAACTTCTGGGTTCTTATGGTATTAGAATCGGGAATAGTGGACTTCCGAAGTCGTGGTATGTCAATAGAGCGGCTCTGGCATTGCGCATCTCGGTTTCAAATGGGCGGCATACTAGATCGAAACGATGTTCCGTCAAGAACTCATTAATAATTCTCAACTGGAAATTTAATGCGGCGTGAACAAGATGTTTGCTGAACACGCCTTTGAACATGTTTTATGGACTGCGAACACAAGCACAGACTTGATATAGGTTGAAGTCCTTTGACAGATAGACATAAATAACTACAAGTTACACTATAATTTCTTCCACTTTCTTGATTGTAGTAGACCAAAATATCATTTTGACCTTTTCATTTGTCGAGTGCTAAGGCACTAATGTACATGGTAAAGCAAGGTATTTTCTTTTTCTTCTAGCCCGCCATTTATTAGTCTTGATACCCCCATTTAGCCAGGCCGCCATCATGAGGGATCCTTTTGTCTTGAACGAAGGGTCAATCCCAGCTGGATCGCTCAACTCCACCTCAAAGAGCCTGATTCATTTATACAACCAAAAGAAGCACGTCCTGTCGTTGCGCGACAAGACAGAGTTTTGCACGTATATGAATGCGAGGAAGTTTGAGAGACTAGCCAATGAAGATGCACCCAAGAAACACCGACTCTACAAAGAACTAGCGGACCAAGGCAAACTGGTGGAGGAGAGGTGTTCATGGCCTGCCCTTGCCCTCCTGGAGGCGAGCTACCCAAACAGCCACAAGGAACTCAGGGAACTGAGAAAAGTCATCCGGCACAAGTACGACGAGCCGACCTTGCGGGTCCTCGACCCTACGTTCTTCCTCCAGGACTGCTACACCAGGCACGACCAGGACAGCGTGGTGAAGAAGGCCACAATCATACGGCAGGGCGAATTCATGCTGCTGCAGGCACAGTCCGAGTACAACAAGAAGCAGCTGCAGGAGACGCTGAACCAGGCCATCTCGGAAGTGCGCGGGGAGTTTGAATACAAGGTCGACAGGCTCCAGGACGAGCTGTCGTCGCTCAGAGGCTCGGTGAACCAGCTGACAGAGGCGCTCACCTCGCTCAGCACTGAGGCGATTTCGGCCCAGCTGGCTCTGCTGAACCAGTTGAAGGAGACAAAGACTGGATTGAACCTGGCCGAGCTGAGGAAAACCTCGGATAGAATAGAAAATTAGATACCTGAACACGAAATTAAAAAAAAAAAAAAATCTTTAAATGTTGCATAGATTCTATATGGTCAACCAGCGTACTTCATGTATAGTGTACACAGAGACAATTCCCTCTTGCAACATATCTCGGCATTCAGAAATTAAACTATTTTTGGTTGTACACGGTAGTCGTGCCGACCTTTTCCCTCGCGCTCAAGTCCTCGCCCGACGAGAGAATCTTCTCAAACGCGACCTTGAGCCGCCTCAGGACCTCCTCCTCGTTCTGGGCGACCTGGTAGTGCGTCACCAGGCGGGCGGACAGGAGGCGCAGACCGGCCTCGGCGCCGTAGGCGATGAACTTCTCAATGCTGCAGCCGGCGGCGTCGAGGTCCAGCCAGAGCATGTTGGTCTCGGTCGGGTCGGTGACCTTGCCGCCCATGCCGGTCCAGAGCGCCTCCACCTTGCGGGCCGTCTCGTGGGACCGCTTCAGGAGGCCGCCGGAGCCGTCGGGCTTGCTGCCGAACGTCTGCTCGATGGCGACGCGGCCCGCCGAGGTCACGACGCCGCTCTGGCGCAGGCCGCCGCCGATGGACTTGCGGACCCAGCGCGAGTGCTTGATGACGTCCTTCGGTCCCACGAGGACGCTCCCGATGGGGGCACCGAGGCCCTTGGAGAGGCAGAGGGAGATGGTGTCAAAGTGGGAGCAGTAGTCCGGGAGGGACCCGGCGCCGGAGGACACGGCCTCCCACAGGCGAGCGCCGTCGCAGTGCATCTTGATGCCGTTTTCGCGAGCAAATTCAGAGATGCGTTTGACCTCTGCCAGGGGCGTGACCATGCCGTGGAGGGTGTTTTCAATGCTAATTACACGGGTGGGACATCCGTGGACATCGTCATCCAGAGTAGCATTCGCCTTGACATCCTCGAGGGTCAAGTATCGCCCATTCTTGGGAACAATGGGGGCGATTTGGCCACCAGAGAGCGAAGCAACTCTGTTCTTTGTCAGTTTTCTCTTTTCTTTTCTTTTCTTTTCTTTCCTTTCTTGATACAAGACACTGGGGTTGACGGAACAAGACTCACCCTCCGGCTTCCGAGGTATACAGATGAGAGCGATAGTCACAGAGGACAGAGTGGGGAGGCTGAGTGAGGAGAGATCTTATGGCGAGCTGGTTTCCCATAGTTCCAGAGAGAACAAACAAGCCGGCCTCCTTGCCAGTTCGCTGGGCAACATAGGCTTCAAGGTCAATTGTGGCGGGGTCCTCGTTGAAGACATCGTCGAGCATAGAGCACGACTGGACGGCCTCAAGCATGGCCGGAGTTGGCGTAGTTACCACATCGCCTAGGTTTGTTATATTAGTTACCAGTTCTGGCTATCAGTGCGGGGGAGGGGTGAGGGGGAGGGCCGTGGACCAACTTCGCAAGTCAAAGGCGGCCGGGCTTTTCCCGCCGAGCCAACCGTTGTAGGAGTGCCCGTTGGAGGCTGGTGACGGTGTCTCTGCTGATGGGGCCATGGCTGTCGCTGAGGAGGCAAAGGTGCGCTGCTGGAACCTGCTCGAGATCGGAGCCGGCCTCGACGGGGTTGTTATGGACGGGCAGCGACACACGGCGCGCCCTTGCAATGACAGGGACAATGGGAACCGGCGCAAAGCGGGGGTCGCAGAGAGCCGGGAGGAGCTCAGCGAGGCGATTGATCTCGACATTGATAAGCGCGGGTTTTGGGTAGCTCCGGGCAGTCCAATTGCACGTTTCGCTCGAGTGGTATTGCGATACAAACTGTGGAGATGCGAATCAGTGAGGGGGACGTTCGGGTGGCTCCAGTCGCGGTGGACCGGAGGAAGCCGAGCGTCGCCGTCGAGATCCATAATTCCACGTACGGGTGTCCGAGTTGGGCAGTTTATGGCGATGAGGCGACAAACACGGAATTATCAATTGGGGGACATTCTGTCTCTGATTTGCCAGCGTGTCTGCGGCCGTCTGCAAAGAGAGAACGCACATCTCGTGGGGGTGGGAGTACGGATTGAAAAGCGAAAGGCCGAGTCTGTGCTCTCGGGATGCGGCTCGTCGCACGCATGCAAACCATCACGACGGCATTCCCACAGCTTACAAAAACCAATAATGCGAGTCGCAGAGCGGTGAGACTGCTGTGGTTGGCTGCACACCACTGCGGTTTCACACGGAGCGGTCCCTTGTAATGTGATGCGAAATCCTGATTGAATCCTTCTGGGAAAAAGAAGATCGATAAAAATAAAAAAAAAAAGTCCATTTCTGTATCACTCATATAAATTTGATGCCTTTATCGTTTGGAATTGGGCACATCCATCCATCTTGTTCTTCTTTACCTTATCTATTCTGCAGTCTTTTGGTGTTACTATCAGTTCCCAGTCACATGCTTTGCCAGCCTGCAACAGTAGCGTTTCTTCATCGCGGGATCTCCCGGCACTTTAGGGTCTCATCATGGCGGGTGGGACCCCTGGTGTCTCTCACCAGCACCTGGGGGTGGGGAAGGAAATCGACAAGCTAATTATAGCAGCGCCCGTAGGATGATGCTGACGACTTGGAAATAAAAACCAGGCAAAGGGTTCTAGAAGCTCGAATAAAGGGCTAATGGTGAGCCGGCTCGCTCGGTAAATGTCCTGGCTCAAGATTGTGCAACATTTGTGCCGTCAACATTAAATGACTGGCTGCTGCCACCCCCTATATTTTACCCAAGCGGTACTAATAATTGATGCGTAGCTTGGCTTTTTCTTGGCCCCGTCGCTTCATATCCCGTGGGCAGAACCACGTCAGCGGTCTGCTTGGCGCATACATGGCCAAATAGAAGGGGTTCGCGGGCGTGAACGCCGTCGCTGAAAACGGCCCTCTGTCTTGAAGAGTTTCTCCAACAAACCGCCCCCCCCCCCCCCCCCAGGGATGATGTGCTTGGCTGCGGCAGATCGTTCCTGTCGAACCAACAGCATGGCAGCCGTTGGATCTCGACCCTGGGGGGACGGACGGACGTTAAAGAGCCCCGGCCAGCTGGGACCGCAAGGGTCCGCGCCATGGCCCCTCTAGCGCCTCGGATGATTGGCCCCCCTTGCACCCCGTGTAAGTCGTCGTCGTATAGGTAGTCGACGATGCCGACTAAGCGGCAGTACACGACTGGGGCAGCGGGTTATTAGGTTTACCTCGACCGCAGCATGAGATTAGGCCAGATCGATAATGCGGCGGCCGCGCCTTGGTCCTTTGGAGGGGGGGGAGGAGGAGGGAAAAGCCAGAGCTGAATCCCTGGCCTCCCGTCTCGGATTGACCATTGCTGCAATTCTCCCCTCACAACCATTGAGGGAGCTTGAAACGTCGTCGTTCCGCTCTCTCTATCCAAAGCAGGCCAGATTCAACCGCTCGTTTTCCCGAGTCTCGCCGTTGTTGTCGTTCTTCTTCTTCTTCTGCTCGCCATGGCCTGACTATCCGAACTACGTCGATCCATCACCGCCATCATCATGACTGCCACCTTCAGCCCGCGTCCCCTCCTCTTCCTCGTCGCCTCGCTCCTCGCCGGCGCCTTCGTCTGGGTCTCCCACCAGCCGCGCTTTTACCTCAACGGCGCACACTACATCTCCGAGCACGACTTTGCCCTCTCCTACGCCCTCCCGAGGCTCGACTTCGCCGCCCAGGGCGCCCCCCACCGCGAGTTCTACGAGTCGGACGCCGCGCGCGAGCTCTGCGCGGCCCACGGCTACGACGTCTTCAGGCCCGGCGATGCGCCCCGCTCCGGCGAGCGCAAGGTCTACGACCTCTTCATGGTCAACACCGAGCTCGACTTCCTCGAGATCCGCCTGCGCACCCTGTACGACTACGTCGACTACTTCATCATCGTCGAGTCGCCGCGCACCTTCCAGGGGGGCGAGAAGGAGCTCACCATCCGAAACAGCTGGGACCGCTTCGCCGACTTCCACGACAAGATGATATACCACGAGCTGCAGTTCCCCGAGGACTTCAAGGCCGTGACCACCTGGGACTACGAGGACCTCCAGCGCGACGCCATGTTCGTCCAGGTCTTCCCGACCCTCACGGGCCGCAAGGCCCCCGTCGCGGGCGACGTCATCGTCGTCGCCGACGTCGACGAGATCCCCCGCCCCGCGACGCTGCTCATCCTGCGGACGTGCCAGTTCCCCCGGCGCCTCACGCTGCGCTCCCGCTTCTACTACTACTCGTTCCAGTTCCTGCACCGGGGCCCCGAGTGGCAGCACCCGCAGGCGACCTTCTTCGAGGGCATGGACGGGACGGTCCGGCCCACCAACCTGCGGACCGGCGACGCGGGCAACCCCCTGCTGCGGGAGCTCGAGAAGGGCTCCCTGTCCAACGCCGCCTGGCACTGCAGCTCGTGCTTCCAGACCGTGGGCCAGTTCCTCAACAAGATGGCCAGCTTCTCGCACACGTGGATGAACGGCGAGTCCTACCGGGACCGGGCCCGCATCGCCGATGCGGTGCGCGGCGGCGTCGACGTCTGGGGCCGCCGGACTGAGACGTTTGAGCGCATCGAAAACAACCTGGACGTGCCCGAGTTTCTGCTCCAGAACAAGGAGCGGTTTCGGTACATGTTGAACCGGGATGGCGAAACGGCGGGGTTCAGCGACTATCCTTGACGAAAGTTTTCCTTTTTTTTTTTGTCTCTCTCTGTTTTTTCTTTGTTTTTTCTTTCTTTCTCTTTGTTTCTCCAGCGATCGGCACAAGGAGTACACGGGAATTTTGATTTCGGGTTTGTAAACTATGTACAAAGAGCATTGCTAATTGGGTAGCGGGCAAACATTGATATTCGATTCAATTTGATACCACACAACGAACGTGACAGCTGTGATTGGTGACCTACCAAACTAGGGAAAATTATACGTACCAGGGCGGTTCTAATAGAAATGCAGCCCTAAGAGCGAACTCGGCAACACAAGCTCATCCTCCAGAGTCTATTAGGTGCTTACCTTCCTTTTTCGTATTATCTCGGACTTAAATGTCGTTATTTTTGTCGGCGTTAATTAGGTTCCGCAAATTTCACCCCTCCCCTCCACCCACCCAACGTGTCTGTGATTTCATCTCGTGCCCTCATCTCACTCACTGTCTTTGTACCACATGGGGTTACACAGTCGCCCCTGGGCCGTTCCCTTCCCAAAACGGCATCCTTGTCCCGAAAAAAAGAATAGAGAAGAAAAATAAGACGAAGAGCAAAAACAAGCCCCACTACCCCAGTAGGTTTGCCCTAACTCGAGGCATTCAAGTGCCGTGGTGAATCGCCAACGTGGGCCTTGTCTCATTGTGACGTGTGTGGTGGTCCCCTTTTTTTTTTTAACCCCCATCATCATCCCCAATCATACACACTCCTGTGTGTCGGAATCGAATGGGACCACAGGAATGCACTCCGTATGCGGTCTTGCATATCAAGTCCGCAGATGTGACCTGGCACGTGAGACGCGCAAGCCCTTGTCAAACACCGCCGCCCTCTCTCCGCCTTGTCTTTGACTTCACACATGACATGAAGAAACAATGATACAAATGTCTTACCAGCCCAATTGTACCCATTCTGTGCCCGGGATATTGCACTTTGGGAGGGGGGACCGGACACAACTCGTGTCTTGCGCAAAACTTGCCCACATACTTCGGATCTGGAATAGTAAACCCCAACCACCCCCTCCCTGGCTCTGGACCACACAGAACCGACCTGAACTTTTGAACCCTCGTACCCAAAGGGCGATCCGGCCCAAGACGTATCCAATTGGCATGCACAGGCGAGAAAACATTAAAAAAAAAGGGGGCCCGAGAGGGGTTCGTCCCGCGGGGACATGGCCACGCCAAAAGAGAAGCCAAAAAGCCATGCCCCTAGCGCCAATCTGACGATTCGCTCACAATCATTGGGCACGATCCAATGAGATGTCAGGACAGGCCAAGTCCACCCGGGCCGAAAACCTCATAATATTCAGGGTTCATCTCCTTGTCGTCCCCGGAAATTCCTTCTCCTTTTTCCCTCTTCTTCTTCGTGTATCCTTTTCGACTCCATGGCCGACTTGTTGCGTCCATCGTGTCTCGTCTTTTCCTTGCCGCCGTCACATCAATTCATCCGCTCCGCCACCTCCGTCCGTGACGACCCCGGTCCCCGAACCCCTCGCGGCTCCGCCCCCGTCCTAACCTCCCCGCGAGTCCGGAGCCTCGTAGAGGACCCATAGATCTCCCTTGACGTCGACTACTTTCTCCGGCCATTCCAGACGAGCCGGCTCTTTTCTTCTCCCCCCCCCGCTCGGCCCGGCTCTTGCTCCTCTTTCCCTTCTGCACATGGCCTTGCCTTGCAGCACCGCTGCCCTCCTAACCTATAAGTCAGGCGACCGGTTCCCGACAAACTGGCGTATCAATCCATGTCTGCGAATAAACCAGGCTGCCGGGAGCGTCTACCAAGGCTCGCCAGCCGCTTACTCCCCTGTCGCACCCATCCTCATGCTTTCCCCCCTCCAGGTCCAAGACGAACCCACAGCAACCTAGTCGAGCAGCAAACAGCCCCAAAGAAAATCAGACGATGTCGATGCGAGACCAGACGAGAACGACCAGCGGCGAGCGACGGGGATTACACATGGCACAGAAACGAGAACGACGACGGGAAATAGTCACAGAGGAAGAGAGAAGGGAAACCCTGGGGAAAAGAAACGGAAGAGAGAGAAGCGAAGGGGAGAAAAAAAAAGACGAGACAGCACCGAGAAGGTCAAGTCGACAGGAGCGCGCGCGCGCACGACATACACACACACCCCGCGGCAAGAGAGGGGGGGCGCGGCCAGCCCAACTCCCAATCACCCAGTAAAAAGCACCCACGATAGTCCCTGGAGGGAACCACGCGGACGGCGGGTGCGGATGGGGGATGCGGATGAAGCAGAAAGAGGAGACCCCAAAACGGGGACCCGAAAAGGGCGGCGAATGCGAGTGCGCGCGGCGCTTGTCAACTGCAGCGATGAGTTGGCCAACGCATCAAGTGGTCCGTGTGTAGCCATGGTCCATGGAAAGGTCCTCAACCCATTCCCCCCTCACCCCCGGCCCTCGTTTCGCTTCGTTTCGCCGCCTGTTTCTTTTGGTTTTTTTTTTCTTCCTTTCCTTTTTTTCTTCTTCTTTAATGCCGGCGTTGTCATTTTTTTTTTGCTTCTTCGCATTTATTCTCTGCCTTGTCCCTGGTCCGGGTTTGCCCCGGCAGCCGTCCCCGTCCGAGGCGCGGCCCCGTTCCCACTGGTTCGTCCTAGAGAATACTACTACGTTTTGCCAGGGCCAAGGCGCACACACTTCCGCCCACCGCATCCACCCACCTCGCTCACCATCACATCGATGCTCTCTAATCCATGTCACTTGCTGATCCCGCCTCACGGACATATATAACCCTCACGTACATGTCGCCCTCCTCTTGTTTGGAACCAGGGGAATGCCTGCACCATCTATTACAGCTGGCCAAACTAGCGCCTCCCAGCGCCTGCTTCCACATACTTCAACCTCCTTCAACCCACGCTGCAGCCCCGTTCACCACCTCGGGCCATTCTGCCAACCTCGACTCTCTCTCAATCCCGGTTTCATTCCTCGGAAATCAATGTTTCGCTAGTTGCTACTCGGAATCATTCATATGGGACAAAGCAAAAACTCTCATCGCGACATCATCATTCAGTCATCATCCGTTTCCCTTCAGCCGCTTACAAAGTACCTACACAAGCCTTGGCTGGCGTTGCTGCTTATGCTACTCAAACATTTTCCTGCCAAGGAGAGAAAAAAAATTCGACCAACAACACAAAAAAAAATTATCAAAAGAGATGAGGCAAGTGCCCTCTCTCGCGTCCCAGAAAATGCCCGTGTCCGCCATTCTAGCCAGTGCTGAATAACTCCTTCCCAAAGCCATGCTCCGTCATCAAGAAACCCTTGGACAACACCACCACCCAGAAGAAGCCTTCGACCTGACCACCAAGCAGCGCTCATGGGCTGTCAAATATCTGGAAATGTCATGAGCTCGTGAGAGAGGAAATTTATATATGTTTCCCGGCGTCTGTCGTATCTGCTTCGTCGCAAGGCCGGCGTTTTTTTATGTCTCTTCTTGGGAAGTTTGTTCAACTTGCCGACCCGGCTTGACTCTTGGATACCTGACCAGTCTAAGACCAGGCGAAGGTAGTTCTTCCCCGCAAATATCGGCTTAGGATGGTGTATGGCCCTTCCGGCCAGCCTGTCGAGCCCGGTGGACCGAACGTTAACCTGTCTCATGCCCGGCTGGCCCATTTCATTAGGAACTCCACCACGGCATCTAGGTTGGTTTCTTCTTTTGCGCTGATACCATAGCAGCATACTTCGCGACCCTTTATGCTCTTTAGGTCGAGCTCGTCAATTAGTTCGTCCACCGATAGCTTTTCGGGAAGATCAGACTTGTTTCCAAGCACGAGAAGTGGGATGCCCGCGAGCGATTTGCGATCCATGAGATCGTGGAGCTCCTCTCGAGCCTGTGGGATCAACTCGAGATCGGCAATGTCAACAATGAAGACGATGGCGCTTACTCCCCGACAATATCTCTCCCACATGGTGCGAAACCGTGGCTGCCCACCAATGTCCCAGCACTTGAGTGTAACATGGCCTCGTTGCACCTTTTTCATATTAAACCCGACAGTGGGAATCGAGCTACACAGGGTCCAAAGTTAGCCGGTGTGTCAACAACGCTCAGCGAGAGAGCAAAATTTCATCTTCATCGCCGAACCAGACGAAAAATCCAGGATGCGCTTACTCAAGTGTGAATTCTCCTCCCTACGAAACGCGACAGGTCTTAGCATGGAATATTCGCAAAAGATAGGTGAACCAAAAACGGTGAGATACTCACAGCAAGAACTCGCAGCAATGACGTCTTGCCGGCATTCTGCAGACCAACCATGGTTACTTCCATCTCCATCGCCCTAAGATTCCGACGTTAGTCTCCGACTGGGGTGAAAACCACGGCCAGGCCGCCGAGGCTGAGGGACAAGATTTGACAGGCCGGGCATGAGTTGGGAAAACATCCCGCGCATGCCCTGCGGCCAAGGCTACTCACCAAAACATGCGCAACAGCCAATCGTAGACCCTCCGAAAGATCCCAGCCATGTTTCTATCGGGTTGCGCAGGAGCAGGTCGGATCGGGGCGGAAGGGGTCGGACGAAGGCGGGGGATTGTCGATCGATCGATCAAGCAGCTGTAGGGACTGGGAAGATGCCCGAGGTTTGCAAGTCTAACAGAGGACGTTGGCGCGTGCTGTCTTTTGGGGTGTGAGGATTATCTGAGAGACGGTGAAAGATGTGGCGGGCGGGGTGCTTTAAGGAAAGGGAATTCTCGTTGGCGCTCAGACGTAGGGACGCAGGGACGATGGACCGATGGACGGGGGGGCGGCTCAGGAAGAAAATCGACCTGTATGACTGTGGCAGCCGACGAGTAACCTCTGCAGCTGGTAAGTGGTGCGCGCCAGAGTCTGGGCGTCGGCGTCGGGAATCGGGCGACGATGGGTATGGAGGAGGAGAGGTTCGTGGTGCAACGATGGAGGAGCAGCAGATTGGCACGAGGTGAGGCCTAGGTAGACGCACAAAAAGGGCCCCACCTGGGACGAGATGACGGCCGAGACAGCAGAGGATGGGCACCGAAAAGGGCACACCCAAGAGCCACAGAGGACCACGGAGACCAACACCCAGGCCACCAAAGGGCACGAGCCTCTGGGCCCTTGAGGGGGGAATGGGGGAGGGGGGGGCACGACCCGTGCCTGGCGGCGCTGGTAGCGTAGGTTTTAGTGCAGCGCAGCGCCAGTGGAAAATTGGCAGAAAAGGAAATAAAATGGATGGCGCAGTCTTTGGCGTGCTAGGCGACACCCAGTTGATAGTGTAAAATAAAGCAGATGCCAGTTTTGAAGCCTTTTCCCAGCAACCGGTATCCGCAGCATAAGCCGGAAAGGCAGAATAGTTGGTGCAGGCGAACAGGAAACGCGCGGTACACAGGGTACTGACCGGCCAAGAATGGTCGCGGGGTGTGGTGACTTCGCAGTCTTCAATCAGCTGGTCTAGCCCAGCCAGAGGTGACAGCAGTAGTGTGGGTTAACCGCTGCGGCGTCTCATTCGGCTTTGACCAGGATAAACTGCTAGGGGCCCTAGGGGCGATGATCGACCAGGGCTTGGGGTGTCGACGTCAGTGCTCCCGGGCGTCAAGGACCCTCGCCTCCAGCAGAGCGGCGGCTACAGCTCGTCGCACAGCGGGTGGCAGTATCAGTCCAGTGGAGATAAGGTCCTGGACGTTCGTTTTTAGACGTTCTGGGTCCCGTCGCGGTTGGCTGCAAGGTCTGTGTTGGGCGGGAGCCGGCGACAATCCACGTCGTCAACCGAAAACCAGGCGCTAACAAATGCGGGAGCTGCCAGGTGCGTGCCCGGATCGAACTCTGCGGCTCAGAGACAAGTATGCTGTGCCCGGCTCGGCTCTCCAGCCTCTTCCTCGTAGGTACCTATGGGTGCAGGTCGCTCAAGGCACCATTCGTTATCTCGAGGCACCTTCCAGCCCCGACGAAAGCAGCAGCGGAGGTACTAAATGGGCAGTGTGTCTGTCTCACTGGCCACTGACCAAAGGTGTGGGAGGAGCTGCCACCTTAGATCGCCGCGAAAGCGCTTGTGTCAGATGCGTGCCTGGGTACGTGAGTGCCTTGTCGCAGAAGCCCAGCACCTGGACGGGGTCGGCTGTGCTGCTTGTCCGTCGGAGACGTTACAACAAATGACGGGGGGCGCGGAGGGCGCCTAGAAACAAGACGAGGGAGCCGGAATAAATTGTACAGGAGAACCGAAAACTTGATGAATGCTTCGCACCTGGCGGCAAACAGAAGCTTGGCGGATAGCTCGAATGTAGTTCCTAATGACGGTGAAGGCAGCAAACCCGTGCACCAGCAATGCTCGAGAGGCGCAGCCGAGGCCAAGACGGTGGGAAAGGAGCTCTGCGATGAGAGTTGTGAGGATCAGGATTGCAAGCCCGGGTAAGAAGAAATGGGGCAAAGATGATGAAGAGGCGAGAAGAGAAACGTCGGGTCAGGTGTAAAGGCAGCCAGCTCCAAAACAACAAGGAAGCTTTAGTAACAAATGCGGATGGGTACTTCCGTACCTGGCCGCCCATGAAGCCGCCCAGAGCGCTGCAGCGTCAGACAGCCTGTTCAATGACGATGCTCGGCCGCGACGGCAGCAGCATCAATAACGCTGTCGTGCTAGGACGACGACCCTATTCAACGAAGCTCGTCTGAGCAATTTCTTCAGCACAGGGTCTGGTCCTTCTTTCTCTTTCTCTCCCTCTCTCGCCGGAACCCAGGACAGTCACAGCGGGCGGAGGCGGCACAGGCAGAGTAATTATGCACATTGGCAACGCATGTTGGGCTGCAAGAGGCATGCCCGCCCGGCCGTACCTCGTGCTAGTCAATCTTATGGTTGGCTGATCAGAGTCCTGGTTGGTGCTCCGGGTCCCGGTGTGGTGTTAAGTGGTGGTGGCTTGGATAGCAAGAGCTTTCCATTGAGTACCAGACAGCTCCGGACTGCCTGTGGTGGTGTATTGTTGCAGGGTATTGCTCGCCAGCTCTGGGTCATGTTACGATGCATCTGAGCAAATGAGGGCTAGGCCTCCGGGGAGGGAGGGTAGTGTCTGTCCTTTCACGACAATGGGGCTGCACGTCAAAGGCACTAGAAGCCATACATTCGGAGCATAGCTGAGATATGGTCGTTTCGGCCCCCAAATACCCACGTCTTCGGCCAACTGCGGCGTCATCAACCCCAGGCACCGGCTCACTTTGAAGGCGCCGGCATTTATTGGCTGGGCTATGAGCAGGGCAAGCGAAGACGACGCTGTCATCTGCGAGGGGTCGGACGCTGGATGTGGAAGCGATGAGCCGTGCATGCTCCTGCAGCATGTTCTGCTTTGTGCAAGCGGGCAAATGTCATGTTGCATGACATGCACCAGCAGCTACAAGCTGGGAGCATTGAGCTCGTATCCGTTTCACAATCTACCACCCCAACACAGCCATGAAAGGATTCCTGGTAAAATAGGCAAGGGCTCTAACATATAAATCTAGCCTCTATAGTCGTGCAATTTAGTTTAAGCTTCGTTTATTGTATTTATTTCCCTACACTCATTTAGCCGGCTTTTTAAACTCCGCCATGTTTTTCCATCACTCGCTGACCTGGGGGGGCCGTTTAGTAAGCCGCTGCCCCTCAATTGTCCAAACTTGGGCTGCTTTCGTTTTCGTCCCTCGGCCCCGCTCGTTATCGATAACGATCCTCATGTGACTTTATCTTATCGGGATTTTTTTTTTCGCTGATAGCTTGACCGGCCTTTTTTTTTCGCTGCGACGGCTTCTGGATAGCCTCGCTCAATTTTCATTGCAGCACAGAGCAGCCTACCTGGCGAGCCTCCAATCGCCCTACCCGAACCATCCTGCCCTCAAAGGTTCAGCGCAGGTTTTTCTAATCTCGGGTGGAACTATCCAAAAGCCACCCTGCCAAAAACCCGCCTGCGCTTGCGACAGAACAATAACACGATCCAACACGGCAGTGCTGCTGCCCAGCTTTCACCATCATGGCACCCTCGGCCACCAATACCGAGTGGGACCACCAATACCACACTCTCCGTCGCGAGAATCTTTTTCGAAACCCTCCCAAGGATCATACGGCCTATCCCGCTCTCCAATTAGCCATTGATCCTCACATCGAGTCTTTCAATGCCATCTTCCGCGATGATGGTAAGCCTGGGTTGATCGCCCATGGCATTGCCGACATTGGCACCAAGATATACTTGGATGGTGATGAGAGAGCCAGCCCGGAGGGCAAGAACCAACTCGCCGTCCGATTCAAGAGTGTTAGCCTCCAGAAGCCTCAGGTTCCGCCTTCTAACAAGATGGCGCGCAACCGCCAGGTCTTCCCTGCTGAGTGCAGAGAGCGCCATGTCACATACCGAGGTCGCCTTTCAGCCACCTTTGAATACCAAGTCAATGGTGGTGATCCCGTCGAATTCGTCCGTGAATTGGGCCAGGTTCCTGTTATGATCAAGGTATGTGAAATCCGTGCTGCCAACTCCTTGCCTCGCTTACACAGCCATAGTCGAACCGCTGCCACCTCGAAAACAACTCCCCAGCACTTTTGGTCGAGCGCAAAGAAGAATCAGAAGAGCTCGGTGGTTACTTCGTCGTCAACGGTATCGAAAAAATCATTCGAATGCTTCAATTGAACAAGCGAAACTTCCCCATGGCTATTAACCGACCCAGTTTCCAGAACCGTGGTCCTGGTTACACTCCTTACGGTATCATCCTTCGAGCGGTTCGCCCCGATGAGACGTCCCAGACCAACGTTCTCCACTACCTCAACGACGGCAACATGACATTTCGCTTTTCCTGGCGCAAGAACGAGTATCTCATTCCCGTCATGATGATTCTTAAGGCGCTTGTTGAGACCAACGATCGTGAGATTTTCGAGGGACTGATCGGTCCAGCTGGCTCCAAGTCGGCAGAGAACACTTTCCTTACTGATCGAATTGAGTTGCTTCTGAGGACGTACAAGTCCTATAACTTGTACAGCAAGTCAGAGACCCGAGCATACCTTGGTGAAAAGTTCCGCGTTGTGTTGGGAGTTCCGGATTCCATGTCCAACCTGGACGTCGGCACTGAGTTTCTACGCCGAATTGTGTTGGTCCATCTGGGCAACATTGATGTGACAGAAGAGCAGGACACGGAAAAGTTCAAGATGCTGCTGTTTATGATTCGAAAACTCTATGCTCTGGTTGCCGGCGATTGCGCTGTCGACAACCCTGATGCTATTCAGAACCAGGAAATCCTGCTCGGTGGTTTCCTCTACTCTCAGATTTTGAAGGAGCGATTGGATGAGTTCCTCAGTGTCAATGTCCGGGCCTCTCTTCGAGACTACATGCGCAGACACCCGGGCGTTCCATTCACATCGGAAGACTTCCGCAAAGAATTTCCCAACAACATCTTCCGAAAGGCAAACGAGAATCTCGGAAATGCTCTTGAATACTTCCTCTCCACCGGTAATCTACAGAGCGCAAGTGGTCTGGATCTGCAGCAGACAGCTGGTTTCACTGTCGTAGCCGAGAAGCTTAATTTCCTGCGATTCATCTCTCACTTCCGCATGGTGCATCGAGGTGCCTTCTTTGCTCAGCTCAAGACGACTACCGTGCGTAAGCTGCTTCCCGAGTCGTGGGGCTTCATGTGTCCTGTCCACACACCCGATGGTGCTCCCTGTGGTCTTTTGAACCATCTGGCCCACAAGTGCAAAATCATGACGGATCATGTCGATGTCTCTCACCTGCCTGCTTTGGCGGCTGAGCTTGGCTTGGTTGAAACGTCTGAGGCCTCTACTGACGAGAGCGTTGTCGTGATGCTGGATGGCAAAATCCTGGGTTGGTGCTCACCCAAGGAGGCTCTGAGAATCGCCGATTGCTTCCGATACTGGAAGGTTGAGGGCACCCACAACGTTCCCCTGCAACTCGAGGTCGGCTACGTGCCTCCATCTCACGGCGGTTCATACCCCGGCATCTATATGACTTCTACCCCCGCTCGAATGGTTCGACCAGTCAAGTATCTCCCTCTTCAGAAGGAAGACTATGTCGGTCCGTTTGAGCAGCCTTACATGACGATTGCAGTTGTGCCCCAGGAAATCGAGTCTGGGAGGTCTACCCACGTCGAATTCGACCCAACTAATATGCTTTCCATCCTTGCCAACATGACTCCCTTCTCGGATTTCAACCAGTCCCCTCGAAACATGTACCAGTGTCAGATGGGTAAGCAAACCATGGGAACACCAGGCACCGCGATCCGTTACCGTACCGACAACAAGAGTTACCGCCTGCAAACAGGTCAGACCCCCGTTGTCAGAGCACCTCTCCACAACACTTATGGCTTCGATAACTTCCCCAACGGCACCAACGCGGTCGTTGCAGTCATTTCGTACACTGGTTACGACATGGACGACGCCATGATTCTGAACAAAAGTGCTCACGAACGAGGCTTTGGTCATGGCACAATCTACAAGACCAAGAAGATTTCTCTCAAGGACGACTCGAGAACTAAGGCTAGCAAGAGTGTCACCAAGGCCTTCGGTTTTGCCCCCCACAGTTACGTTAGTGCCAACTATCAGGGAATGCTTGACGATGATGGACTGCCACACGTCGGGCGCATGATTCAAGAGGGAGACGTCATCTGCGCCTGGCATACCGTTACGCCTGACTACAACGGCAAACTAGTGAACCTGGATGGCATCACCCACTATGAAAAATACAAGGACGCCGAGACAGGCTTTGTGGAGGAGGTGCGGTTGATTGGTGCCGAATCGGGCAATGAGCCTCTTCAGACCATCTCCGTCAAGTTCCGCGTTCCCCGATCACCCATCATTGGTGACAAGTTCTCGTCCCGTCACGGACAAAAGGGTGTTGCCTCTCAAAAATGGCCAACGGTCGATCTTCCGTTCTCCGAGTCGGGAATGCAGCCCGACATTATCATCAATCCCCACGCCTTCCCCTCCCGAATGACCATCGGTATGTTCGTGGAATCACTGGCAGGCAAAGCTGGTGCGCTGCACGGACTGGCCCAAGACTCGACGCCCTTCAGGTTTGACGAGGAAAATACTGCTGCCGACTACTTTGGTCATCAGCTCATGAAGGCGGGATACAACTACCACGGCAATGAGCCCATGTACTCGGGTATTACCGGAGAGGAGTTGGCGGCCGACATCTACATTGGTGTCGTCTACTATCAGCGACTGCGACACATGGTGAACGACAAGTACCAGGTGCGAACCACGGGTCCAGTGGTGCCGACCACGGGACAGCCTATCAAGGGCCGAAAGAGAGGTGGTGGTATTCGTGTGGGAGAAATGGAGCGTGACGCGCTTCTCGCCCATGGAACGGCCTTTTTGCTTCAAGATCGTCTGCTCAACTGCTCTGACTACTCCAAGTCCTGGATTTGCCGCCGCTGTGGCTCCTTCTTGTCTGTGCAACCCACGGTGTCCCAATTTGCACCGGGTAAGAAGAAGGCGCCAAGCATCGTGCGATGCCGCAGCTGCGCCATCAAGCTGGATGATACCGAGGGCATCGACCTCACAGAGATCCAGGGTGAGATCTGGGAGGATGGCCAGGGCAATTCGTGGGTTGGTGGTGACCAGACTACGATGGTGGTTGTCCCTGGTGCGCTCAAGTACCTGGACGTGGAATTGGCGGCTATGGGTGTCAAGCTCAAGTACCGGGTCGACCGTGGAGACGAACCACGAAAGGGCCCGATGCGGCCAATGGCATTGGATGGCGTTAAGGTTGGAAAATAAACTGGAGCTGGGTTGACAATATCTTTTGTGTTTGATGTTTTCGCATTTATCTTGGCAGCTATGCTCGAACGTACGTTGGTTTCAGGACAATTAAGGGTCGGCGGTTATTCCCGGTTTCTCGTCTTGCCGGGGATGTGTAGAGAGAGGATGTATATTAACGACGAGCTCAATACCAAGGATGACGTTTTGTTGATAGTTGAAGATGGCATCCCGATGTAGTAGGCTAGCAGCCTTGCCCGAGACGCGACGCACCCTTATCCCTGAATGTAAACATGAGAAACACGAGGAACACGCAAGCCGTTTACCCACGGGTGCCTCCCATCCGCTGTCATCTTGACTGCTCACCTGGACGTGCGCTGCAGCACGATGAGCAGATCGTCAAGGTCTGAAACGCCGGCTCCGATTTGCCCGGGTCCGACAAAAGCAAAAGTGCAATGCAGGTCTTCGGAAGTCCCTCTCTGGGCAACAGAGGATTACAAAAGGCGGTAATATCGCGAGAGGCACCAGCAGCCGAGCGAATCGCGCCCGGAAGGCCCGCGGCCAGGTCGCACGGGTGGCGTGGTACGGGAGGCTGGCGTACGATGGGAGCGCGCAGTGACGCCGAAGTGCAAGGTGACACCGGGATGCGATCGTGACTGAGATTGAGTGTTTTGATCACGAGCTGGCGGAAATGCCTCGTTCGCCTTGGTTCTTCTTTATCCGGTTTCCTTGGCTCTACTTCGCTTTTATCCTCGACAACTCTGCATTATTTCTAGGCGCATCCTAATCTCGATTAATTAACGAATGGAGAACAGGAGTTGGTTTTGAGACTCTTACATCATCGTGCTTCGTCTGTGCGTCGCAACAAGTACAGTAGGTAGCACCTGCCACTTTAATACGGGACGAAGCCAGTTAGTAATTGCCCGTTCGCCGCATATCTCTCATTTTATTTTATTTCTTGTTATTTTTCCCTCTACACGTTCCTTCATTCTAGAAAACGACCCGTCGGGCTGGCTCGATTCTGTCACTTTCACCAGCTAATTCACGACACAGGGAGCTGTTCCAAACTAGCAGGTCCCGGGGGCACCGACTTGGTCCCTTCTTGCTGGTAACAAGTGGCAATCACCCGGCTCGCATCTTTTCGGGTACATGTTTATTCAGTCTCTCACTCTTTAGTTGACTGACTGCCCGGCCTTCTTTCTTTTACGTTCTTTTTATCTTCCCATAGCCCAAGCCGATCACGCAGCTTTGACAGCAACCATGCGCGGCCTTGTCCTTCTCTTTAGTGGTTTGCTCAGCACGCCACTGTTGGTTTCGGCCGCATCTTACGACTATGGCACCGACATCGAGACTCTCGCTCAACCAGATAATTCTTCGCGGGTTTTAGTTGGACAGCTACCCAAATATTCCAATGGCTCGTTGCCTGCTAGACTTGATATTCTGGAACTGAAAAAAAATCCTTACCAATGGGACTTGTTCATTTTAGCTATGGACATGTTCCAGCAGATGAATCAAAATGATTCAACTTCATGGTACCAAATTGCTGGTACGTTGGTCCTTCCGGTTTGCACTGGATAACACAACACTAACCCAGGCCTATGTCTTTAGGAATCCACGGTGTACCTTTTGAGTCATGGAACGATGTCCAGCCCGTCGGTGGAGGCGAACAATCCGGATATTGTCCTCACAATTCCATTGTGTTTCCAACATGGCATCGTCCGTATCTAGCTTTGTTTGAGGTAAAAGAAGTACAAGTCATAGGAGTTAGCAGGCACATTTGCTGACAACTACGATAGCAAGAGCTACACCGACTGGCCAACATTATTGCAAAAATGTTCACAGATGATGCGGATGGGAAGGCATATGTAGAGGCAGCAACCTACTTCCGAATTCCTTACTGGGATTGGTCTGTACAAGCACCCAATGGCGAGGAGCAGCTACCAGAAATCTTCTGGCATCCAACCATTTCTGGACAAAATGGACCAAAGGGGAAGCAAGACATGAGAAATCCTCTCTTTGCGTATCAATTCCACCCCAAGGATGAAAAGGCGTTCATCTGGGGCCCGGTAAGCATCCACAAGTTACATCTTGTTGTTTATCACTAACGTGAATACAGATGAATGTCTGGGATGAAACCAAAAGAGCCCCAAACACGACTGAAAGCGAGACGTCGCCTACTTCTCACAATGACCAAGTTGCTGACGCTCTTCTCGACAAGTTGCCAGGCATCCAGCAGCGCCTATTCATTCTTTTCTCCAGCTACAAGGACTATAATACATTTGGCAACAAAGCATACGCGGCTTCGCATAACACATCAGAAGACTATGATTCTGTCGAGGCGGTGCACGACATTATCCACATATACGGCGGCATGAAGGGACATATGACATATGTGCCACTTTCCTCGTTTGATCCTCTCTTCTTCTTTCACCACTCCAATACCGACCGACTCATCGCCATGTGGCAAGCTCTTAACCCAGATTCATGGATGTCATCGGCGACGGCTGGGGAAACTAGCTACACAACACTAAAGGGGGATAGTGTGGATTCTAAGACACCGTTGACTCCATTTTATGCCTCAGACAACGGCACATTTTGGGATTCTGATATGGCAAGAAGCACGGAGGCATTCGGTTATACGTATCCCGACACAGACTCTTCGTCAATGAGCGACCAGGAATTCCGAGAACAGCTAAACAAGAAGATCAACAACTGGTGGGGTGGATCCAGCGCATCGAGACTCAAGGCCACGCAGTCGAACAAACGTCGTGACCCCGAATTGATAGGAGACCTGATTTCGACTGGAGTGCATTTTGCAGAGGGTCTACCGAACCTCAAGCTGAAAATCGATCTCCCACCAGCATACAAGGTGATTACGGATGGACGTTATACGGAGTGGATTGCCAATGTCATTGTGAATGCTGAGGCTCTTGGAGGCAACTTTGGCGTCTATTTCTTCCTAGGGACGCCACCAGCAAACACGAATGACTGGGAAAAGGCAGGTAACCTGATTGGAACCGTGGCAATTTTCGCCATGAGCCGACAAACAGGTTCGGAATCAAAGATTACGGGGACGACACCACTCACAGCAGCGCTGTTGCAGATGGTAACGTTGGGTGAAATCCCATACCTGGGAGAGGCCGTGGTGAATGCATTCCTAAAAGCTACGCTCCAGTTCCGGGTGTTGTCAAACAACGGAACGGTGGTAGACCCAAGTGCAGTTGCAGGTTTGCGCGTGGGGATCAGCAGCTGTGATGTTAAGGTTGCGGAAAAGGATACTGAGCTTCCTGAGTGGGGAACCAAGGTGGAGAGGATCCAGATGTGGTGATGAACAATTTTGAGATTTGGTTGGAGCAATATCAGTGGACATTTCAGGGCCAAGCATGTTTCTGCAACTTGAGGGTTAGCGTAATGTTTGGCGGATGCCGGCTAAAGAAAGGACATGGCGATTTTGTAAGTTGGAGGCACTCCTCCGAGGCACTCGTTATATGTCAGCCAGAGTCGGTTACGAAATTAATGAGCCTTTCAGGCTGGCCAGAGAACTGGCCTAATAGAGAAAGCAAAGTGAGAAAGCAATTGATGTGCGGCCCGTCCTATAATGAGTGGTGACAAGATGCAAAGTTATTGTCCTCGAATAGATTAACTGGCACGGCAAGTGCGGAATGGGCTTAGGAGGGTGGGGTTGGAGGGTTGCAGCCGTCAATTGAAGTCCCGTGGATGGTTTTGTTCGAAGGCTTGGCAGGGAGGTCGATGGTTATTCAAATAAGATGATAACGCCGGGAGAGTGTGGGGCTGCACCTAACACCAGCTGGACGGAATGGGTGATCAAGTGCTAAGCTATTGGGTGCACAACAGCAACATGCAGGGTCGCCCCAAGGCTCGGGTTGAGGAGGAGAGATTACAGTGAAAAATCTGACTCACGAAAACACATGATGGGTTATGTTATTGCTGTTAGTCTATTTCATCGTGTTTGGCATCAAAGTATCCGTAAAGACGCCCAATCAGTTCGTCGACAAGGATGCGAGAAGCCGACGGAAACGGGGACGGAAACGGGGGGCCCACGTTTTCTCGGTGCAATATGTCCGCATGCGGCAGAGGGGGACTTGGCAAGAACCACCACGAAGACTAATAGGGAGGATGGTAAAATTGAATAGCTGAGCAGCAATGGTTTCCCATGTCCCTCTCCATCTCACATGCTCCTCTGCACGCTCAGAGAGGCCCGTGAGGCTATGCGCCAGCTAATTCGATAGCGGGAAAAAGGCCCGATGATCAATACTGCCGGTTGGGCATTCGGGCCCCAGGTCGTTCAGGACGGGGGGGTGCTAGGGCCCCCCCGTCCCCTCCCCCTCCCTAACTAGGAACGCGCGGAACGACTGGGGGGAACTGTTTGCCGGCACGCGGCACTGCGCTGCAGTTTGCATGCCTTGGAATGCCGAGTGTGCATTTTTTTGGGGACCGCTCCACATGAGTTTTGCTCTGGAACGGCGCTCCCAGAGCTGTCAACCCCGGGCCTGTGGGGAGTGTGTGGGTGGTGTGTTTTTGTTTTTTCTTATTTTCTTACTCCAACGAACGAACAATGGCGCCGCCGCCGGAGCGTCGTGGGCGGAATGTCATCGGCGACTGACATGTGTAAACCAAAGGCCTGTTTCGCCCGCATCGTCTCAGATAAGCGTCGCCTCGGGCACTCCCGACATTGCCAGAGGGAGGTATTCGGGCTCCACGGCCAGCGCCCGCCTGCCTGTGATATCCAAAGGGATACATAGGCTCATACATGGCATGTACATAGTATAGGTGGTATAGGTAGTATACGGTATAGCTATACTTTAATAAAGTGGCTCCCCCGGGGGGGCATGCTCCTTGGCTACCGGCTTTTGGGTTTCTGGGCATTGGGTTTCTCGGTTCCTGTGCTCCTTCCTGGGCTCCTGGGCTCCTAAGCTCTTTCTTGGCTTCTTGGCTCCTTGGCTCTTGGTCATCCATCCTGACTCTGCGCCGTGGCTTCCACTAGCTCGCTTCCGACTTGACTTGAAGTCCCCGAAGGAGGGGGAGGGACAGGCGTCACCTTGGCGTAGGTCGGCATCATCCGTCAGCTCTGCCTTCCTCGTCCTCTTCAACTTCTTTATCGTCCTCTTGTTCCTCTTCTGCGCCTCCTCCTCCTCCCTCTCCTTCATCATCTCGCTGCATTATCTGCGTCCCACGTCCTCGACCTTGTTCAAGCCCACCATCCGACTAGCACCAATACCGTCTGCCCACCAAACCGACATCCCGCTACAGAGCCAGGTCTCATAGGCCAGCAGCACCATCATGACATCCAGCACCCAAACTATTCTGGCCGACGTCACCACCGAACCGACTGTCGATAGCACCACAGAGCCCGAAATCGCCGCCTCGTCCAACTCCGGGCCAGAGCCCATCGCCCACGTCCTTCCCCCATGGACCCTCCACGGTGACGTCTACCTCTTCTCCTGGTGGAATCCTTCCTCCAAGGTCAAGGCCGGCCTCCCTCCCCACGCCTACTCCCCCCTCGAAGCCAGCTCCGGATACGGCGCTCCGTCGAACGGCTCCCCCAAGGGCGGCGTTTCCATGGTCCAGATTATCCGATATCACGACTCTCCGGTGGGCCCATATGATGAACTTATTGTTGTTCCGGGCTCCTTCACATATTCTCGCGAGGACGACAAGGGCAAGAGGAAAGTCAAGAAGGACGTCAGAATCACCAGGATCTACGTCTCTCAGAAGTATACTTGCTACAATGGCCGACTGAGTAAGTGCCATCAGACCGTCTTGGGTTCCCCATATTTTACACGATGCCCTCATCATGACACGGCTTGGATTCCGACGTGCAACCGTCACTGTTTTTATACACATCCTAACTAATGATCCTTCTTATAAAGATTGGAATGTCCCGAAACATCTCGCCCATTTTGAATGGGCCAGCAACCCCGACGGTTCTACGTCCGTCAAAGTATTCCCACACGACTACAACAATGCCGATATGCTCGAGGCCAATCCTGGTCCCACGCCTTTCTTCCAAGCTACCTTCAAGCCCTGGCGTTATGTCCCTAGCTTCCCCTTTGCCACCACTTGGATTAACTATCTCGGCGTGAGTACCACCCTTGTCCAACCTCCTCTACCTCAGGGCGACGGAAGCCAGGGCGAGCTTCCCGGCACGAACCGTTGGTGCAAGATTATTCCACAGCAATACAGTCGTCACACGAGTATCGGCTCGTTCGACATTGCGCAGCACCGTGACGACCAAGGGAAGCTCACCGCCGACTATGAAAACTTTTGGCCTGGTCTCGGACGTTGGCAGTTTGGTATCGTCATGAAAGATGCCACTGTGGGTTTTAATGAGTGTGAGGAGACCTGGGATCCTCCCAGATCCAACCTCTAACTCGGTTTGTTCTACTTTCTTTTTCTGTTTAGTTTGGCCTCTTTCCGCATGCGTTGTGTATCGCAAAGGCGTTTGTTTGGATCTGTCCCCCGTCTTGGCCCACCTGGTTGGTGTCTCATGTCATGGCCTGAAACCTGATGTCTCATTCTGTCTTGTTTATTTGTTTATTGTTTTTAATGTTTAGGGGGGCATCAGGCGAACAACAAGGTGGAAATGATACAGAGCGTTCAATAACGAATATAATCAAATACAATTATGGGTAACCCTGTCCAAGCCCATCACCTTTCACATGTCACCAAGTGGCCGGCTCATGCTCATGTTTCCTGCAACAGGCACAATGGAGCCATCACCCACCACATAATTTCCAATATTTAAAGGTGTACAGTTTCATCAACAAATACAAAATGCATCAAGTTGGTATAAATGCCTAGTGGTCCAATCTTTGTCTATCTTGACCATCTGGATTCGCGAAAATGATACTGGAAGATGATGTAAAAAAAAAAGAAGAAAAATTGAACCTCTTTACCGGAACACCATCCAACGCCAATGCACACGTCGTAAAATCTTTGCCCCAAGTCCCTTTCCCCATCCACCAGCGATTGCCCAAGCATCCCAGTCTAATCGGAACAGTGCAAAAATGAACAAGTCTCATGCATCGGCCATCATCATGGCAGCCCACTGCTCGCCATCTCTTCAGTCCAATCCCCTCTCCCATCTCGTCATGGCATTTCATTAAAAAGGCGGTCCCCAGTCGTACACAAATGTCGCCCACAATCTCACTCTGACGACGGTCCAGCGCGTCATCCTGAGACCGCCCCGTTGCCCATTCAAGGTCCCGCTATCGGCCTTCTTCTCGGCGGTGCGTCCGCGGAGTGCCGAGAAGGGCTCTCAAGCCCTTCCAAATTATACATGAGCCCGAAAAGGATAGCGTGTCCAGCACATGACTGGCGCTCTTAGGGGGGCCTCAACTTGCCAACCGGGATTGTTTCACCTCAGTCGGATAAAACCTAGTCGGGCTGTGCGGGTTATCGGCTGGGCACTGCTGCCGCAACACCGAGAGCCTGTGTTGGGATCACCTATCCCACGAACCTTCATTCAGGTCGGCGAGTCTGCCGATAGGTTCATGGGTATGCCGTCTGGTGCCATCTAGTTCGTGACCTATTCGGTCGCCGTAGCCCCCGACCTCTTTGCCACCACTTCTCGAGCGTAAAACTCGACAAGCATGGTTGCATAAGCTTCCAGGTCTTCCACTGGAACTGCAAGTCGGAAATCGTTGAGGAGGAGAAACTGTAGTTCAAGATGGTTGAGTTCGACGAGCGGCAATCCGCCAACCTAGATAAGACAGTAAGCGCCTGGTTGCATATGACGCCGGCCCGGGCAGGGCTCTGGTTTGAGAGCAGCAAAACATACCTTGGCATATCTCGAGTTGGTATAAAATACATCAGAAAAGAACTTGCTAGCGCATGTCACGCCAGATATTATGAGCCGGTGGATGTTGAAGCTGTCAACGACGAAGTAGGTTGCAGCTGCGAGGGCAGCATGGTCGGCCGAGACCGATGCGCCCCGGTTGCCGGTCTGGCGGGCAGGTTTGCTCGACTGCTCCTCCATCTCTTCGTCATCGTCATCAGCGAGATCAGAATCACTCTCGTCCGAGTCATCATCGCGCATGTGGGTATCATGGGATGTGGTAGATGGTGCTCGGCGAGATTGGTTCTGTCGCCGCGTCTCCTCGCTCTTCATCACCATGTCATTCACTCGCTCCGTCATGCGGTCGAAATAGACGAGCAAGCTGAGAAACACCTCATACGTGGTCGGGCAGTACTTGTGGATTCTAGATAGGTAGCTGAGAATGGTGATGGCGGGCACGTTCTTGCCGTGGAATGCGAGGACGGAATGATTGAGGGCGGAAATGGAGCTGCCGCCAGACTCGCTGGACTGGTTAGCCTGCTGTTGGTGGGTAACATTACGCTGCATGGCGTCATGCTGCAAGTCGTTGGTGGTGGTGATCTTGGTCAACAGGGCGGCGACCATTTCAATTATGTCACCGATAGGCATCGCGCTAATCTCATACTTCATCTGCTGCAGAGGTGGGTCGTTGAGAATGCCGGTGCCATTCCCGGAGAGCATATCCGCGCTAGCGAGACTCTGGATGTGCGCGAGATCCCGGATGTGAATCACCTTCTGCTCGGGCGGCGGCTGGGATGCACCGCCACTGGACAGAGGGTATGACGAGTTGGGTTGAAAGTCGTCAGAGGAGGGGGATGGCTGTTGGGCGGCAGAGTTGGTTGGAGTCGGGCCAGAACGAGGGGCCTGGCCTAGGGGGACAGAGTCCCTCGCGTCTGAGGCCATAGACGACGTCTTTGCATTATTGGCGGCAGCAGGTCCGGTGGTGACGGCGGGGGAAGATGACGGCGGCGGGGAAGGGAATCGCGAGGCTCCGCCGTTGACCGAGACGTGGGTAGCACCCTGGCCGCCAGGCGCCGACACGGGCGCCGACGCTGAAGTCGAGGAAGACACGGGTGCGGCGGCGGCGGCGGCTGCTTGTGTGTTTTGGTATTCGGCGACGGAATCGGAACGCTGTGCTCGAGGCGTCGTAGAGTGTCGCGACCGGCTGACTGAGCGATAGGATGACGAAGAGTCGTGGGAGTGCTGGTGTTGGATGGAGGGGTTGGCGATCATGGTATGAAAGTGGGAGGAATCCGAGACGAAATCACCGATCACAGCAGCCATAACATCGCTAACGGGCGCAGGGCAGCTGGAAAAGAGACGAGATGAAAGACGAGGAGAATTAAGGTCGACGAAAGAGGTGCGTGACCCTGTCGATAGTCGCAGAGAGTTACGGTTTCGTTAAACGTGTGCTGTGCTGCAAGCGGCAAAAAAAAAAACGAGATGGATTAGCTCGATGCAGGCAACTAATATTTGGCCGGGGTTAAGTTCAAGGATGGTCGGGGGGCGAGCACGAGGGCAGGGACACCGAGATCGAGACAAGGAGGGTGGCGATGACGAAAGTGATGCCCAAGACAAGCGGAGGCTTGGGGATAAGACGTCGAGATGGAGGGGAAGCAGGCGAGGGGAATGGTGGAGATGGACCCGAGAGAAACTCGAGACGCGAAGCAGAGAGGACTGCGAAGGCGAAGGAGAGGGAATGGGAGATGCTAAACCGAGAGACCGAGGAACAAGGGACCGAGGACAGGAGACTCGCAAAGGAGATGGCAGATAGCGACCAGGTTGGAGAGGAGGAAAAGAAAGAGGAAGAGAAGCAAGGTCAGCCTGGTGCGGCGGTGGTGGTAAGTGGTGAGTGGTGAGTGGTCAAGCGGGCGTCGTCCAGTGGGCGGGCGCCGAGCAAGATGGTGGTGAGTGGCTCGGCGGGGAGTGGCTCAGTGGCCCCCCAGTGCCCCCCAGTGCCCAGTTTGCAGGCGGCGTGCGCAGTGCACAAGATGCCGAAATGGCCCAGCAGATGCCCCTCGTGGGTACGTAGCGCACCAGATACTGGTAGACCTGGCCGGGCTGGCCTAGCGGAGACCCCAGCGGATGGTATGGCATGGGTCCAGGGATGGTGGGGAAGGGACTAGACAATTGAGTATGGCCGTGGGCACCGACTTGCGCCGACAAAAACTCGGGATGCGCGACAACGGGTCCGGACACTTTTGACAACGACTCAAGTCAACATTTGGTGTTAGTCGCGGCCCTTTTTGATTGGGTCTTTGCTGCGAAGACGGCAAGCCTCATTAGAGTTGGCGTGACTGCTGAGAAGTTTTTTTTTTTTTTTCTTGTGTCGTGTTTTGCCATTCGTCTCCCTTTTGGGGGTCTTCTGTTGCCTTTCGTCTTTTTTGTCATGCAGAGTGTGGCCTGTCATCCTTCGATCGCAATTGTCCTTGGTTCCCGGGTTGCCGCTTGGAGTGTGCAATAGTGCCTCTTTCTTTCTCTCTCCATCTTATCGGATCCAGTCTAGAATCAATATTCCCACTTGCTCTTCATCCGCTGTCAAAAAACTTGAGGCCAATGTCGCACTGCCACGGCCACCGTCACCCTTTGCATTTAATGTCTCAGATTCTTTGTCGGCCTCGGATCCAAAACAAGCGAGGGCCAATTCGAGGCGCCCATCCCGTCAGTGGTGGGCACTGGCGGTGAATGCAAAAGAGGACATCGCAGTTGAGGTCGCAAATGGTTGTGAGTGGCGTTTAGGTGCGTCACAGCGATGCAAGGAGACCGACGACGTCACCATCCTTGACATGTACACCTCAGAGTACCATGATCATCAACCACCTTGCTTTTTGGTACATCTCACTTGGGTCTTCTTGTGCCTTGGTGTTCCTCCGCTCGGTCTCTCGGTTGAATCGATTGTGTGAATGCCCACGGCTGTTCCCGGCCCATGTCTCTTTACCCCCCAGCGGCCCAAGGGCCGCGCGGGGTTGTCCTCGGGGAAAGGGCAGCTGAGCACAATAGGCTGGGGAAAACAGCAGTGCAGCAGGACAGGGAATGACGACACAGGTGACCAATTGCGAGCGACAATCGGATTAAGAATCAATGAAATTCCAAAACTCACCTGGACTAGATGTGGTTGTTGCAAAACTGGAAATGGAAAGAGAAAAAAATTCGCCAAACGATGCCAGGTTAGACAAGCCAGCCAAAATGCAATGCAATGCGGCAACAGGGGAGGATGTTTGATATAAGCCGCAGCAAGGCTTGTCTGAGGATCTCTGCAGATTACCGGCTGCGTCGCTGGGTGGGTTCAATTGGCTTGAGGGAGGGCGGGATGCAATCAAGAACCCCTTAACTTCAAAACCCAGTGCGTGCGTTTGTGTTTGTGTGTGTGTGTGTGGATGCGCGCTTAAGTGGTCTGTTCCTGTGAGGGTGTGTGCGTGTGAGTGCGAGTGTGAGTTAGTAGTGCAGTCTTGTGCGCGTGTGTGTGTGCCCCAGTGGAAGCGACGAGGACGGCGATGGGCGACCAGCGGCGGCGGAGATAGCAGGCCGAGAACACAAGATACTCCGTGTCACGATGGGATGATTTAGGCACTCCACCGCAACTCGACCAAATCTGCGACGGCGCGGGACGGAGGCTGCAGCTGCGGTTGCGGCTGCTGGTTTGCTGATGGTTTCCAGGCTGCAGATGAGGCGGGGCGCGGCCACGGACTGGAAGGCGGGCGAAAAGAAGCAATGGCGAACAAGTGGCGACCGTGATGTGGACCGTCGACGTTGGGTTGCGGCGCTGGTCCGGTCGCCTGACAGGTTGTCCGCAAGTGTGATATGGGTAAGGGATTCGGGGAGGATTCACGAGGTGGGCGGGCGGTGGTTAGCGAGAAGTATAGTTTAGGTTGGCTCAGAACGTTCAGTTTGGGTCGAAATCGTCTTCTCTTCTTTCGCCAAATACGCGGCGCAATGGTAATGTAATGCTGAGAAAGCGTTGCAGGGAGTTGCGAAATTGCCCAAAGTCGCCTTCAAGCAGGGCGAATCGACCGACACGGGGTTTCCCCAGCGAGCGTTTCCCACGGCTCGGTCGACGAAAGTAGCCTGGTCCGGTCTTGGGTCCCTGTGAAGTCGGGATGGTCCGTCCGCTTGATGGTCCGCTTCGATCTGGATCTGGCTTTGGGTCCTTGGACAGCGGCCTGTCGACTTGTGGTGGCTCAAGCTCGGCTGGTGCTTTAAGAGGGGAGCTCTTTTGAGGCGGTGCAGGTTTGACCAAGAGTGAAGATTAGATGAAAAATGGCGT
Source organism: Calonectria multiphialidica (assembly GCA_020623665.1). Lineage (NCBI taxonomy): Eukaryota > Fungi > Ascomycota > Sordariomycetes > Hypocreales > Nectriaceae > Calonectria > Calonectria multiphialidica. Next base: position 7,304 of record JAHVYC010000005.1, on the reverse strand, counting down.
CTGGACCGGTCCGCAGGGGGCTGGAATAGTATATGGATGACAGCAAGTGACGTAGTTATGATATGGAGGATGGAGGGATGGGATGGTGTTTTGAGCGCACGTGTGGTCTGTATGGTTTCCTAAGTCATGGCATGGTGTAAACAGAAAGCCGACCTTTTCCAGATCCGAGGCGATGGAATTCGGGATGTACACCCCCGAGTCTGATACTGCCTTCCTCCTCTTCATTCACTATCCTAAATTTCGCAACTCCCTAGCCCCTACTTGCTCACAGACAGATTGTCCCTCTGCTCTGCTCTCGTGTGCTGACATGGTGTGGCGAGAACCTATGTACCCGCTGGTTGATAAACAGTCCGTTCACAGAAACATTGGCGACGATCTCGGGTACCAAAATAAAAGAACGTCCGTGTGCGAAACAATGCCCAGTTCCACCTCTTCCCAGCTCCAAGAAGAGTCTCCTGTGTCGGTTTGGCATTTTCAAGGTCCGAGGGTGTCGATTTCCCGGATAGAACCCCAGGCACACACACACACATGCTCCCAAGACAACGGCGCCACGACGCGAGGAGTGTGGGAAGGAACCTAGGCTATCCCGCCTACGTGGGCCTGGGTGCATGTCACGCAAAGGACCGGCATGAGTAGCCAAGGCCCAACATCAGCCAAGCCTTGTTGCACGTGGGCAACTGGCCACTCCGTCCGCCTTCTAGATCGGGAGCCGGGGGCGGAGCGGAACAGTGGCGGGGGCCCGGGAAGTGCTGCGTTTCTTTTCTTTGCCTTTCATCGAAGCCCTCGCCTGTAGTGTGTACCTGACATGGCCGCATGCCCAAGTGCAGAGAGGCGCAACAGAGCGACATGTGTGATGGGCAGCGACATAGCCGAAAACGGACGCGGGCACGCGGGAAGGGGAAGCAAGGTCCAGGACAGTTCAAACTGTGTGCTCTTAGCACCATCAAAACATTTAATTCCAAGGTCACAGCGAAAGAAGTAGATGGGGAAGCCGGTGTACCGGTGACCGGCTGACCCGGGGGGATCATGAACCCAGACCCTCGTCTCGGTAACCTCAGTCTACAGATAAGAAGCCCGGGAGGAGAATGGGCGGGCTCGACGTTGGGCGCACAAAGGCCGCTGATCAACTGTTTCAGCAAAACCCCCAAACCCCCATGCGGCCAATCAACCTGTGCCTCTCACCAACACCACCACCAGCGACGGCGACGTCGCCATCATCCATGTCACTACCTCTCTGGGACCACCACACAGAGAAACCCTACGTACAGCAACTAGGTCCAAGGATCACCACTGATGGTCTCTCTCTCGCCGTGTGTCTCTGCCTCTTTGTTAAGCTACTTGCCCATCCCCCCTGCGCAAGTCCCCCTTCTGCGTCTATCCCGCCCGCATTGCCACGCGGGCTGGTGCTCCCCCAACATGCAGTTACGTATCCGTAAACCGCCGCCACTGCCCCCGTGTTCGCGTTTACCCCAAAGGACTGCGCTGCAACGTCGTCTCATTCGCGTCAGCGTCACACATGCACCTTCACAGTCATGGTTCATCCCTCAAAGGACAAAGGGCCCCCGGTTTGTAATGCTTGCTTTTTTCTTTATTTTTATCGAGCGTCGTGCAACACACCCCATCTCAGCTCTCGCTCGCCTCACTCAACGCAAAATCCCAAGGCCCAATCTCATCTACCGAAGGCCTCACGCGCCTCCAGGTCTCGTCCCTAGCCATCACACGTGCCCGTTTGATCCGCAGCGGTACAAGCTTCAGACTTCCGCCCCCCCTCCTCTACGAGCATTGCCATGAATGGACAACTGAGACGTCAAACTCCTGATACCCCCCGTGCATGAGACGCATATCGCAACACGAAATATCCTAATACTTCTTCTCACCGCCATAGATTCTCATTGCGATATGTTATACGCGAACAACCTGTCAACCACGCCTTGCTCATCACGGCTAACACACTCATTCACACGTGGACAGCGCTCCGGCCACATGGTAGCCCCAGATCAACTCGCTTCCGTGAATGCCTTTTTTTTTTCCTATTCAACCCGGATTCCGAATTTCCCCAGCTTCACAGTCTAGTAGAACTCGCATCAGTTAGTTGCCTGCATCCTCGTGGGCTGCCAACACCATTTGCCACACGCAGTCCACCCTTCCTGCAGCAGCCCCTCATCAATGATCAAGGTGCAGTTCGTCCAGCCCACAGCAACCTTTCACCGCTCTTCGAGAGTTGGTCGCATTTCTCAGCCTTGAGCTGCTGAGGGCGACATCCCTGCTAGTTTTGCCTCGCTCTCGCCCTGGATATATGTAAAGTCAAACAAAGAGGCGCGTTAATCGTTCTTGATGGCTTCTAGATGAAATCTCCCGCAGGCATGACATGGAATTGTGGAAGCACATGGCGGACCCCCTGTCGGGGCCGTTCCGCTCCCTCGGTGGATCCGCGTGCGCCTCGCCAGGCTCGGTAAATGGTCTTTCATCATTGATCCGAATCTCTAGTGTACAGCGCCGACTGTTGTCTAGTCTTTAACCACATGCCTCTGGCATCTTGTCTCTTCCGCGCTTGTCATTTATCTCCGAGCCTGGATGTCGGCGTCACTACAGCCCCCTCACTGACATGTCACGCCGGGTTCCGTAGAGTCGCCCAGTCATCACCTCCCAGTCTCCCACTACCCCTACTCGTGCCGCACAGTGTAGTCCGAGTCTGGGAGATACAGGTGGCGATCAGCACCATCCTTGGTGAGCACCACCATACGAATAACACCACCAGAGCTTCCGTCCCATTTGATAGCCTCCCTCAATGCCCCCTTGACGAAGGCAACTGCATCATCCTTCTCCATGCCCTCTCTCCAGTTGGCATCACAGTAACCGTAGATATAAGTCGAGCCCGAACCGCCAATGGCATAGGCCTGCTTGTGAAGGGAACCGCCCAGAGGAATCGAGTAGACCTGGCCGCCGAATCGCTCATCCCATCCAGCGATAATCAATCCAGCCCTGGGGTAATTTGTTAGTATCCACATCCTTCCTCTATAGCGGGGTTAGGTGTCGATGACATACGACAGACGGTCCTTGTTGGCATAGCAAATCTCCTGGAAGATGGATGCAGCGGTTTGTGTCATAGGGGGCTTTCCGTTCTGCATGGCGAACAATCCAAGCTGATATTGGACAATGTCCGCCACGGCCTGTGTGTCGGCTGCCGAGCCAGATCGGCAGCACCAGATGGTGTCGTGTACTCGGGTCAACTTGTCCGTCACTCGGTTCGCAATGTAGGATCCGGTTGTGGTTCGTGAATCAGCACCTATGAAGCATTGTATTAGCTAGCGGACCATATGGCAGCGAGAAGGCGTCCATACCAAGAATAACACCATCCTTGAAAGTAACCGCCATACTGCGACTCGATTAGGTTCTGTCGTCATCGGGGTCAAGGATATACATACATCGAGGTACCCAGGCTAGTCGACTATTAGCATCTTCATCAACGACCAAAGTCATAATATGAATACTTACTTGACCTCGCCCTTCTTCAACCGGTCCATGTCGACATGGATTCCATCTGATGGCATTTGGTAAGCCCCCATATCGACCACGATGCCAGGTATCCCAAGCTCCCCACTCACCCTCGTTCAACACTCCAGCGTGGCCAAATTCCATGGTAGCGGTTCGTAAATTAGGTATAATCGGGTTCGTTCGTGAGATCAGTCAGAAAATTGGGATGAAGGTTGCGTGGTGGTTCGTCGTCGTGCTCGTTGCTTCGGGAAGGCTAGAGCTCATGTCAAGCTCAAGGCAGCTCTGAACGCGCAGCCGCGCCCGACCCGCCAAAGGTTCGTCACGTGTGTTATCACGTGTAATGACGGAGTATCATGCATGCGGCAACTGGCAAGTGAAGCCCAGCGAACAAAACCAAAAAAGACTTTTATGTAATTTTCTTGCCTTTTAAATTATTGGTTTTTACGTCATTAATTGCTGTCGAATGGTGTGTTCTAAGTGGCCTCACGCAGATAACGGGATTGGAAAGACGGCCGAATGCACATCATACAGAATGGAACAGTCTGTTTCGATTTCAATCTAGGCGATCAGGCGGCCTGGTCCCGCCACAGCCTTGTGAGCATCCTAAAAAAACGCCTGCGACTCATGATACAACCAATTGATATAAATGTTCGCCTAGTGCTTATGGAGTTGTTGATCGGGTCCCCCGGCCTGTGCAGTCTCGGCTTGCTTCTTGGGCTCCTCAGCTCCCCCAGCCGTCTTGCTTGCCTCTGATCCTTCGGCGCCCTCCTTCTTCTTGTCGTCGCCACAGCCGCAGTCGTAAAAGTCGCCAATCTTGCTGCAGTCAAATACGGGCTTGTGAACCCGCTCGTTGACGAGGTTGTGCATGTAGCAAAGCCACCCCGCAGCGGCGTTGCGGCTACTCGTTTGAGGCGGGTACTGAGCCAGCAGCCCGCGAAAGTGCTTGGCGCACTGCCCGCAGGGGTATAGGCGGCCAAATAGGTGCATGAATGTGTCGAGAGCCTGGCGATCTTCTTTGGACGGGTTGTCGGGGAAGCGAGCCATCATCGTGTGGAGGAACTTCCACGTGGCATGACCAAGTTCGGCCCTGCGAAAGACACATGTTAGCCATTTATCACTGCGGTCGGCGATATCTGCAAACCTACTTCAGAGTAGCATTTTCCAGCTTCGGCGCAATAGACTCTCCATCTAGGAGGCCATCGGGAATGTTGTTGAGGTCCACGGCAAAGTCGGCTTTCTGGCCCTCATCTTTCAGGGGGCGCTGATCGCGGTCCGTCACTCCATTCTTCTGGAACGCGGGCATAACAGACCTGGACGGGCCAGAAAATAGGTAGGAGAGTGTGCAGAAGGCCACAAGGACCAGCACGAAGGTGAGGGTGAGATGCTGTCGACGCGCCATGTTGAGGGAGTGTAATGGAGGATGATCCTCCGGTGTCGTGTGGATGAAGATACATGATTTCTATCAGAAACCCATCCCACGTTCCAGACTGGCGCGCGCCCGCTGTGTCAGGCGAGGCTGGCCGAAGCAAGGGGCCATCCCAGCCAATAGCGAGTGCCCAAGTACAGCAGCCTGCCAGGCCCGGGCGAATGAGTGTGGAGCGAGTGGCCCCATCCGGGTGCCTTTGAACAAGGTTGTGGGGCCGGCCCTCGCCGGCGCCAACGCGGTGGATCTCTCCGCGTACGTCCGGACATCATGGAGTTGTTGAAGCTATACTCATTGCGTGCAGTCCTGCGCACTGCAATGTTAGACATGTCGTACTTTTCTTATCCTCCCTGTGTTTCTGTGTATCCGTCTTTGAGGTTCCACATCTCGTGACATCTCATTAAGGATCTCGTGTTGAGTAATTAATTTGAGATTGAACCGCCGAGCCATCCCCACCCTTACCCTGCAGCGTTTTTGTCTCGTTGTATGTGAGTGGAATCATTCATGAGAATACATGCCATGTAGTTTTTTTGTCTCTCTTTGTCTGTGTGGTTCTTTTTTCCACTTGTCTTATCCGCCTATCCTTGCGTTGCCTATCCAAGACGACAACTTCCAACGGCGTATAATGGTAGACATAATGTGAAATCAGCCCACTTTGATAGTGAATCCACACATGGCCCGATTCTAAATTTCCGAAATCTAATCATCTCCAAAATACGCTTTGATAATACCATGGTCCTCTACTATTTCTCATGCAGGTGTGTACTCCAGTAACTCCATAATTGTGTTCCTCAAATTGGTTGCTCCTGGCATTCCTAATTCCATCTACAGGTGGGCATTAGCGAAAAAATCTTGATTCGTTTTTTCTTCAGAAAGTACTATTGACGTTGTTTTAATTCAATAGCTATTTAAAAAAAAAAATAGTTACAGTATTTTTACCAGCCTGTTCTGCTCGGTACCAAACTGTTGTATTTTGTGAGTTTGGAGCTGTTACCATGAATGAGAGTGAGAATCAAACAGCACGAAATGAAACCAAGCAACGGATAATTTAATGCTATTACAAAAACAGGAATATCTGAGATTCCAAGAAACCAGAGTTGTTTTTGTGGCGAAATACCGAATCAACAAAACAACTTGAGCGAACCACAACCTACCCTATACCAAATGACACTGGACTTGTTGATCAACCCAACAATAAAATTAAGTACACTCACAACTAGACATTTCACATAATCTCAATTTTTGATAAGGATTATATTAGGTAAAAAATTACTATGAAGCCAATAACTGCCGCTAGTTCGGCTCTGTCATGATAACCTGAGGTATTGACATCAACGTAGTAGCGCAATCATCTGCTAAGATACTACAGCGGAACAACTTACGCTCAACGATCAAATTACAACGACCGAAGAGCGAAGCATTGTCATCTAAAAGAATAACTTTTTCTTGCCCTTATTAAGGGGGCTAATGGTAGCCCGGCATACGGTCCGGAAATCCAGCAAGCTCAGGAGAACCTTGACTATCCCTTCTATAGAGGAGGACTCAATCCAACTTGGACCAGGTTATGCGCCTAATAACAGCATAAGCTTACAGGCAGTATCAGGCCCGCTCCTCAGATGCATTCCATATGATGTCCAGGCTCGGGGCGGCCAGGGAAGCCAGACACTAGAGGCGGAACGACTGCGGTAAACGACTTCGAGGACGACATCCAACTAGATTGTTCCTCCAAAGCGGCAAATATTTTAAAGTTTTGGAACGATACGCACCAAAATACCCCGGAATGTAAATATGTGACACTTATGTCCTGCGCTTTTTGAAGTAGCCACCCTCCGTTGGGATCGTGTATCAATATGTTCCTGCAATAGAGAGGGCACATGAGACGGTCAAGGGAGAAAAAATATCTGAAACGAGGAACAAACCACTGTGTAATATAAAAGATTTCCAGATTTCACAAAGAAAAAGATGCCACGAAGTGAATAACTTCATATCAACACACGAGACATGGCCAATGCCATCTCAACACATGTCCCGTGAAACGGCATACATGCAGAAAAAATATCAGGATCAGGACCAAAACAAACCGCACCACACAAAAGCATGTGATCTGCACGGGAATATACTGGATTTACTAAAGGGCACGATGTGGTTTCTTCAAGAGCTGCAACATCGGGCATACGGAATGGAAAGGGTAGACCCGAGGCTAGTTAGCAGCATGGCGACGGGCAAGACCCGAGGGACTTGAAACGACCGAGTTATTTCTGTAGCATCATTGAAAGACACCATGCTCCTCCCACGCGGAGGCACGGTGAGCTCCCTTGGCCGGGGACGTCAGGATCACGATGCCGACGGTTAACTCCGATTCACTACATTCCAACGACTGAGTCTG